>SJXQ01008272.1:285892-314389 GCA_006408695.1 Aepyceros melampus | reverse complement strand
CTGCCTAAGGATTTTTTCAAACACCGCCCATCCAAGGCTTCTAACCCTGCCTCCAAGAATCCTTACCTCATCCCCGAAGGGCAATAACCCCGCCCCCAAGAATTTTAACCGGTGCTTCCAAGGTCCTAATCCCCAAATAAACTAAACACCTCCTCCAATGTATTCTAATCCTGCTTTCCAGTGCCCTAACCCCGTCCCAAATGATTCTAAACCCCACCCTCTGGAGAACCCCAGCACCCCATCTTCTCCTCCTGAAATCTTAATTCTGCCCCAAAGGATTTTGAATCTCACCTATGAAGGAATTTTAACCTCACCTACCAGAGGTTTCTAATTCTGCCCCCAGGATTTTAATCCGGCAAGTGAAGGATCCTAGTCTCTTTCATAAAAAGATCCTAACCCAGCCCTCAAGATTTGTTACCCTAATCCTAGGGATTCTATTCTAATCTCGCTCCTGGGTGATCCCAACCTGTTCACATAGGATTTTAATCCTCCTCTCCCCTCAGGATTCTAATCCAGCCCATTCAAAGATTCAACCCCTGCTTTCCAGGTTTCTGATCCCACATATCAAAGGATTCTAAACCGGTTTGGGAGGATCCTAACCCTACCTTCCTCATTCCCCCAGGACTCTACCCCACCTCCCCCAAGCATTCCGATTCATTTCCCCACCATTCCAATCGCCTCCTTCTAGCCCAGTCCCCTCCCCAATGCTGTGTCCCAAGCCTTCCCGGCTCTTCTGTGGTCTGCGGTTTCCATTCCTCAGGCCCTGGCTATTCAAACTCCATGCAAAGTTTTTGCCTGCAGGAACCAGCCTGACTCACTCCTGGCCAGTTTCCCAGTAGCTCAGAGGAGCTTGAAAAGTGGGCAGCTTACTGCCCACTTACTTGAGGGGGCAGTAAGTGGCACTGGAGGGTACAGTTTGAGGCTGCAGATGAATGAGAGGTGCGCAGGGCCAGACACGGGCAGAGCCCATCTCCTCCTGGAAACGGACTGTCAGCCTAAATCCTGATGAACACACCTCCAAAATGTACAGAAACACTACAGCGTGTCTGTAGTCCCACCCACCACCAGTCAGTTCAGGCCCCCACCATCTCTCATTCACTCGTTTGTTCACTATGCTGGGGCTGAGCTACATAGGACTTTTCAACCTCAGCACTATTGATTGACATTTGCGTGCCTGCTCAGTTGCTCATTCTTGTTCGACTCTTTGCGATCCCATAGACGGTAAGCCTGCCAGACTCCTCTGTCCATGGGATTATCCAGGCAAGAATCCTGGGGTGGGTTGCCATTTCCTCTTCCAGGAGATCTTCCCCACCCAGGGATGGAACCTGCAGATGGATTTTTTTTTTTTTTTTACCACGGAGCCACTTGGGCAGCCCCACTATTGACATTTAGGTCCTGAAATTCTTTGTTGTGGGGAGCTGTTCTTTGCATAGCAGGGGGTTGAACAGAATTCCCAGATGTCATCGACTCGATGCCAGTAGCAGCCCCATTCCTCAGTTGTGATAGCCAAAAATGTTTCTGGACGTGACCAAAAGTCCCCTTTGGCGGGCGGTGGTGAGGATGGCAGGTGGTGATGGAGGGGGACAGAACCATGAATAAGAAAGATAATGACCCTGCTTTTATGTGTTTGGTTTATGTACTTAAATACATGTATGGCCTTTTAAAAAGCAAGTATTGTTTTAATTGTGTGTTTAATTTTCTTGGATATACCTCAATTTTTTACTTTTTTTTTTCATTCCATCACTAGATACTATTTATATCTAGTCATGTTACTGAAGGTCATTGTCTATATTCCCCATAGTCTATTTATCCATTCCGCTAGTCACAGACACCCAGATGGCACACAACTTCACCCTACCATAAACAGTGCCACTGTGAACATCCTGATATGAGTCCCCTTATGAACCTACATGAGCATTTTATTAAGTCTTGGCTTTGCCAAGAATGACAGAAACTTACCAAATGGCTGCTGCTTGGATTCCTCTCCACCATTTCCCTATATCTTGACTGTACCTTAGGTATTGTCTGCTGGTCTTAATTTGAGCCCACAGGAGTAGACCCTAGACACAGATTAAATTGAAAGTCAGTTATTTAGAAGATGCAGAAAACACGGGTGAAGGAGTGGGTGAATGAGAAGGGAAGAAAGCCACTCAAGAAAGCATTACCAAGCAAGCTCCAATTGGGGGCTCCTGGAGCTCAAGCATGCCTGGGGAGTGAACCCACTCAGAGTTATCCCACCTGAGACGTGAGGTAGTCCAGGCATTTATACACCAGCTCCTGTCAGACATTCGATGAGGGCTGCTCCTGCTGCTATTTAGTCCCTACATAGTGTCTGACACTTTGCAAGCACATGGCTGCTCCGTGTGGGGCCGGATATTAATCCTCCAACATTTCTGACCTGTCCCATGCATGCTCTAGTCACCAGAGAGAGCCTCTAAGAAGACAGATGCAGGTTCTGGGGATGTTAGAGTGTCATTGCCAGCATCAGCTACATCTTCTGAGTTTGCCATTCTGATGGCAAAGGACCAATGATAGCAGAAACATTATCCTCTTAATAGCCAATTTCTCCAATTTCTTTTTTTGCTATTAAAGTAATGCTGCAATGAAAATCGCGTGTGTGTTCCCGAAGCCCCTATCAACTTTACTGCAGCATAATATAAATAAAATGCGCCGTTTAAAATACTCAGCTTGATGAGTTTTGGCAACTGTAGACATCCATGTAACTACCACACTAATCAAGATATAAAGTTTTTTTTATCACTCCAAGAAGTTCCTTTATACCCTGACACATTCAACTTTCCCGTTCATTTCCTAAGGTAACAATTGTTTGGCTTGTTGTCACTACAGATTAACTTTGTCTTTTCTAGAATTTCACATAAATGCAATCATACAATATGTTTCTTTTTGTGAGTAAAATGGGCCTTCATCTTACTCACATATTGCTTTTAAGAGTTTCCACGTTGTTTCATATTCTAGTATGTTTTCCTTTTACTATGCTGAATAGTATTCCATAGTACAAATGTATCACTATTTGTTCATTCATTTACTTGCTGGTGAATATTTGGGTGCTTCTGTTACATGAATAAAGCTGCTATGAACATTCATGTACAAGTCTTGTCATGGATACATTTTCATGTCTCTTGGTTAAATGGTTTGGACTGGAATTGCTGGATCATATAGTAAGTACATGTTTAACTAAGCTTCCCACTAGGTGGCTCGGACAGTAAAGAATCCACCTGCAATGCGGGAGACCTGGGTTTGAGCCCTGGGTCGGTAACTTTATAATACAAAACTAAAGTGGTTTTCAAGGTAATTATACCACCTCACATTCCCACAAGTGATGGGAATCACTATGGTTTCCAGTTTTACCATGTCCTTGTCAATTTTGTATTGTTCTTTGTGATTAAAAAGAGATTTCCCCTCTAACTCATATTAGCATGAAAGAACATTGATACAATTACAAATTTTACCCCAAAACACTGCCTTACTAGTATTTGGGATAGCAAACATTTTGTCTACCCAGGCATTCATTCATTCATTGTCATAGGGAATATAGCTGACCACAAGAAATGGTGCTAAATACTGCATCTTTGGAGTCAGACTAGAGTTCAAAGCCCAACACTACCATTTATCAGCTCAGTGATCTTGCACATACTGAGTTACCTCTCGGAGCCCATATCCTCATCTGTCAAGTGGGAATAGTAATAGTATTTACATCAGTGAATCATTGTGAGAGTCAACTGACATCTTATGTCTGAGGATGGTAAGGATTATAAGAAAAATAAAGCAAAGCAAGCGGCAAGGTAGTAGGGGTGGGGAAGGAGTGATGGTGTGACCCAAGACGGAGTGGAAGGGAAGCCCTCTCTGAAGAGGGAGCATGTGTGCAGATACCTGCTGAACTGGGGGATTGAGTAACGGAATAGTCTGGGGAAATGTGTTCCAGGCAGAAGGAATAGTAATGGCTAAGGTCCTGAGGTATGACTGCACTTGATGTGTTTAAGGAACACAAGGAAGTCAGTGTAGTTAGAATAGAATGGACACAGAAGAGAATGATGGAGAGGATGTTGGAGAGGGTGTGAGGTCAGACTTAAGGCCATGAACATCCTGATATTAAACTTTAATTGACATAGGTTGGGAGCAATTGGAGGGTTCTGACTTCATGGGAAATAGATGGAGAAACAGTGGAAATAGTGTCAGACTTTATTTTTTTGGGCTCCAAAATCACTGCAGATGGTGACTGCAGCCATGAAATTAAAAGACGCTTACTCCTTGGAAGGAAAGTTATGACCAACCTAGATAGCATATTGAAAAGCAAAGACATTACTTTGCCAACAAAGGTCCGTCTAGTCAAGGCTATGGTTTTTCCTGTGGTCATGTATGGATGTGAGAGTTGGACTGTGAAGAAGGCTGAGCACTAAAGAATTGATGCTTTTGAACTGTGGTGTTGGAGAAGACTCTTGAGAGTCCCTTGGACTGCAAGGAGATCCAACCAGTCCATTCTGAAGGAGATCAGCCCTGGGATTTCTTTGGAAGGAATGATGCTAAAGCTGAAACTCCAATACTTTGGCCACCTTATGCGAAGAGTTGACTCATTGGAAAAGACTCTGATGCTGGGAGGGATTGAGGGCAGGAGGAGACGGGGACAACAGAGGATGAGATGGCTGGATGGCATCACTGATTCAATGGACGTGAGTTTGAGTGAACCCTGGGAGTTGGTGATGGACAGGGAGGCCTGGTGTGCTGCGATTCATGGGGTCGCAAAGAGTCGGACACGACTGAGCGACTGAACTGAACTGAGCAGAAGAATAAGCCACAACTGGCTTGTATTTTAATGGGATCTCTCTGGCTGCTTGGAGGGGAATGAATTAGAGGGACCAAGGGGAAGCAGGGAATCCAATCAGCAGGCTGAGGCTATGCTCCAAAGGCGAGAGGATGGTGGCACGGGCCAGGGTAGTGGCAATCGACAGTTGTAGATCTTTTCTCAATCATTTTCAGATGCCTTAAACTTCATGGATATGCACAAGAAAAGTCATTGCAGCACCACTTTTTACCAGGAAAGAATTGGAAATAAGCTAAATGCCTGTCATTTGAGGACTAGGAAAAGATGATATACAATAATGGAGTGCCCAGCAGTTGTCAAAGGAATAATGATGTTTTAAAACTAATTGTCTTTCTACACACTGACAATGAACAAACTGAAAATAAAGCTAAGAAAACAATTTCACTTACAATATTAATGAGAAGAATAAAATACTTGGGAATCAATTTAACAAAAGAAGTGCAAGATACTTGGAAAACCAAGAAACACTCTTAAAAGAAGCTTAAGAAAACCTAAATAAAGTCATCTCATGGGATAGAAAAGACATCCCCTTTGTGGACTAGAAGACTTAATATTAAGATGGTGATACTCTCCAAAGTGGTCAACCAAATCCCTATCAAAACCCCAGGTATCCTTTTAAAAAAATAAAAATAGACAAGTTCACCCTAAAATTTGCACAGAAATGCAAGGAACCCAGAACAGCCAAAACAATCTTGAAAAAGTAAACACTGAAGGACTCACTCTTTTTAATTGAAAACTTAACTACAGGAATCAAGATAGTGTGGTTACTGGCATAAAGGTAGAAATATAGGTCAATGGAACAGAATTAAGAGTCCAAAAGTAAATCCCCACATTGACTGCCAATTTATTTTCAGCGAGGGTGCTGAGACAATTCAATGGGAAGAAAGAATAGTCTTTTCAACAAACGGTTTTGGAACAATTATATCCCCATGCAAAATAATTAAGTTGAACCCCTACCTCACACCACCCACAAAATTTAGTTCAAAATGGATCATAGACCTAAGTGTATGAGCCAAAACTATAAAACTCTTAGAATTAAATCTTCATGACCTTAGGTTAGGCAAAGCAATCTTAGATGTGGCATAAATGATGAAAGAAAAAATAGATAAACTGGACTTCATCAAAAGTAAAAACTTGTATTGCAAATGATACAATCAAGAAGATGAAAAGACAACATACAGAAAGGGAGAAAATATTTGCAAGTCATACATCTGATAAGGTACTGGGATGGCACCCCACTCCAGTACTCTTGCCTGGAAAATCCCATGGACAGAGGAGCCTGGTGGGCTGCATCCATGAGATCATGAAGTCGGACACGACTGAGCAACTTCACTTTCACTTTTCACTCTCATGCATTGGAGAAGGAAATGGCAACCCACTCCAGTGTTCTTGCCTGGAGAATCCCAGGGACAGAAGAGCCTGGTAGGCTGCCATCTCTGGGGTTGCACAGAGTCGGACACGACTGAAGTGACTTAGCAGCAGCAGCAGCAGCCTACATGTTTAAGCAACATAATTCAATAATAAAAAGACAACATACTTGAAAAGTGGGCAAAAGATTTAAATAGGTATTTCTCCAAAGAAGCCATACAAGTAGCTAATAAGCACATAAAAACACTTAGTAACATTAGCCATTAGGGAACTACAAATTAAACCACAATGAGATGCCATTTCACATCCATTAGAATGGCTAATAAGAATACACACATAATAGCAACCGTTGATAAGACCACGAAGAAATTAGAACCTTCACGTATCATGGTGGAAATGTAAAACGGTGTAGCCCCTTTGGAAAGTGGTATGGCAGATCTTTAAGAAGTTAACATGGAGTTACGATGGAGCCCACTTCCAAGTGGTCCCACTTCCAGGGTGTCTACCAAAAAGTATTGAAATGTATGTCTGCACCAAAATTTGTAAATGAAATTTTCATAGCAGCATTATTCATAATAGCCCCAAAGTGGAAACAACTCTGATGCCCATCACTGGATAAATAAAATGTGCTATATCCATTCAATGGACTGTTATTTGACAATAAAATGGTATAAAGTATTGATATATGCTACCACATGAACTTTGAATATTTGTTAATTGAAAGAAGTTGGTCACAAAATATCACACATTGTATAATTCCACTTATATGAAATATCCAAAATAGGCAAATTTACAGAAATAGAAAAGTAGGTTAGTGATTGTCTAGGGTAGGAGTGGAAAGAAACAAGGACTGACTGCTAATGGGTACAGGGCTTTTTGTGGGGGGGGGGGGTAGGTAATGAAAATGTCTTAATGGCTGCACAACTCTGAGAACATATGAAATATTCTAGACTGTACATTTAAATGGATGACTATACAATAGAATTGTATAGTATTGTATAAAAGTATACAATAATACTTTTTTAAAATGAAGAAAGTTCTATGTACTAATAGGGAACAAGTGTGTAAGTGGAGGGGAGCGAGGTGCACAACAGCTTCTATTATGTTTTTCTATGTGTGTAGAACAAGAAAACAGATTTGGGAATTCACCAGCACATGCCTGGGCTGAGTCAGGAAGGGCACACAAAAGAAGCAGCTCCTGTGGTTTCTTCCAGGGAAGGGAACTATGTAGCTGGATGAGAGAGGAGAGAGGGAGGCTTATTGGTCCTAGTATATCCTTGGTACTCTTGAATTTTGAACCACCTGAATATGTTAATTATTCAAAAAATAATATTAATTATTCAAAAGTAAAGTCATTTAAAATATCAGAGATTTCATGGACAAGATAGAGTTGAGCTGGGTAGGATTTTTAGGGGATGAAGAATCCCAAAAGTTTCTGTCTGTGCACTTGACTGGGGCCAGCAGGGCAGGAATGATGGAAGCAAAGCCACTGAGACTGGACTGACTGCTTCTCACTAGCTGTGACTTTGGTCAAGTTACTCAACTCCTCTCTGTCCATGCTTCTTCCTCTGTGAAGTGGAATGGTAAGAGTGCTGACTTCTGACCTCACCAGGTCACTGAATCATTGCCTGTCAAGCTCATTACTGTGCCCTCACTTACATCACCTCATTTAATCTCTTTGAAACAGGGATGATTATAAGAGGATGGCTCAGAGGGGTAAAGACACTTGTCCAAGGTCACACAGCCAAGAACAAATTCAAACCCAGGTCTCTGAGCCTCCAGTGTGCCTCCAAAAGCTGCGCTTGTAACAACTACACAAACTTAGAAAGTGTGCCCTGGAGACTGAAGAGCAGAGACAGAGAGATGCTGAGGGCAGGACATGACACAGGGCTCAGTCTTAGAGAACAACGCAGGCTTCACTTTACAGAGGGCTACAGGTCTGCTCTTTCAGAAACATATTTTCCTATTCCAGGAATATTTGCATTTTATTTATTTCAAATACTTTGGGAACTGCTGATTGTTCTACATTCAAAGCAGGATAGGGGATGGGGAAGAGAGTCACAATGATTATTTCAGGCCCCAGATATTTCCCCTTTTAGTTGCCAAGTAGCCAGTGTTCGTTTCACAGCTACACCCTCCCCGGCAGGAGGTCACTGTTGCCCTCATTTTCCAAGAGAGGCAAATAAAAATCTGAGAAGGTTAGCCCATGAGAACTTCACAATAGCCCCTAGCAGGTCCTCAACTTCTCTTCTTAAAAAACTCCTCCAGTCTCCATCTTCTCTAGCTGACCCCGCCAAGCCCACCTCCGCGTCTGCCCTGGCTTATTTTTCTCCAGGGAACTTGTCACCACCAGGCACTCTAATACATATCTATGTTAACCTGTTTGTTGTCTATCTCTTCTACATTTTTGAGGCATTTTCCATGCAGATACTATTCATGTACACTGTTTTATAGATGGAGAAACTGAATGAAGGAAACTGAATGAATGAAACAAATAGAATGATGAAATGAATGACAGTGCCTAGGATCCAAACCCAGTGATTGATTAATTCTATTAATATTTATTAAGGGCTTACTATGTGTAGCTTCCAGGCTTTTCTTTACATATTTACATGCAAATATAGGTAGGTGGCACAGTGGTAAAGAATCCGCCTGCCTACTCGGAAGCTGCAGGCGATGTGGATTTGATTCCTGCGTGGGAAATATTCCCTGGAGGAGGAAAAGGCTACACACTCCCGTATTCTTGCCTGGAGAATTCCATGGACAGAGGAGCCTGGCAGGCTACAGTCCACAGGGTCATAAAGAGTCACCCACCACTGAGTGACTGAGCATGCATGCACACATAGGTTAAAAAAAAAACATATTTTAAAAAAATGAATGTACTCTCTGTGCTATTCTACAAGCTTGTTTTGCAGCTCTCTCTATGTTAATTCACCTGAGCAAGACTGGGGCCCATGTCCTTTAATCTCTCCGAAAGCAGCCAGGAGCTGGAGGACAAAAATTTACAAGATAGTCGTGGCCCTCTATCAATTCAGTTAGGGAGACAGAAACTTAGACCCATAAGTTAGACACAGAAGTGGAAAATTCTAAGGCACATGACATTGTAGAACCAAGCAGGAGGGACACTGGCTCTGCCTGGGGTGCATCATGGAGAACTTCTTGGAGAAGGTGATCCTTTGAAGTTTAAAGGATAACAGTGGAAGGTCATGGTAAAGGGTCCTCCAGACAGAAAGTACAGCCTTTCAAAGACTGGAGACTGGCCTGTTTGAGGAACCACAAACCTTCTTTTTGTTGATGTCTGAATGAAACTCCAATACTTGGGCCACCTCATGCGAAGAGTTGACTCATTGGAAAAGACTCTGATGCTGGGAGGGATTGGGGGCAGGAGGAGAAGGGGACGACATCGGCTGAGATGGCTGGATGGCATCACCGACTGGATGGACGTGAGTTTGAGTAAACTCCGGGAGTTGGTGATGGACAGGGAGGCCTGGAGTGCTGCGATTCATGGGGTCGCAAAAAGTAGGACACGACTGAGCGACTGAACTGAACTGAACTGAAGCCCTAGGCAAGAGAAGGCACATCGGAGGCTGGAGATGGCAGCAGCAGCAGCGGATAAGGAGCTGGGACTTTCTCAGGAGGCTAACCAGGGAGATTGCCCTATGGGTGTCTTGGAAGCTCACCTACCCCAGGTACCACCCTAGCGGCAGCCGACCTCCTGCTCAGGGGTGTGGCGGAGCAGAACGGGGACGGGGGTGGTGGGGGTGTCCACGGAGTTGTTTTTCTGCCCCCAGCTGCGTGGCCACCTCCAGCTGATGGATCTCCCCCGGGGAGGAGGGGTAGGGGATAGTTCGGTTTCACAACCCTACTCCCTTCCCCCAGTGTCTCCGGAGGCCAACAAAAGAGGAAGCGCTAGGCGGACTTCCTCCTGGGTCCGGGTGCGCCGGAGCCCAGTGGGGTCCTTCGGAAGGGCGGAGGGACGGGCGGGGAGATGGGCGGGGCAGAGCAGGACCTGCCGCCAACCCGCGCTCAGCCTGGTCTAGCCCCGCCCCCTTCACTCGGTGGCGGAGCTCCTGCTGGGTGAGTCCAGTCCTGGAGCCCGGGGAGGAGGTTCGCCTCCTGGCAGTCCTAACTCACTATTCCTAAAAATGACCTCCTTTCTGAGACTCACATCTTGAATGAGAGGGCACATCCTACCTAGCAATTTAAAACTGAGGCGTTGTGTATGAATTAACATAAAGAGAGCCTCAATATATGCTTTCAGAATAGTATCAGTTCAGTTCAGTTCAGTCCAGTCGCTCAGTCGTGTCCGACTCTTTGTGACCCCATGAATCGCAGCACGCCAGGCCTCCCTGTCCATCACCAACTCCCGGAGTTCACTCAGACTCACGTCCATCGAGTCAATGATGCCATCCAGCCATCTCATCCTCTGTCGTCCCCTTCTCCTCCTGCCCCCAATCCCTCCCAGCATCAGAGTCTTTTCCAATGAGCCAACTCTTCGCATGAGGTGGCCAAGTACAGAATAGTATAGATAGCATTATTGATTAAAAAAAAAAAAACGGGAAACATATTGTTTCGTGTCTACCTATATACACAGCCGACAAGAACAGAGATAGTCACTGAAGAAAAGTGTAACATGGGACCAGAGAGAAAGAGGTGGTGACCTTTCCTCTATTTTTTAAAACTAGACTGTATTTGTTTTTATTTGTGTAATTAAAATAATAACAAATGAGAGGATTGGTATGTATGGTTATGGAGGGTCCTTTCCCCAAAGTTTCTTATTGCAAAACTTCCCCCAAATACATCAAAACTGAAAGACTTTTACAACAAAACCCCTATACTCACCACCTGCATCTAGCAGGAACATTCTACTAGCTTTATCACATGGCTATCCATCTAGCTGTGCATCAATTCCTCTTTAAAAGTATTTCAGAGTGAATTAGTTCAATGTTTGTTTACAAATTTTTGATGTAAAATATATGTACAACAAACTGCATATTGAGCACTTACTATATACCTGGCCCTGTGAAATGCTGATCATAGAATGCTGGCAATTAAAGCAGTACAAAGGGAAACTTTCAGGATTGATGGCAATGTCTACTTTAATGGGGTTGAATTTATATAAATGTACAATCCATTTGCAAAAATTCAACAAATGAACACTTAAGCTTATGCAGTTTGGATTGCACCATCCAAAGTGCATTATTCTGCATCTTACTTTTCTTTTTTTCCACTTACTTTATCCTGGAAACAATTCCACATCAGTACACAGACAGCTGGGCTTCCCTGGTAGCTCAGCGGTAAAGAATCTGCCTGCCAATGCAGGAGACGCAAGTTTGATCCCTGGGCTGGGAAGGAAATGGGAGGAAAAGGCAACCCACTCCAGTATTCTTGCCTGGGAAATCCCATGGACAGAGGAGCCTGGCAGGTTACAGTCCAGGAGGTCGCAAAGAGTCAGACATGACTGAGCAACTAAATGACAGCAACACAGAGAGCTTCTCCATTCTTATTTATGGCTACGTGGTATTCTGTTGTCTGCATGAGTCCCAGTTTATTTAATCAGTTCTCTGTCACTGAACACTAGATTTATTGCCAATCTCTCGTCCTTAGAAGCAAAGCTGCAGTGATTTTCCTTGTATATTCACCATTTCCATGTTGTGAGTATGAATGCAGGAGACATTCCTGGCAGTGAAACCGTTGCATCAAAGGGTGTATGCATTTAAAATATTGATAGATATTGTTAAGTAGGGTTTATACCAACTCGCCCTCCCACCCAAAACGTGTGAGTGCCTGTTTCCTCACACCTACCCACACTGTAAGTTGTCAAACTTTCCAAACTCCGCCAATCTAGTAACTGAAAAAAAAAAAGACTTCTCAATGCAGTTTTAATTTGCATTTTTCTTATTAGAGTGAGGTTGAACATTGTGTCACAAGTTTCAGAACCAATTATCTTTTCTGTGAACTGAAAAAAATAATTTGCCTATTTTTCTGTTGGGTTATGGGTCCTTATTATTTATTTGAATGTTCTCTTTATACATCAAAGGCACTGTCTGCATGATAGCTTCAAAAATAATGTTTTGGAACAATTTGCTTTGAGACAAAAATGAGAAGTTTCTACCTCATGAGCTGCCAGGCTCTTCTGTCCATGGGATTTCCTAGGCAAGAATACTGAATGGGTTGCCGTTTCCTTCTCCAGGAGATCTTCCTGACCCAGGGATCAAACCTGGGTCTCCTGCATTGCAGGCAGATTCTTTACTGTCTGAGCCACCAGGAAAACCTGAAGTTTCTACGGATCACATCATTTTCCGTGCATCACTGCAGGGCCACCTAAAGGTTAAGGGAGCGGCCTGCCATGTAATGTTCTAGAAGGTGATGCTAAGACCTGGTGGTGGGGTTGCAGGGAGAGGAGTGGGCTAGGAGGCAGTTGTGAGCCCTTGTCCTAGATGGAAAGAACTGTCTCAGAAGACAGCAAGCTCTCCAGTGCAAGAAGTAGACAAGGCAGGCTGGCTTGGCTCTAAAACATTTTACCCTTCATCTGGAATATCTGCGAATAGATAAGTCAGAAATGGGAGGACACAACAGTGCGTGCGTATGTGGTAAGTTGCTTCAATTCTGTCCAACTCTTTGTGACCCCATGGACTGTAGCCCGCCAGGCTCCTCTGTCCATGGGATTCTCCAGGCAAGAATACTGGAGTGGTTTGCCGTGCCCTCTCCAGGACACAGCAGTGGGGCTGTCGATTTCTGATCATTTGCTGGTTACTGCATCTGGAACATTAATAGCAATATAAACTCCTTAGAGAGGAAGCCCCATGAGGCCAATGTTCAAGTGCTAAATAAACAGTTGTGAAGAATGAATGAAGCAGGGAATGAGTGATTCTAATCAAAGGATATGAGATAATACTCTCAGCTGATAGGAAGCCCTCTTTCCCTCCCTCCTTCTTTGAACCTTCCCTCCCTTCTTCCCTGACTTCCTTGGTGGCTCAGACAGTAAAGTGTCTGCCTACAATGTGGAAGACCCAGGTTTGATCCCTGGGTTGAGAAGATCCCCTGGAGAAGGAAATAGCAACCCACTCCAGTATTCTGCCTGGAAAATCCTATGGACGGAGGAGCCTGGTTGTCTACTGTCCATGGGTTTGCAGAGCCGGACACGACTGAGTGACTTCACTTCCCTTCCCTTCTTCCTTCCTTTACCGCACCTGAGCCAGTTCTTAGCATCTCTCCTCTGGTCCTTGTCCCAACCGTCTCCTTAGGGCCCCAGGTTTTTCTCCCCTTCAAACAGCAAGATTCATTTTGAGAAAATGCAAGCCCATTAGCTCACTCCCCATTGCCTATACTTCCCAGCCTGCCCTTCTAGGGCCATCTCAGCCTGTCCACTTCTCTGATTTCCTCCCCTACAAGCCCTGCCCCTCATTGCACATACCCCATGTACTTCCCAAATAAATCATGGTCACATTGATTAAGCAATTACTAGATGCTTTTGGGGTTTTCCTGATAGCTCAACTGGTGAAGAATCTGCCTGCAATGCAGGAGACCCCAGTTTGATTCCTGGGTTGGAAAGATCCCCTGGAGGAGGGCAAGGCAAACCACTCCAGTATTCTTGCCTGGAGAATCCCATGGACAGAGGAGCCTGGCGGGCTACAGTCCACGGGGTCGCAAAGAGTCAGACACGACTGGGTGACTGAGCAGCAGCAGCAGGTGCACTTGTACACGGATTATCTTGTTCACGCCTCACAGCAGTCTACGAGACTTCTGAGGCCAAGGCTATTATTGCCCCACAGTATAGACGAGGAAAACAAGACCTTTAGGGGCTTACCCCAAGGTCACCCAACTGCAGATGACAGAGTTGGGACTCAAAACCACGAGTCTGACCCTGGAGCCAGAGCGTTTAAGTGTCTCAGAGGGTGCCCTGTCCCCCTGCCTGCAGTCGTGCTGGGCCCACCTGAAGGGCTCTCCCTGCTCTTGTCAACCTGCCCAAACCCCACTGTCCTTCAATGTCTCACGCGTAGGTCACCTCCTCCAAGAAGCTTTTTCCAGCTTCCCCGAAAAGAGTCGGTTTTTCACGCTTTGATTTTACAGCTGAGAATTTTGTGTAGTGATAATTTGGGACCATCAGGCTAGGAGCCCCCAGCAGGCAAAGATTATTCTGTATCTCCCTCTAGTGTCTAGCACAAGGCCTGGCACAGAGTGGGCGCTCTCTAAATGACAGTGACTGGATGGCAGGGGTGCCAGAACCCATCCCCAACATGCAGTTGCAAAGGATTGCCGGGAGTCTCCAGGGCCCCGAGGTGGGAGGGACTTCAGTGGCAGTGGCAGTTGGAGACGTTTTCACTGCCCAGCACTCGTCCACGGGGCAGGAGTGTCCTCAGGGGGTCCAGCTGGTCGAGGAGTTCCATCTTTACACCACCCCTGCAGGTCTTTGGGCATCAGCTGTCCCTGCCCAGGGGGTTTCCTGTTTTGCAGTGCCAGGAACTGAACCATGATGGGAAGTGACCCTGGCAGGGTTTCTGAAGGCTACAGGAGGAAGTGTGGCCAGTCCGCATTCTGAGAGTCTGGGTCACCCCAGCCCTCAGAAACCAAAGGGTTGCATGGCTTTAGTAAGAGGATAGTTCCGGGGTGGCTGGGGACTTCCTCAGGGTATGAGGGGAAGTTGCTCCATCCTCAGAGCTGTGGGGTAAGAGCTGTCTCAGTGCCTCTCAGCAGTCCTGACTCTGTGCCAGGCTAGGACTGTGGCCAGTTTCCAAGCCTCATCCTCTTGCAAAGCCCTCAGGCCTTTAAGAGGGACCCCTATCTCTTTGGTCTCTGCCCCTTGTCAATGGACTTCCCACTTGTGGCTGCCTCATTCAGGAACTTACCAGGACACCCCATGGCCTCAGGTCTAAATACCTCAGCCTCTGATCAATGTATCCCAAAAGTAGGTAGACAGGATAGCAGAGCCAGTAGGAGCCTGGGCTCTGGGGTGAGCCAGATACGGGTCCAAATCCCAACTCGCTGTGGATCTTGGGGTCACTCACTTCACCACTTTGAGCTCCAGTTCCCTCATCCATAAAATGAAGACAAATAAATTTGAAAATATCGAAATTAAAAATTTGTTCAATGGAAATTTGTTCAGAGGAAGGTTCCACAGACAGTGGTTCTCAGTGTGGTCCCTGAACCATTAACGTCATCAGAGTACTTGTTAAAAACATAAGTTCTTGAAGTTCCCTGGTGGTACAGTGGATAAGAATCCGCCTGCCAATGCAGGAGACATGGGTTTGGTTCCTGGTCTGAGAAGATTCCACATTCTGCAGAACAACTAACCCTTGCGCCCTGACTACCGAGCCCAAGCTCTGGAGCCCACAAGCCACAACTCTGAGCCTGTGTACTGCAACTACTGAAGCCCGCGAGGCCTGGAGCCTGTGTTCCACAATAATGAGAAGTCTGTGCACAGCAACGAAGAGCAGCCCCCATTTGCCACAACTAGAGTAAGCCCACGCCCACCAGCAAAGACCCAGTGCAGCCAAAAATAAATAAATATTTTTTAAAACCACAAGTTCTTAGGGCTTCCCCGGTGATCCAGTGGTTAAGACTTTGCCTTCCAGTGCACAGGGTGTGAGCTCAATCCCTGGTTGAGAGCTAAGATCCCACGGGCCTCGTGGCCAAAAACCCAAAATGTAAAACAGAAACAATATTGTAAAAAAATTCAATAGAAATTTTAAAAAAATTAAGTAAATCCTAAAAACAAACACACCCAAGTACTTGGGCCCCATCTCTGTTCTATTGAGTCAGAAACATTGGGGTAGGGATCAGCAATCTGTGTTTTACAGAGCCTTCCAGGAGATTCTGATGCATGCTAAAGTTTGGGAACTGCTGCCATAAATAAACTTAATAGATGGGCAAGGGACTAGGAAAAGATGTTTATAACAATATCCAAAAAGGGATTAAAATCTAAAAGGTATAAACTACTCCTGCAAATCAACAAGAAAAAGACAGGAAACCCAAATGATAATGGGAAAAAGATATGAACAGACAATACTGAAGGGGAAGCCTAAATGCCTGACAAGTATAGGAGGAGATTGTGAATCTCAGGATTAACAGAGAAATGCAACTTACAGCAACCTGATGCCACCTTACACCCAAATAGGGAAAAGGTTAGAAAGTCAGATGATGGAAAGTCGCTGAAAACGTGGAGAGAGAGTATCCTTCACACACTACTGGTGTAGCCATTCTAGTGACTTTTAGCGAAAATGAAAACATATATACCCTATGATCTACTCTTGGGTATAGAGCCCAAAGAAATTTTCACACAGCCCCACAAGGGTCATGCACAAAGATTTTCATTACAGTATGGTTTATGGTAAGAGGAAGTTGGAAGCAACCCGAGTGTCCATCAGTGGATGCGCAGCTTGGAATATTTTGCAGTGTTTGGATGTAATAAGTTAGGTTTTTACACAGGAAGGAAACAACAGAATGAGTTTGTTACATAATAGCATTTATGTAATGTAAACACACACACAAGACATTATACATTTTATGTCCAGGGACATATATCAACACATAGAGATGGGTACCCATGGTGGGGAGGAGAAGGATTGCGGGGATGTGTGGATGAAGTCTGGGGAATATAAAATGAAGACAGACATCAGTTCAGTCAGTCGTGTCTGACTCTTTGCAGTCCCATGGACTGCAGCACCCCAGGCTTCCCTGTCCATCACCAACTTCCCAGAGCTTGCTCAAACTCATGTCCATCGGGTCGGTGATCAGAAGGGCCTTTTGTGGGTCAGTTATGATGGGGTAGTCATTTGCCATGAAGTGAGTATGAATCAGGGAACTTGCTGAATCCAAGCCCTAGTAATAATAATGATATTACTTTAACAATGGTGATAGTAGTACCTACCTCATGGTAAGTACCTTGTGTCTGGCCATGTAAAGTTCTACAGATAAATTTTAGCTCTTTTAGGCAATTCTCTTGCCTCTTCTGAGGGCTTCTTTCAGCCTCTGAGCCTTTCCTGACGCTGTGCAAGTCCTGTCTTTATGCTGACTTTTCTCCCCTTCAATTCTGTCTTCAGGTTTCTTTGACTACCTGAGATGCGACGGCTGGTCTGCAGAATCTTTTCATTTGAACTTTGAGCATGGAGTCAGGCTGTAAGAGAGCTGTGAGGGGCAAGTCCTATTTTCTCCTCCCAAACTGTGGTTCCCTGAGGGTCTTCCTACATCTCACCCTCACCTCAGTTCATGTCCCGTTGCACACAGGTAAAGACAGGTAAACTGAGTCAGAAAGTGTTCGATGTGGAAGGGAACAGCATTTATTGAACACTTATCAGGTGTTAGACCTAGGACTAAGGTCTTGACCTTCAGTAATCCCTATGACCCCCTTGTGAGGTGGGTGGGGTCAGAAGAGAAAATAGGAGAGGCAAAGAGGCTAGGACACCTATCAGACAGGGAGCCTAGCCTGTCCTGCTCCAATTGCAAGATCTGAACAAGCAACTTGTTCAGAGCCTTAGGGTGGGGGCTGGGACTCAGATCATGCACCTCTGGGTCGACTCTTGGTAGAAAGAAACCTCTATTCCACACTAAAGATCTAAGTCCATCTGCAAAGGGGAGACCCTGCCTCTTAGAGCTTCAGAAAAACCCTCTGCACGATTTAGTATGGCCAGCGTGAAGTAATATCTAAGGGGAATCAGGAGACTCCCTCCAGTTTCTTCTCTGGAACCTCAGTTTCTCAAACTGTAAAGTTAGGAAAAGAGGTCTTCAGGCTCGAGGAATTCTTTTCTCAACCGGCCAGCAGGTGGAGCACACTCTCCATCACTCGCTTGGCCTCCAGAAAGTTGCGAAGTCTCGAGTGTCCGTCCAGAGGCCTAACCTCCGGGCTATCGGGACGGAGAAGTTCGCCGCCCTCCCCGACCGCCAGAGGGAGCTGCTGAGCCCCGCTTAGGGTCCCGCCCCCTGCAGGACATTCTCAGTACTGCAGGGACCGGGGCGGGGGACAGGTAGGATCAGACCCCCGCCCCCGGAGCGCGGAGCCCGGCGTTTGGGTCTGGGGAAGGGATCCTGGGGATGGATCACACACAGGCACAGACAAGGGCGCATGAGACTCAGGGGCGGGAGTACGGAGCCACCCCCTTGCCCGCCCTCTGCATGGACGGCGGCACAGGCTACAGGTAGTTGTCCTCGGCCGCGTCGCCCCCGCCCGGGGAGTCCCGGGCCTCTTCGTCGTGCTCTCGTCATCGTCGGGGGCCAGCGCCTCGATGTCGTGCGTGATGTCTGTCAGCAGCCGGTGGAAGGCCTGCGCCTCCGGCCGCTGGGCGCCATCGTAGCTGCGCACCGCCGACGCCGACGTGGAGCTCATGCTGCGCTTGATGCGGCCGAAGCTGTCGGTGAGGATGCCGCCCTCGCGGATGCCCACGCCCTCCAGGAAGCCTTCGAAGTAGCCGATGTCCTGGTCCGGAATGAAGGGCCTCATCCCTGCGGGTCGAGGACCAGGGTGATTCCTTGGGGTCAGCCCTTCCCCTCCCACCGAGGGAGCACCTTCGCTGGAGGGCGGAGTGCAGATCCCCCGCCCGGCCACTCTCTGGCTATGTGGCTTGCACAACTCCTTGACTCTGAGCTGCAAAATAATGGTAGAGTGCCCCGTACACATTTAAATGCTCACTGCATGTTAGCTTATTCTTGTTATCATTATTATTTCGATGTTTATATTCCTATTTGTTCATTATGTGCTGTGCTTAGTCGCTCAATTGTGTCCCACTCTTTGCGACCCCATGGACTCAATGCTGCTAAGTCACTTCAGTCGTGTCTGACTCTTTACGACCCCAGAGACGGCAGCCCACCAGGCTCCCCCATCCCTGAGATTCTCCAGGCAAGAACACTGGAGTGGGTTGTCATTTTCTTCTCCAGTGCATGAAAGTGAAAAGTGAAAGTGAAGTCGTTCAGTCATGTCTGACCCTTAACGACCCCATGGACTGCAGCCTTCCAGGCTCCTGTGTCCATGGGATTTTCCAGGCAAGAGTACTGGAGTGGGGTGCCATTGCCTTCTCCATGGACTCAATAAGTAGCCTCAATAAGTATTCTGAGCCTTATTGTCCTCATCTGTAAAATGGAGGTAACTGCACCTGTTCTCCCAGGCTGTAAGGATTAAATAAGGTTCTTAGCACACACTGAATAGCCCATTTGACTTCTGTTTTGCTTCTGTCACTACTTACTAGCTTTATGACTTATGTACTTTGTTTCTCTAAGCTCAGTTTTCTCATCTGCAAAATGGAGGCAAGTCATAGTTTCAGCTTTCAGAGCTGAGGGCCTTCAACCAGATGATCCTTTGGCATGTGGTTAACTGCCAAATACATGTTAGCTTATTAAGAATGATCATTTCTGGGACTTCCCTGGTGGTCCAGTGGTTAAGGCTTGGCCTTCCAATGGAAGGGGTGCAGATTCAATTCCTGGTCTGGGAACTAATATCCCATATGCCTCAGGGCCAACAAAACCAAAATATAAAAGAGAAGCAATATGGTAATAAATTGAATAAAAACTTAAAAAAAAAGGATTATCATTCCTCTTTCTGTTATCATTAGCCCTCTTTACTAGCTCCTTGACCTTGGACGAATTCCTTAGCCTCTCTGAATTTCAGATGCCTCGTGGGGTAAAATGGGAACTGTAAATGGGAAGTGTAAAATGCCCTCTCGCAGCTTTGCTGTGAAGGTGAAATGGTTACACACCTGTGCTCTCTTTCCCGGCTCTGTGACTGCAGACAAGTCCCTTCCCCTCTCCACACTTTGGTTTCCTCGTTTGTCTCACGGATCTCATGATGTGGCTTTACAGGAGGCCAAAAGGTAAAGAGTGAACAATCCCAGCCTAGGCAGGGGGCTCACCGAGCAGAAGGAACTTGCGCCGGTCTCCGTAGAGCTTCAGCAGACCTGCGCAGTAGTCCTGGATGGGCAGCCCCAGCCGGTACTCCCGAAGCAGCAGCGCAAACTGCTGGATCTCTGGGGGCCCCAGCTTAGTCCGCAACTGTGGGTGCACCATTTGAAATTACTCCCTTGCCTAAAAGACCCAGAGCTGAGTGTATCCCACCCAGCCTTCCTCTGAAAAGCTGGCCTCCTGGGGGACATCCAGACACCTTGGGCTGCATCTAAGAGTGGGATGTGGACTCAAGCTGCCTAATTTAGAATCCTGGCCCCTTTACTGACCAGCTCTGTGATCATGAGCAGATGATAAACTCCTTAACCCTTGCTTTCTTCATCCACAGAGTGAGAATAATGATAGACTTCCCTCTTGAGTTGTTGAAAGATGAAAGGAGATGATACATTATAGGTGCTCAGAACAGTGCCTGGTATAAAGCCAGCACTCACTGCTAGCTGACATTCATTAAGGTCTTTCATGGGTGACTCCGTTTACTCTCCAAATGTCATGCCCTGCCCTGACCTCTGAGGTCTTACACTTCAGTTATGCCCAGGATTGTTCATGATTCCTGAAATACCTGGCCACCCTGCCTGCCCCAGCTCACCGTGACCATGTAATCCTGTAACTGCTCGAGGCCCAGGCCGCTGTGGTCGCTGCTGCTGCAGTGGGAGCCATGGAAAGAGGGTGTGGACGTGCCGCTGTAACAGGCTTCAAATGTGTCCTGGGAGCTGTTGCTGCAGGAACAGAGGGAAGGGGCCTCACTCCCTCTCTCCAGCTCCTCTCCATGCTGAAGGTGGGAGGGAACAGCCAGCCATGCCCTGGGACTGAGCGCTCCGCCTGGACCCCATTTTGGCCCTCGAGGTCTCCTGCACCACCTCTCAGGCCTCGTCTCACCCTTGCTGCTGCGGCTCAGGCCGTCTGTCTTCTTGCTTTTCCTCTAATACTCCAAGTACCTCCTCCCCTCTGGGCCTTTGCCCATGCTATTACCTCGGCCTGGAATGCCTCTCTTTCCCTGTTGTGTGCTCAGCTAACTCTTCCTCATCATTGGATTTTAAAAGTCATCTCCTCGGGAGAGCTCTCCCTGATCCCTCCCAACCAGGTTAGACCCTCTGTCCAATATGATCACAAAGTCTGTAAGTCTACCCATGACACGGAGGCCTTTCCAATGCCCCCGCCAAATGTCCTTTCTAGTCACTCTGTCCCTCACATCCTCTGTTGCAGCCTCAGTGGCCTCCTGGATGCTCCTCAGCCTTGCCAAGCATACCCTGCCTCAGCCTCTTTGCACTTGCTGTTCCCTCTACCTGGAGTGCTCTTCCCCCTTTTATCCATCAGGTCTCAGTTCAAGTGTTGTCACCTTGGAGAGGCCCTCCTGACTCCCTAGATGAGCAGGGTTTTTGCAGCCAATCTCTGAGCTTCTTGCTAGTGTTTCTTACTGTTGATGCTTATTGCTACTAAATAATGATTTCACTGTCCCTTTGCCACACTTGCAAAGCATGCATGAGCAGGGACCTTGGTTTTCTCTGTTTGCTGAGTACCTACTATGTGGCGAGCACAGGTCTCATTCTTGCCTTGCTCCCCCTGTATCCCTAGCACACAGCACAGCATACAGGGATGCTGAGGCAGGATCCACGTGGTGAGTCTGAGGAGCAGCCAGGAGGCCACTGTGGCTGCGACAGAGGGTGTGAGGGACAGGGTGGTTAGAGAGCACATTTGGTGGGGGCATCAGAAAAAGCCTCTGTGTCATGGGTAGGTACAGAGTAGGTACTCAATAAATATTGCTTAAATAAAAGTCAGCCTTGGGCTCTGCCTCCCAGTCTCTACGTTGTTCCAAACCATCATCAATGATTAGCTCTACAGAAGCAGTGTAAGTTTAGCGTGGACTCTAAGCCTACTTGGGTTCAAACCCCAGGCCAACAACTTACTAGCTTCTTGACCTTGTGTCAAGTTACTTAACTTCTCTATTTTTCAATTTCTCTAGCTATAAAATGGGATGGTAAAAATTGGTGTCATTGTGAGAAATAGAGGTGTTAGAGTTATGGACTAAGCAATAAATAGTAGTTACTGTAATGTTGCTATGTTGATTTTTAAAATGAAGTGCATTATAAAATAGCCCTTGGCACATAGCAAGTTCAAAAGTTACTCATTGTCATGATTGTTGTCTCTCTAGCATACAGCAGATTGTTTAAGGACTGGCCTAAAGGTACACAGTATTAGGCAAATATATTGCTTCTAAAAAGAGGGGGAGGGAAGTAAGGCATATATCACTGGCAGAGACTTGCCCTTGTCCAGTCAAAGGCCTTAGAATTACGGTGACCAACGTGTCTCACTTTTCCTGGGACTTTCCTAGTTTTAGTACTGAAAATTCCATGTCCTGGAGAACATCTAAATCCTGAGCAAACTGGGGTGGTGGTCACCCAAAATGGAACCCTGGACAGTGTTCCCCACTGAGACTTTTTTAAAACCCTGTTTTCCAGTCCTGCTTATAGCTAGCTGTGCCTATGAGACCATGTTCTGGCCAACAAGATGTAAGCAGAAGCCATCAGGTGGAAATTTCAGCAAAGAATTAAAGACCTGCTGTGATGGTTGGAGTTATTACCACTACTTTGGCCCATGAGGTGATTTGGGGGAATGAAAACAAGTGTTAGGGAGGCTGGAAAGATACATCTGGGCCCTTGATGACCACAAGGCCATGAACTCCTGGTCTACTTTATGAAAGAGAGAGGGGGAGGGGGAGGAAACTCTTGTTTAAGCGGCTCTTTTTAGAGTTTTCTATTCCATGAAGCCAAAATGATTTTTTGGCATTAGTTGTGATTTTGGCCTCTGCAGGCCACTGAGTGTCTGAATGACTAGGGAAGAGCGGCAGGGTCCTGTGGACCTAGTTCTGGCTTTTCGCTGCCTTGTCTTTCTCTCAGGGGTTCGGATTCTATCAGCTCACCAGAGCCTCAGGCTCAGAGCCTAGTGTCTCAGCACAAATCAAAGTGGAGTCACTTTCCCCCATCCTCTCTTGCCCACAGGGTCTCAAGAGTGCCCAGAGGAGCAGTCCTGTTTGTGCAGGGACAGAAGGGACCAGAGTGGGGGTCCCTGGCCAGGGCAGTACCCACAAGGAGCTGCAGCAGCTGAAGTCGGCGTCGTAGGCATAGGTCCCGTCAGTGCGGCAGCTCTCACCTAGGGGCAGCAGAGAGAGGGCAGTGAGTGGTGGCAAAGCAGGGACCAATATCCCCAGCTCCCCAGGGCCCCAAGCTCAGCCCCACCCTGGAGTAAAGATGGTGGCTGGAGCAAGGATGGCCTTGTAAGCAATCGCACAGGAGTTGGCTTACACACTGAGTGAAACAGGCAGCCGCTGGAAGATTCTGACCAGGATTCCTGCCCCCACCACCAACACAGGGACAACCTTGGGCAACCCACCTCTTCCTCCTGGCCCTCACCTTCCCACGGTTGGGACATCACCACTTTCCTGCCTACTCATGGGGACCTTGGGGAGAGCAAGCCAGGGAACAGTTGCCGTAGGGTTTGTAACCCATATATGTTTGAGAGAGAGAGAGAGAGAGAGAGAGAGAGAAAAGACCTTTGAAGGGAAGGAGGTCAAAATCATGAGGAGAAAGGAGCACCAGGTACAGAGAATTTGCTCTCTACCTGACCCTGTCTCCCCAGTGAATCCAGGTGCTGGCCTCCCCCTTGGCTCACTTAGTGGCACTTCCTCAGGACACTCCCCTGACTTTCCAGGTCAGGCTGGTTTCTCATTATACATTTTCATACTAGAGTGTGTGGTTGCATTTTATTTGTGTAACTATTTCTTTTAAAGTAGGTTCTTTTTCTTAAAAGAACAAAAACAGGATTTCTCTGGTAGTCCAGTCTTCAGGTGGTGGCTCAGAGGTTAAAGCGTCTGCCTCCAATGCGGGAGACCTGGGTTCGATCCCTGGGTCGGGAAGATCCCCTGGAGAAGGAAATGGCAATCCACTCCAGTATTCTTGCCTGGAGAATCCCATGGACAGAGGAGCCTAGTACATTACAGTCCACGGGGTTGCAAAGAGTCGGACACAACTGAGCGACTTCACCTTCACCTTCAGCTGGTAGTCCAGTGGTTGGAAATCCACCTGCCGATACAGGGGACATTCGTTCGACCCCTGGCCCTGCGGGGCCACTAAGACCATACACCTTGAAGCCTGTGCTCTGCAACAAGAGACGCCATCACAACGAGAAGCGTGTGCACCACGACTAGAGAGTAGCCCCTGCTTGCTGCAACTAGAGAAGGCCCACAAGCAGCAGTAAAGACCAGTGTGGCCAAAAAAATTATTTTTATTTACTTATTTGAGTACATCCGGTCTTCCTTGTGGCACACAAGATCTTTAGTTAAAGCATGTGAAATTTTGGTTGCAACATGTGGGATCTAGTTCTCTGGCTAGGGATTGATTGAACCGGAACCCCTGGATTGGGAGCATAAAGTCCTAGCCTTGAATCACCAGGGAAGTCCCTGTGTAACTGTTTAATTATTGTCAGCCGATTTCAGCAATGCAAGCCTCCGAGGGAGGACCATGTCTGATTTTAGTCACCAGTGCATCCTGGGGATTAGCAGGATCTGACACTCAGGTGTTCAAGAAATATTTGTTGAATTATCTTATTTATTTGTCCATCATCCCTGGGAAAGTCAATAAACTTTCCCAGATTCTCAATAACCACAGTTCCCACAGATGGGAGTGCCTCCAGGAGGAAAGAGCCCACTCCCTGTTGCTGCTGCTGCTGCTAAGTCACATCAGTTGTGTCTGACTCTGTGTGACCCCATCGATGGCAGCCCACCAGGCTCTCCCGTCCCTGGGATTCTCCAGGCGAGAACACTGGAGTGGGTTGCCATTTCCTTCTCCAATGGAGCTATGCAAACAGGGACCACCCTGAGGGGGCTGTGGCTGAGGAAGTTCACTTTGGGGCCTTGAAGGCAGCATGGAGAGTGAAGCTGTTGCAGATGGAAGCTTTAGAATCAGGCGCACTTGGGTTTGAATCCTGACTCTGTCATTTGCCAGCTGTGTGACCTTGAGATATTTATTGACCACTCTGAGCCTTAATAGCCTCATCTTTTAAAACTGGGTTCATAAGGCCTCAGACAGTTCTTTCATCTATTCAGAAAATACACCTTGAGCGTCTGCCCCTGGTCCTCCTCTAGGCACAGAGGACACAGTGGCAAATAGGACAGATGAGGTTGTTATGAGGATTATAAAACATGTGGCACACTGGGTCTATGCTTGGCACATAGCTGGTGCTCAACAAATCTCTGTTGATTTCATTTTCATTCCAGCCCTTGACAGCATTCAAGGACCAGTCTTGAAATCTTGGTTTTGACCTAGAATCCTAGTAGGGCTAGATGGCTCAGTAAACAGACAATGCCCCTGGGACGCCAAAATACAAAAGAGAGAGAGTTCACCTCTAAACGGCTTATTATAAAGCTAGGCTTGAGGTCATTATGAAATTGGACATTTTATTTAGCTATATATTGGGGGTACACTGTAACTGCTGTAGAAGTCAGGACCCCTAAAGGCTTTTGTTGGCCCCAGTCTTGGGACATATCACCCCCTACCCTGCCCCTGACCCCCACCTCCTCTGGCCCTTCGGGATGATTCACAGGAAGGTTGGCCAGGAATTGGAATACTCACTGCGGCTACAGAGCCACGGCCGTTCAGGCGTGGATGTGTAGTGGTAACCGGCCCGGTCCACGCACTCGATGCTCTGGTCCCCATAGATGATCTGGAAGACCTGACAGATGAGGGCACAGGACTCCTCGGCAGCATCCTTGTCCAGAGAGGAGGACAGAGCTCAGTCCCTCTTCCGTGATCAAGATGCCCCTGCTTCCTGAAAACACAGTGTGAGCAGGCACACGGGCACACATGCAACTATGGGCGACTTTAGAGCCACTCTAAGGTCATTTTCCATCAAAATTATATAGCCATGCTCTGGGTGGCTTTTATAGAAATAGCCACTTACTGGTCTTCATAGAATCCTGTGGCAACTGTAACTCTTGTGCTCTGAAAAGTACACACATGTACCCCCAGTTTATGGGAGAATTATGGGCCTTCCTGAAGCTTATGCTAAATTAAACATTAGCATGCTTATGCTAAATTAAATTAAGTTTACACGTAGGAAGCTGAAACCCAGAGACATAGAGTGATTAGCCAGGACTAGAACTCTGGTCTCCTAATACCTAGTAAGAGGAGGAAGAATACATGTATGAAAATGTTAGGCTCAACATAGTTATTGTGCCATATTTAGATGTGAGCTTCCTGGCACCCAGGGCAAAAATGGAAGCAGGATGAATATATAAACTTCAGTCCTTGATAGAAGGAAGGCATTTAGGTTCTTGGGTAAGACTTTTTTGAGATGGCAAATTTGAAGAGTAATTTGCCTCTTTGGTTTACCTTTTTGAGTAAGAGATATAGAAAGACGACTAATGAAGAGTCCATCTTCATGAAGTCATTTCTTATTTTGTGCTTCTAAAAGTCAGCCCAGGGTTAAGTTAAAATGTAACGTCAGGACAGGCATTTTGGGATGAGGAAGTGAAATTATCATTAAACCAGGATTGATCCTTATAATAACTCTATCAAGTGGACAGAGAAGAGGGGATCCTTATTTTACGAGAGTGGATAAGTGACTCATATAGCAGGCTCATGGCTTTGGTTAATATTGGCACCCAGGTTTTTTGACTCTAACTCCTATACCCTTCTTGGGACCATGATGCCTCAGGTTGGAGGCCAGAGGCTCAGATGCTCCCGGAAAAAAAAGCATTATTTATTTACTCATTCTACAAATTATTACTTATTTCCACTGTGTGGCAGGCACCGGGCTGGGTTCTGGAGTCTGAGAGGTGAATTAAGTAAGGCCTAAAGCCCTCCCAGCCTGGTGGAATAAACAGGGCACACTGGTACCTATGCCTGGAATTGACTTTCTTGGCTCTTCGCCCTGCTCTTTCCTTCTCTCTTCCACATTTCAGTTTAAAAGGCACAAACACACTTTCCCTCTGAAAAATGGATCGCCTTCCTCCTTATCAAGTTGCTTGTTTTTTTGTTGGTCCCCATCACAACATATTGTAATATATTATGAACTAATCCATCTACTCAACATATTTATTGAGCAGCAGCTGCTGCTGCTAAGTCGCTTCAGTCATGTCCGACTCTGTGCGACCCCATAGAAGGCAGCCCAACAGGCTCCCCTGTCCCTGGGATTCGCAAGGCAATCACACTGGAGTGGGTTTTCACTTCCTTCTCCAATGCATGAAAGTGAAAAGTGAAAGTGAAGTCACTCAGTCATGTCTGACCCTCAGCAACCCCATGGACTGCAGCCTACCAGGCTCCTCCGTCCATGGGATATTCCAGGCAAGAGTACTGGAGTGGGGTGCCATTGCCTTCTCCGATTGAGCAGCTAGGAAATGGCAACTCACTCCAGTATTCTTGCCTGAAGAATCCCGTGGACAGAGGAGCCTGGTGGGCTACAGTCCATGGGGTTGCAAAGAGTCGGACATGACTGAAGTGACTTAGATGAACGCACACATATGCCAGGCACTTTTCTAGGTGCCAAGGATAAGTGCGAAAGTGTTTCAAGTCAGCTCCATAGCCTGAGTTTACTGGTTACTATCCACCTTTCTTTCTAAAGAGGCATGATGTCCATTTTGTTCACCATATGGGATTTATATACAGGGGGAGTTCAAGACCCTGGGTCAGAGAAAAAGCTTACAAGTCTCAGGGTTTGAAGGTGTCCACTAGACAGTGAGCTCCCTAAGGGAGGACACTAATTATGTCTTGTTCATTTCTGTATCCATGGCACCTAGACCAATGCCTAGCAGAAGCTGGTACTCAATGAACATGGTCAAATAAATAAAAGCAAGGGTGAATGTGGAGGATAGAGGGTGGGGCAAGAATGGCGGGAAATCTTATGCTTTGGGTGATGACCATTGTTGCCGAGAGTATGGGCTCTGAACTTTTGGGTCCCAGTGTTAAAATCATCGCCTGCTTCCTGTGTGACCTTGCACAGGTTGCTTAGCCTCTGTGTCTGTTTCCTTCTCTGTAGAATAGGAATGATGGTAATATTTGCCTCTAGGGGTTAACGTGAGAACAAAATGATTAATGCTGGTTTCCTGTCTGGCACAGGTCGGGCACTCAATTCGTGCTGGTGATTACTGTCCTCGATTCTTACTGTGGTAGTGCAGAGACTGACGGCTTTGGGGAAAGAGGAGGGCTGGAGGAAGGATTAGATCTAAGTCTGGGCCATTTTGAACTTTCATCCCTCCGGGACAAGTAAGGGGGAGGTGTCCCTGAGGAGTCCGGGAGCTGGAGGGTAGAAGTCTTTTGCCATTATGGACACACAGTACCTGAAATCCTGGGGAGTAGGGCCAAAGGAGGGAGATGAAAAGGGACGGGGGGACGCGGGAGTGGGGGCGGAGG
>SJXQ01008272.1:265297-284915 GCA_006408695.1 Aepyceros melampus | reverse complement strand
CCAAGCTTCCCTTCAGCCCCGCCCCCGGGCTCAGGCCTCGCTCCTAGCTTGGCAGGGTCTCCCACCTCCCATCTGGTATCTCAGCCGCGAGCTCTGCCCCGCAGTGTACGGCTCCGGGCTCCGCCCCTGAGACTCGGCTTCTTGCTCCAGGTACCCTCCTAGCCTCAGAACTTTGCTACCCATTAATCACGCGTTCAGGCCTCAGGATTCTGGCTTCTCCATCATTTCCGAGATGATGGGTCAGGCCGCCCTCCTTCAAGCCTCAACACTGGGCTCCCTTTTATTGCAAACAGTCATGCCCTATCCCTAGTCTCGGGGTAGTTTGGTCAGGCCTTTCCATCACCCCATCCTCCAGCCTCAGGCCCCGCCCCCGCCCCAGGCCACGCCCATTTCTAGGTGTCCGGCCGTGCTCTACCCCTTTCCCTCCCAGCCCTGCCCCGCCAGGCCCCGCCCACCGTACCGGTCTTCAGCACCAGCAGGTGCAGAGCGTCGTCCTGCAGGTAGGAGGCGGCGGCAATCTCGTGCGTGGGTATACGCAAGATAAGCTCCTCGTTGTCGCGCCAGGTGAGCAGCAGGCAGCGGGCTGACAGGCTCAGGATGCTGTCTTGCTCCGCCGTGGTCTTCAGCGGCAGCTCCTTCAGCTGCTGCAGGGTGGGCCGGATCTCCTGAGTCCCGGTGGCCACGGGTGGGAAACGTAGGGGACCCGACCCTCTCCTCCCCTCTCCCGGCGCCTCACCCTGGCCGTGTCCAGCAGCTGCAGGAGCTCGTCCCGGCTGGAGGGGTTCAGTGAGGAGGTGACCCAGGTGAGGTGGCCCAGGAACTGTATAGAAATGGGACAGGGGTGGGGGTGGTGGGAGAAGGGCAGAGAGAGGTAACCTTGAGGCCGCGGAGGACCCTGACCGCACTGACACCATAAGGGTAGACTGAGATAGAAACGTCTGACTCAATAATAATGGCTTGGTAGTAACTGTTATTAAAGCAACCCTAGGAGCCATATCCTGCGAGTTTTATGCACTCATTCACCTTACTTTGAGGATGAGAAAACTAAGGCACAGTCAAAATAAATAACCTGCCCAGTATTGTCTATAATAGAAAGAGTGGAGCTGGACTCCACACACCAGAACCCACACTCTCACTGCTAGCTTATTTTTGCTAATATAAGCTTACTTTATGAGCATACAGTTATTTAACTATGGCAGAAGCAAAGGTCACTGTAATAGCTTGAAAGAACAGGCCACTTGTAATTTCCCACTTGGCCTGAGTGGCTCCTGTTCATCCCAAGCACCCGTGTCAGCAGGTCACTGGCCTTCTTTAGGATCTTGTTGCAGAAATTAAGTGGGAAGGAAAGAATATTGTATCAAGTTAGTATATAATTTTGTCAGAAAAATAAGTAAATAAATCATTCATTCTTACTTACAGCTTAATGTTATCACACTTAAATGTCATTAAGTGTAAGAATTAACTTTTTTCATTATTTGTAGTTTTATTCTTACAGGTGAATTCTACCAATCATACCATTTCTCTTCTTTTTATTCTCTATAAAGTTTCAGTCTACAGTTTTTTAAGTGGATTTGTTAGCTTTTCCCTTTATAGGGTTGCCAGATAAAATACAAGATGCCAATTAAATTTGGTTTTCATGTAAACAACTAATTTTTTAGTTTGTTTTTAAAGTAATTTTAGTCTCATGTAACACTGGGTATATATTAATACTAAAAAATATCATTGCCTACCTGAAATTCAAATTTTTAATAAAAACTTTATTGAAGTATAATTGATTTACAATGCTTCAGGTATACAGTCAAATGATTCAGCTGTATACATATATAATATATATATATTCTTTTTCATATTCTTTCCCATCATAGATTATTACAAAATATCAACTATATTTCCCTGTGTTATACAATAGGTCCTTGTTGTTTATCTATTTTATATATAATAGTGTGTGTTAATTCCAAACTCTTAATTTATCCCTCCCCCTACCAAAATTTAAATTTAACTGGGTGCCTGTTTTTGCTAAATCTGACACTCCTACCCCCATAATATCTTCGTTGGGTAATGAGGATTCTCCACTGCTCCTTCATGGTGTGCATGAAATAGAAGTAAAGCCCTTGAGTTGGCCCAAGTCCCTGTGACTTGCAGAACTGGCTTCCTTTAATCTGGACACCATCCAAGTAGCAGTAATGTCACTGCAGTAAAATCTCACAAGATGGAGACTGGCTTTTCAGTGCACAGGGCACCTTCCCATCTGCTCTGCCCTTGGGGTAGACTTTGAGCCCCTGTTGAGATGGGAACACTGAGGCTGAGCAGATGAAGGTCACTTGCTGAGGGTTCCCAGCATAATGCATGTGCAAGGCAGGGTTGACTCCAGGCCTCTTTCCCCTGAGCCTCCCCTGTGTCAGACAAGGCTGGTCATAGGTTGGTGTGCAGGAGAGGTAAAGTCTTTCCTGATGGGGTCCAGAACACTCCACCCTAAAATATGGCACCTCAGCACATTGACTATTTTAAGCTGAAGGAGTCAGAGGAAACGACAGCAGCAGGAAGGTCATTCAGAATTCCCCTGCATCATCCTTCTTCCCTGAAAGCAGGAGATAAATCTCCCTGGTGAAAGGTATCCTCTTTTCAGAGTACCAGCAGGAAGGGAGACCTCCTTATCACCAGAGACAGGGAACTGAGGGCCGAGAAGTCCATATAAACAAACCTTGTTCCTCCTTTACCGTGTAATACCCCTACTCCGAACCCCTCTGCCTTGTCAGTTCTTCACAGATTTATTGTTTCTTTGTCCAAAATGTATAAGAATTTCCTGCTCTAGTCACTTCTCAGGTCTTTCATTCTCTCCCTGAACATTCTCATGTACATGTGAAAATTTAATAAAATGTGTGTGCTTTTCTCCGGTTAATCTTTACTCAGTTTAAATTTCAGACCCAGCCAGGGACCCTAAGAGGGTTGAGGGAAACTTTCCCCCTAATCCGTTGTCCCTAGATCCTTCCCACCCCTCGCCCCTCATCTCACGCATACCTTGACCTCTTTCTCCAGATAGTCACAGAGCAGAATCTGAGGGTCGATAGGTAGTCGGGGGGATAGAGGGGCATTGAGTGCAGGGGGCGGCGGCTCACACTGCTCCGACAGGCTGCCCGGCGCGCAGCCTTGGGGAACACCAGCCTCCGGATGGGGGACACAAAGCCCTAGGGGAGCAAGGGCATGGGGGTAACAGCAATAATAATAGCCACTGACTTGGTCTTCTCCAGCACCAGCACTTATACACAGCATTTTACTTATGTTATCTAATTGCATTCTGACAAAAACACTGCAGGGAGGGGCAAGTTACCTCTGTCATTTCCATTTTACAGATGGAGAAACTGAGCCTCAGAGAAAGCTAGTAAGGTTACCAGCTAGTGGCTGTAGAACCAATAGTTCACCCTGGGCAGTCTGGCTCCAAACCTTCATTCTAAATACCCAGGTTAGAGGTGAGTTTGGGGGAGAATGGATACATGTCTATGTATGGCTGAGTCCCTTTGCTGTTCGCCTGAAACTATCACAACATTGTTAATTGAGTAACCCCAATACAAAATAAAAAGTTAAAAAAAAATAAACACCCAGGTGACAGGAGGAACCTACCTAGGCTGGGGCAAGTACAGGAAAATATTAACATCCAATCTGGCTGAATAGTAGGTGCATAGGTATTTATTAAGCTATTTTCTGTGCTTTCCTCAATATTAGAAATGATTGATTTCTAACTAATGATACTGTAGTATAATCTAGTGGGCACTTGCATAAAAATGGCCTGGATCTAGATTGAAGGAGCAAAGTCTAGGGCCTCAACTCAGCCCAACAGAATTTAAACACTCAGGAAATTGTGAGCACTGATTTAGAGCAGTGGTTCTCACTGTGTGGTTCCTGGGTCTCCACCACCAGCAGTAGCAGCATCGCCTGGGAATTTAAGAGAAATGTACATCCTTGTGCTCCATCCCAGACCTATTGGATCAGAAACTGGGGTGAGATCCCCATGATCTGTGTTTTAACAAGCACCCCAGGTGATTCTGATGCCCAGTTCAAATTTTACAATCAGTATCATGGAGCCTGGGTTAGTACAAGGAAGCTCTGAGGAATGAGACCAAGCAGTCTGGGAACAAACATTCCAAGAAGAGGGCACAGCATGTGCGAAACCCTGGGGGCAGCAAGGGCTGGATGGGCACAAGCCTGGAGAAGATGTATTATAGCCATTTTGCTGTAGTCAAATGATGAGATGAACAAGTCATAGAGGGCTTGAATGTTGGCTGTGGAGCCAGGACTTTATCCCATGCATGGGAGTATGTGTGTATGCCTGAGTGGACCGGGAAAGTAATTGTTTTGTCTGTGGCCCTGAATGGTCCAGCCTTGCCCGCTTCTCCAGCTTCACCTCACTGCCCCTCACTCCTGTCCTCTGGTTCTAGGGCCATCTTTCAGTTCTTCCTACTTGCTATATTCCTTTCTCCCATGGAGGGGCTTTGCACACACTGTTTCCCTGCCTGAAACACTTTCCTACCCCCTTTCCTTCCACCTATCAGCTCAGGCTGACCAGTCTAAGGTTTAACATTCTCCCAGCACTGCATATGGAGCCTTTTGTACAATTTTACATTCATTGCTTTAAAAAAAATTAAAAGCTGTCTCCCCCACTAGACTGTGAGCTCCAGGGAGGGAGGAGGGACCTTGTGTGACTTTGCTCACAGTGCACCATCATGGTGCCTGGCCCATAATAGGTACTGAATAAATATCTGTAGAAGGAAGGAACCAAGAAGCAACAAGCACCTATGTCTTGGCTCCCTTCGGAGCCCTCATAATTCACATGGGAGCCTTTTCGAACAGTTGGATCTTGGTTTCCTGAGGGAAGAGGGCTCGGTGGAAATGGGGGTGGGAGTTGGAAGCCCAGAGGCTTCCCGGACCGCAAAGACAAACGGGTGAGATGCCCAGAGAACCAGACTAGAAAATTTCTGAGAGTCAGGAAGAAGTAAAGATCTAGCGGGTTGGGGAGTGACCCTCAGGCTGAGGCCTTTGGAGTAGAACTGGTCCCTGTATAAAGATGGGGAGAGAGCAGGCTCAGCTAGAACCTGGCAGGAGGAGGAGGTAGATGCCCAGGCCCAGATAGGCAGCCTTGTGGCACACACTTGCCCTGCCTGAGGTGCTTCTCCTTGATGAGGCAAGGAGCAGGGGAATGGGTTTGCTTGATGTCTGTTTTTCTGTCTGTCCTTCGGTCTGAGAAACTGTAGGGGAGAACCCCCAGGAACACTAGGGAGGCAGGTTGGAAGTGTCTCCAGACTAATCTGGCTGGTTGGATTTTCCTGGAACGTACCTCTCCGTCTGTTCTTTCCTGGGATGGCAGAGGCCACTAAGAGCAGGGAGACTGGTTAGAGAGTTTGAGCCAAATGTCTGGCTGCCCAAGGGTGGAGAGGAAGGTCTTTCCAAATAAGAAAAAAGGTGCTCCCGATGCCACTCATTGCCCATCACCCCACCCCCAGGCTTCTCATTTCTCCAACTCTGGGTACACTTCTCTACCCCGAACCCTTTCCAAACCCCCACCTACCTTTTTCCCTTTCTTGACTTCATATTCCATGGTGAAGCGTCCCCTCTGCTCCTGCCACCCTCCTAGCCACCCCTCCACCTTCTCCCCCCACGCAGTTCCTTTGTTCTTTTTCCTGCCTGGTCGGAAACTCCACCAGCCCCGGAGTTCCTGCCCCTCCCGTCTGATAGTGAGCGGCCGGGTGAGGGGTGGATGAAGGATGCAGCCTTGGGACCCTCCAGCTGAACAGTGGAAGCCCAGTCAGAGCAACAGACCAGGGAGAAAACCCCAAGATCTCCAGCGCGCAGGCTTGCTACAGACGGGGCTTGGGAACTGACTAAGGCTGGGAAGTGTCCTCTGAATTTAGAGGCAGAAAATCCCAGATCCACCCCCACTTCTGCCACTGACCTTGCTGTGTGACCTTGGCAAGGCAGGTGAGTTCCCCTTTTCACAGCCTGTTTCCCCTTCCCTTTTATAAATTAGGGGTAAACATTGCCTTCCTCTCTAGGCTGCTGTGGTGAGAAAAAAAAATGAAAGAGTGGGTGGGCAAATGCTTCATAAACTATGGACTATTGTGTGAAAGCAAGTTATGATTTAAGAATTAATCATTACCAATATTAAGGGAGGCAGTATGCATGGGCTTCAGAGATAGGCTGCTTGAGTTTGAATCCTGGCTTTGCCACTTACTAAGGTTATGACCTAGGTCTGTAACGTCCTGTGCCTCCATTTCCCCATTTGTAAAATGGGTACCGTATCAGCCTGACCCTCAGAGTGAACTTGTAAGAATTAAACTCACTTAGAAAAACTCCTGGAACATGTGAAGTACTCAATAAACATTAACTCTTCACCTATCTGTGTGTCTGCGTGTCTGGGCTGTCTTACTGTCTCTTGAGAGAATACTACTAGGGAAGCAGGGCTCACTTTGTGGTTCTTGACTGAGCCCTTTATGTGTTTCATCTCACTTATTCTTCACAATATTCGTGTACCACTGTTACATGTGTTGTGTTTGTGTGTGTATTAGTTGCTCAGTCATGTCCAACTCTTTGTGACCCCATAGACTGTAGCCTGCCAGGTTTCTCTGTTCATATAATTTTCCAGGCAAGAATACTGGAGTGGGTCACCATTCCCTTCTCCAGGGGCTCTTTTCGACCCAGGGATCGAACCCAGGTCTCCAGCATTTCAAGTGAATTCTTTACTGTCTGAGCCACCAAGGAAGCCCTATACGTGCTATCCAGATTTTTAAAACAGACTCAAGTGCAGAGGGGAACCCAAAGAGGGCACACAGTAGATGGGACGAGGGCCTGGAGTTTCGGCCTGGTCTGGCTCCCATCTGAAGCCTGGTCACTTACCTCTTGGGCCTATGCCCTCTGCGTGGCCCACCCAGAGCAATGGGAAAGGTTCTGAATGATCCCTCCTCACCTTGCCCCGACCGCTCGGTTCTGGAGACCTAAGCCCTAGAACTGATTTGCTATATGATGCAAGCAGGCTGCTTATTGTGACCTCTCTGGGTCTCAGCTTCCTCATTTTCCCACTGGGAACAATAAGCCCCCAAACTCTGTCCTGGAGTCAGAGGTATGAGAAGAGAGAGATCAGGCCATGGATGAGAAGGCAGTTGGAACTGTGAAGTGCAGGGGCCCATGCATAGGATTGTTTGGAAAGTTTTTTTTAAAATACCCCAGTATGCAAGGCCAGTGCCTGTGGGAGCAAAGTTCATAGCTCCCTACTGCCTCTGGGTGTGAGAGTTGCAAGACTCTCAGACACCAGCCTTCCCTCTGTCTCTTTCTCCCTCTTTAGGAGGTGGGGAAATGGCCCAGACTGCTCAGTGATAGCTCACACAGCCACCCTCCCTGCTCCCTGACATCCTGCCCGTCATGTCCCTACAGCAGGAAGTGAAAGCCTCTGCCTGTGGGCCAGCAGGAAGAGGCCAGGATGTACTAGCCAATCCCTGACCGCCCTGGACATTACCCTCCCAGTTAACCCCTGAGCAGGTCCCGAATTCCCACTCTCAGATGGCAGCTGGGAATGAGACGTGGTCTCTTGCTCTGGCACCTCCATGATGGCTTTTGCAAGCCTTTTCTTCTCTCTGAGCCTCAGTTTCCCTCTGTGTAAAACCTGGATGTCTCTTATTCCTGGATTGACTCCAAACACCCATGAACTTCTATGGAGCTCAAACATGACCAGTGTTCTGAATGCCACTCAAAATAGCAAACCATCTCTGTGTTCTCTGCAGTCCCAGCCCAGGACCATGAACAGATCAGGTGCTTAGTACAAGTCAGTGGAAAGTGAAAATGTTAGTTGCTCAGTTGTATCTAACTCTTAGCAACCCTATGGACTGTAGCCCACCAGGCTCCTCTGTCCATGGAATTCTCCAGGCAATAAATACTGGAGTGGGTAGCCATTCTCTTCTCCAGGGGATCTTCCCAACCCAGGGATGGAACCTCCATCTCCTAGGTGGTCTCCTACATTGGCAGGTAGATTTTTTACCATCTGAGCCACCATGGAAGCCCAGGAGACAGGTGGACCTAGGTTCAAATGTATATGACCTTGAACAGATAGTTTTTCTCTTGGAGTCCCAGAATCTCATGCATCAAAAGCAGAATAATGATGGTGTTTAACTCAGGAGGCTGCTGCAGGGATTAATGGGATTAGAAGTATACAATGGTAACACTTAATAATAAAGCTGCCTGTGACTCAAAGAAGAGGTGAGTAAAACAAAGTCTGTGCCCTGAAGACTTGACAGTCATGGCAAATAGAATTCACCTCTTTTGAGGCACCTCTAATTGACTGACAAGGGCTGCCCTGGAGTGCTGATTATAAAAACCAGATCTCCCAGTGGAAAGGGGATTGCCAAGGGATGGTGAGTGGGTGGGTGGAGGATGTGGCAGCCAGTGCATATGCTGACTCTTGATCTAGTAAGAAAGAAAGACAGACAGGCAAAGAACTCTGACACGAGGCAAGTGGCTTATTTGGAGAAAGCAGAATTGGGAGCCATTCACCAAGCCTGTGGCAAACGAACCAGGGTTTGAAGGGAAGCAGGATTTGAAGGGCATGTGTACAGGAAGGTCACTCCAGGCAGAAGGAATGGTATGAACAAATACTCAGTGCCTAAGATGTGATGCTTTGAGCTGCTAAGAATAGACTATCCGATCAAAGGTGGCTTATACGTAAGGAACATTTATCATCTCCCAAGACAAAGCCCAATGATAAGTGATTTCAGGGCTGGTTAATTGAGCAGCTCAAGAATGATATCAAGTGGGAGGGGAGTTTAGGGGAGAATGAGTATACATATACGTATGGCTGAGTCCCTTCACTCTTCACCTGAAACTATCACAACGTTGTTTGTTAATCAGCTATATCCCAATACAAAATTTAAAAAAAAAATTTTTTTAAAGAAAAAAAAATCAGGCTTAAGAGAGGAAAAAGTAAAATACCATTAACACCAAACCACTGAGAGAGAAACTCTACCAGGAAAATACACAGCCTCAGCACTCACTTTGAAAAGGCAGCACACATTATTTCTAAATGGTTTTTTAAATCCCTTCTCCGGTTTAGTATTTGTATTACTTTATATAATTAAAAGATTTCCTCATGCCCCCAAAAAAATGGAATCAAGTTTCTTACATCTTTGGCTTTGTTGGTGTTACAGGCTGAATTCTGTCACTCCAAATTTGTATGTTAAAGCTGTAACACCCGGTACCCCAAGGGTGGCTGTTTGGAGAGATAAAGCTTTTAAAGAGGTGATTAAGTTGAAATGAGGCCACAGTGTGGGTTCTAATCTCATCTGACTGGTGTCCTTATAAGAAGAGGAAATTTGAAGACACAGATACCAGGGGCGCGTATACACAGAGGAAAGACCGCGTGAGGACTCAGTGAGAATGCTGCCATCTGCAAGCCAAGGAGAGCGCTTCAGAAGAAATCGATCCTGCTGACAACTTGATGTTGGACTTCTAGCCTCCAGAACTGTGAAAAAAAAGTTTCTGCTAAATTGCCCAGTCTGCCATGTTTTGTTACGAGAGTCCTAGCAAACTAGCACAGCTGGAGAGAGGGGAGCAATACAGACATCATACTCTTCATCATTATTCTGGTTTTGATGCTATCAACAATTGAGGCGGCCAAGGGTTTCCCTTTCTTGTATGTCTTTCTGTTGAGAAGGAAACCTTTCCCAGAGATTCTTCAAAAGACTTCCCTTAGAAGTCCAGAGGTCAGATGTATTAGCCAGGATATATTTCAGCTGTCATGAAGACCCCCAAACAGTGGCTTAAAGATGATAGAAGTTGATCCCTTCCATCACATAAGCAGTCCAGGTCAGGTATGGCAGTTCCATGTGTCCAGGACCCACGGGCTTCCTGTCTCACTGCTCCATCATTCTAGGATTTTGCTCTCAACTTCCAGCTGCCAGTGGGAAGGGTAAACTGAGCTAGAGGAGAGCACAGCTCCTCCCTCTAGGGGGATGATCTGGAAGCAGCACAAAGTTCTACTGCTCATAACCCATTGGCTGGAACTTGTTTCCAAGGCAACAACTAATTGCAAAGGAGGCTGGGAAATACAGTCCTCTGCTCTACAGTGGCCATGTGCTCAGCTAAAAAGCCCTTTATAGAGAAAAGGGGTGCATGGATACTGGGGACATACAGCAGTCTCTGCCTCACTGAACTGGTCACATGCCCCTGCCCCCACCAATCCTCAGCAGGGGAATTATCTTGGACCAGTGGTTCTCAAACTTGGATGTGCATCAGAATCACCTGGAAGGCTTATAAAAAAATGCTGCTCCTCATCCCCACACTGGCTGATTCAGCAGGTCTGGGGTGGGCTCTGAGAATCAGCATTTCTAAAATATTTCCTGGTGATGCTGGTCTGGGGACCACGCTTTGAGATTTCTGTCTTAGGCCAATTCAATCGTGATTTGCGTCCTGAGGCCAGGAAGAGGCTCTACACCCTGAGCACTTGGGCTGGGAGCTCCTAGGAAATGGGGCTGTACCTGAGACCACGGTGAGAAAAGCCATTGGGTGGCACCCAAGAGAGGCTCATAGAAACAGGAAGATGGAGGTTTGGAGAAGCTATAAGACCGTGAAGCTATGAGGGCCAGGTACGATAATGTTGGAGGTGAGGATCAAGAGATTATTTTGGGTCTAATTATGAAAAGTCAGCATCAGGCAAGGGGTTTGATCTTATCTACTAAGAAAGTCACCAGCTATCTGGCAGTACAAGAACTGAATCATTAGCCACTGCAGTTACTGACCTTTAATACACCCTGAAACGAGGTTAGGAATGAGGTACTCTATGCTCTGGGAAAACAGGCAAAACAGACTTTAAGATAGTTAGATATTTGCAGGCGAAATTTTTATGAATTTGGATTCTTGCATCTTCTCGTACTTAGAAAAGCACTAAGACCATTAACTAAGACATCTGTTCCTTAAGCCTAGCAGCAACATTCTACAGAGTTGTGTACTTGGTTGCACATATCCTCCCTATGCCCAAATCACACATATACTAACCCCCAACCCCACCTCTTCAGACAGTTTCTCAGAGCTAGCTAAGGGGCTGTCTCCTGGGCTATAGTCCTCAAAAAGATGCTGAATAAACTTGACTCACAGCTTTTGCCTTGTGCATTTTTTCAAAGTTGGCAATCTTTATCCTGAAGGGCCTGGGGAGCCACAGGAGATTAAAAAGTCAGGAAATGTCATGATCAGGTTGGAGGGAGAAGACATTAAGCAGTGTCCTCAAAGAGAGGTTCTCAGACCCCCTTGCACCAGATCTGCTGGAGAGCCTTTAAAATTCATATTCCCAGGCATGCTGTATCCACTCTCCAATCATGGAGATGGAACTCTGCATTTTATTTATTTTTTATAATAATTTTAATTGCAAACTCCCCCCCCACACACATTCGTTTTTTATTTATTTATTTTTGGCTGCACTCAGTCATCATTGCTGTGCCTGGGCTTTCTCTGGAAGCGGTGTGTGGGCTTCTTGCTGAGGTGGCTTCTCTTGTGGAGCGCTGGCTCTAGAGCTTGGATTCAGCAGTTGTGGTGTACCAGATTAGTTTCCCTGCAGCATGTGGGATGTTTCTGGACCAGGGATCAAACCTGTGTCCTGGAGCACCAGAGAAGTCCAGAAATCTGCATTTTAAATAATCCCCCTCTACCCCAGCATTTTAAGGTTTGAGAACCACTGGCTTAGAAGGTGGAAACACTGGAGATAAGCAGATCATTTGAGGGCAATACCTTCTAGAATGTAAGATCCATGAGGGGAGCGATCATGACTGTTTTATATCTTTCTTATTCACTGTGTCTATAAGACTGCCTGGCACATAGTAGGTACACAATAAACATTTATTTTAGTGGCATCAGGAACTTCAGTCTAGGTCCTGACTTTGTCCATGGACTCATCCTGTTGCCTCTAGCAAGTCTGTTCCCAATCTCTTTTTTCCCTTATCTGTAAAATGAGGAGTTTGGAGAAAATCCCTAAATTTTTGGTCCCACCCACCATTCTGGAAGTATGGATGTAAGAGTTGGAGTATAAAGAGAGCTGAATGCCAAAGAATTGATGCTTTTGAACTGTGGTGTTGGAGAAGACTCTTGAGAATCCCTTGGACTGCAAAGAGATCCAACCAGTCCATCCTAAAGGAAATCAGTCCTGAATATTCATTGGAAGGACTGATGTTGAAGCTGAAACTGCAATACTTTGGCCACCTGATGCAAAGAACTGACTCATTTGAAAAGACCCTGCTGTTGGAAAGATTGAAGGCAGGAGGAGAAGGGGATGACAGAGGATGAGATGGTTGGGTGGCATCACCAACTCAACAGACATGAGCCTGAGTAAACTCCGGGACTTGGTGATGGACAGGGAGGTCTGGTGTCCTGCAGTCCATGGGGTCACAAAGAGTTATACTTGACTGAGCAACTGAACTGAACTGAACTGAGCCATTCTGGTTGAGTGATTGAGGCTTTGTCCAATCAACAGGGAGCTTTGTGGACTGCCACCAAGTGCCTCTGTCTCTTAACAGAGCCCCAGGAGCCACAGGGGATGTGGCAGAGGGTATCTTTCCTCCCCTCACCCTCCTTCCTCATCTCCTTTCTCTGGCCCAGAATAGCCAAAACAACAGGACACAAACAGCACGTACTGAAATGACTTTTAATATCTCATGTCGCAGCAAAATTAAAAATATACAAAAAGTTTGTGGTGTACAAAAGAGTCTCAGTACAGAAGTCCCAGCTTGGGGTCCCCTCCCCCTCCTGGGGGAAGGGCAGAAGGGTGAGTGGGGGCCAGGACTGAGGATGGCACAGATGTAGTAAATACCAGGAGGTGGGACTGGAATGGGAAGCACAAGTGGGCAAGGGTTGGGGGCCAATTAGGAGGGGCAGAAAGAACTTGGAGGGGAGAATCACCCAGAATTGTGCTGAAGGAGGGAACTCAGCCCCTCAGGCATGGCTAGTGGTTCCTGGAGTTGGCAAAGAAATGGGAAGGGAGGCATCAGGGCTGGGGTGTTCGGATGGGACCTCGAAGAACCTGGGCTCTGGTCCTACCCTGCTACAAACTCACTGTCTGACTTTTCCTCTGGCTGTGTCTTCCAGGCCTTCTCCTTTGGTAAAACAAATGCTGGATGAACAAGCCACTAATTCCTAACTTGGGATCCCAGAGGCAGAAATGAGGGCCCACAAATGCTCTTGAGAATTATAGATTAAACATGCCAGCAGAAGGCAGATATTCCTCCCATCTTTAAGCCCTAAAAGCTAACTCAAGGCTGTGGAAGTATTATCTGCATTCAGAACCTCAGCTTGAGTTCATTTAATGTGGGAAAATTATTCTTCAATAAGTGAGGCTCGTTTGCGGGGTGGGGATCTCCTGAACTATAGGATCCTCAGGGGTGAAAATAATAAACAGGGCTCTGGGAATCATTCGAGTCCCTTCCAGCTAGTTTATGACTGGTTTTTTTAAAAAAAAAAAAAACAGTGGATTTGGGGGGCTGTTCAGATAGGGTCCTCCAAGTTTGATTATTTAGCCCAGTGGAGACAGACCTGTTTTGGATTCTGGGATTGGGGGGAAAGGGAGATGGAAGAACATCCTTTTTCTACTTGGTGCCATTCTCACTCACTTTGTCTCAAGCTACCCTCCACTCTGGAATTATTGCAGGTGCTCCAGGGCCCCCATCCCTTCAGCCTGGCCTGGAGGTGCCCTTACAATGATTGTGCATAGAATAAAGGCCAGGATTGCTGGGAAGAAGGCAGCCCCCTTCTTGCTGGGAGAAGGGAGGGGTAAAGGAGGCAGGGGACAACAGGACTCTGCCCCTCTCCTCTGCACTCCCTGTTGCGGGGGAGCGGGGTGGGGATGAGGGGGGAAGGTTTCTACTTCCAGGAACCAGGCCATCCCTAGATTAGGATTTCCATTCCCACTTCCACAACTTCCTGTCTTCTTCCCCTCCCCTCTACCTGTAGTAACTAAGAACCGGGAATGTCCTAGCCCCTCCCCTACCAGAAGGGCACATTAGCCCAGCCCCAGGGTCTCAGAAGCCCCTCTGGCTGGAAAGTGACATCATCGGCCCCATCTCCACTGCTGCCCATGTGGGTTGGCACTCACTTGTAATCTTTCATTGAGACATCACAAAGCACAGAAGTACAGAAACTGATAGCTCCTCTGCCTGCAGGCCTTACCTGGGAGGGGGCCATCCTCAGGGTGCCTGTAGAAGAGTGGCATGGCCCAGCCCAGGATGGGGGCAGTTGGCTCCTGGCCTTCAGTCCTCTCTGCCTATACCCAAACTCTCTCTCAACCCAGAACAGTTCTTCCTAACTGGGGGCCCCAAACTGCAGAAGACCCTGGGTTTTACACTGCTCCTCTCAGGCTCTGGAGGGGCCTGTAGCCCTTATTGGTGGATAGTTCCCAAACCAGGGACCTCACAGATGCCCAGACTTCCCTCGCCTTTTCAGCTGAGAGGGCACGGGGCCTGCTGTCATGTGGCCAAGCTGTAGGGGTTTAGGGTTGGACTAGAAAAGTCTCAAAGGAGTTTCCAGACTCTTCAGGGCTTCCTAGAACCATATCAACATTTTGAACCAGGTTTCAAACTGCTCGCCCATGAGTCAAATAAAAGTGTTTAGATTGGCCAGGACCGGGTTTTTCAAAATTCTGAATTTTAGTTGCTAGAGGCAGGGCCTGTGCTCTTTGCTTTCCCAGAGTCCTAGGCATGCTTTACTGTCCAGCATCTCCACCTCTTCTTTTCATTAACGGGAGGGATTTAAATCTGCATCCCATGCACTCCTGCCCCAGAAATCTTCTCCCTACTGCCCGAGGTTTCTATGAATTCTCAGCCCAGGTGATCTCCAAGGGAAGGGACTTGTGGGACTTTAGCCCTTAGGAGGGCACTGGGGCTGCCAGGCAAGATTTTCCCTGGACACTCCTAGTCCTGCTGGCCCTGATCCTGAGACCTGGACCAGGGCTTGCTCTCCCTGCCCTCTGCTTTCTTTAATTCTCATGGGTGACATGTCTCTGAAGGACACAGGTGTAGCAGGGAGCTAGCTGGGGGTAAAGGAAATTTGGGGGAGACAGGAGGATGAGGCAGATGAAAGGAGACCAAGAAAGACTTCCTTGTTGGGGAGCCCCCTGCAGGGGACAGATGGAGGTCTCTGTGTGTCCAACCCGGGTGATAGTCACAAGGCACGTGGTACATTAGTGAGTGGGGATGTGATGAGGGGGTGTGCTGCCTGGAGAGGTTTGGGGAGCACAGTCAGCAGCCTGGGGCATCAGTTCCAAACACCTGGGAGCTAGAAGTCTGCCCTGGGAATGGGGACATGGTCTCCTAGGGGTTGGATACTGAGGGCAAGGCAGGGTCCGGCATATTTGATACCTAGAGCATCCTGTTCTCTTCTATCCCTGACAAAATTAAGATGGACCCAGCTTGGTTGGATAGCATCACCGACTCAATGGACATGAATTTTAGCAAACTCTGGGAGACAGTGAAGGACAGGGAAGCCTGGGGTGCTGCAGTCCATGGGGTCGCAAAGGGTCAGACATGATGTAGCAACTGAACGACTAACTCTCATCCCCAGGAAGAAACTAACTCTACCATGGACTTCCTCTGTGGTCTTGGGCAAGTCCCTGGTGCTCTCTGGGCTTCCGTTTCTTCTTTCTAGGAGATGTGGAGGATAGTGGCTTAGGGGACCCTGAAGTCCCCTCTGGGCTGTGGTTCTCACTGCAAGCACCCTCTAGAGGTTCTGGGAAGGACTGAGCCAGGCTAGGGTGGAGGACGGGGAGTGAGGAGCGGGAGGTAAGGACCCAGGGTGCCCACTTCTGGCAAGGGAGAGACTGGCTGAGGTAGGCTGTGTCACAAAAAGGAAAATAAAACAGCTTGAATGGGATGGTGCCCCTTCTGCACCGACTCCTCCAACCCAGTGGAACCAGCAGACCAGCAGGGACGAGTAAAGTAGGCAACAGGTCAGCAGAGAGAGGGACCCCAGGCCTGGGAGGGATGGGGTGCTGAGCTCCTAGGTATGAAGGGAGGGAGGAGTCCAAAAGAGGCCTTTCCAAGGATGAGAAGCAAAAGGTGCCTGCAACCCCCTCCTTTGGGCCCTTTGACTATGACGGCTTCTGATGCTCAGACATCCTTGCAAGCAAATGCCTTTAAGGGAAGGTTTTGTAGGATTGAGACCATGTGGGGGTAGGGGTGGAGTAAAATCCAAAAATGAGAGCCTGCAGCCACGAGTCAGCACTGCCTGCTTGCCTCTACTCTGGTTCTCTGGGAAGCTCCTGGAGCTGTCAGCTCCCAGGGAGGGTTGTTTTAACTTTTCTTTCTAGGATGCTGGGGAATGGGGCAGCCAGATGGACATTAGGGGTAAGGTAACTTGCCAAGGCTCACCCTCATGTCCCCTCTCTGAGTGGACTTGTTTCTTCCTCTGTAAGATGGATCGGTAACACCTCTGTTGTCAGGATGTTGCCAGCACGGGGGAGTCAAAGTGAAACAGTCCAGAGTGAAAACTCCTGGCGCAGACAACCCAGGAGAAGCAATCAGTCAGATCTGCGTCCACACCCTCAATGCGCCCACCTCACAGAGGGCCATGGAGTTTGATCTCTGAAAACAGCTGGACAGAGGACAAGGAGGATGACGGAACCCACCAGAAAGAGTCTGAGTCAACCTTGGGCTTCCCCCAACTCCCTTCACCTTGAGGCCTGGCTCCTGAGGCATCTCAGGGATCAAGGAAGTAGAAGGAAGAGAGAAGGGAAAGCACTCTTTGTATGTAGATAGGGAGGAGGTATACACCATCCTGGGCTGGAGGGGGGCTGCGGGGGAGCTGAGGTGATGCGTTGCGGGGGGTGCCGTGTGCTTTTGTGTGTGTGTGTGTGTGTGTGTGTGCAGTCCTGTCTTCTCTGCCTTCGGAGCTACCCTGCACACCCTGAGTGTGGCCCTCTTCCAGCGCCTGCAGCAAGTTCTCTGTCACCCGTCACTATCTGATGGGACACAGGAATCCAGGACCTTGTGAGACTAGCTGCCACTCTGGGTCTCACTTCCCATCTCTAACCCAAGGGAGGCGGAACTACTAAGGGCTAATCTGCCCCTCTAATTTGCATAGTCTAGGATTCTTACATCCACCTCGTCCCAGCCCAGGTCTGCACGTGTCCTTAGTATTGCCTGTTGAGCCCTTGCAGTGAATGTGCCTTAGGCATGAGGGAGGAGGTTTTGAGGCGAGGGGTTCCAAGCTTCAGCTAGAGGCTCTGGCCCCTCACCCCACAAAACTGCCTTCATCTCGGCTCCCATACCCCCGACACTATCCAGGACTGGCTGTCCCAGATGGAGAGAAAGGATGCTAGGTTAGTGGTCACAAGGATGCCCTGGGGTGTTTGGGCCATGGGAATGAACGTAGGTCCTGGAGGGTTGTCAGATCTGAGGCAAAACAAGTCAGTTTTACAGCTGCCGCTCCAGGGAGCTTCATCTGCAAGGTGGCTAAAAGCCAAGATTCATGTCATGTCCTCATAGCTAATTTTTCCCAGCTGGAAACCAGCTGGCAAATTGAAATGTCTCAGAGGTTCTGAGGACAGTTTCTTCTTGGGAAGATGGCTATGGACCAAGGTTCATGGGGGCATAGAACTCATATAAACCCTAGAAGTCTAGAACTAGGGTACTCATTCCTAGAATATTCCACTCACACAGGGGTCTGGAGCCCCCACTCCCCTAGAGTCCCTGCCGCTGTGCGGGGGAGGGGTGCCAGTGTCTGCACCCTTTATAACAGAATACAGGTCAGAGTGACTCCCTAGGATATTTTATCACCTATGTGTCCTAGAACTTAGTCTAGAACTAAGAATGTCTCTGTAGAAGTTCCTCTGCTGAACGTGCCAGCACCTCATCTACAATCAAACCTGAACAGAGTATCTTCCCAGGCAGTTTATCTGTTGTGTTCAAAACCTTTATCTAGGCAAAATGCTCCAGAGGCTCACCTAGAATTAAGAAAGGCGCCTTGAAACATTTCACCTGAGGTATCTGGAACTTCATCTGTAACAGTGCCCACAACAAAGGGGGTCTCATGAGGAACATTCTCTACACTCCGGGTCAAGTTTCTCTCCCCCAAATCCGCCACCCCTTCACGCTTCTGCCAGTCTGGACCCCTCAGATGTCTCAGGGTTCTTCCTTCTGTCCACCTCCAGCACTGTCAGCCCAGCCCACCCCAACTTCCCAGCCCACCCCAACTCCCTCCTTTAATTCCCCTTTTGCCCAGGCTCCAGGCTTCGACCCCCAAGGGCTATACCAACCTCATTCACCAGACGCTCCCACCTCACCCCACATCTTCGGTGGCCTCTTCCATCCTTCTCAGAGGCAGCCCGCCCCCCACACCCCCTGAAGAGCATAGGGCCTAGGGCATGAACTCCCTCCTTTGCCAGATCTGCAGAGCTGCCAGCTGGGCAACTCCAGACAGAGAGAGGGTGTGGGGCCCCTGGCACCAGCCGTGATACAGAGGCCTCCATGAAAGTGGGGCAGCTCACGAGGAGCGTAGCACCAGTTGGTTCCCTGGGCCCTGGTTCCAAAGAGTTTAGGAAATGGGCCGCAGGGGTGAAAACAGGACCGAAGGCTGGGGCTCCACAAGGCTGCCCCTCCCAAGAAACAACCCAATGATGGAGACCACTCTACCCTTGGACCAACAGATCCACTCGCCCTCAGCCTGGTGGCCCTCAGTTCTGGGCTCAACACTGTGGTCGATGTGGGATCGGCCAAAGCTCATCCCTTTTCACGGGGAAACCCTGGCCTACACCGTGCTCTCATACTCCAGCAGCTCCCGGGAGGCCCCGACGCTCCGGTACTGCAGGCGGGGCGTCGTGGGTGAGGAGTACTCCAGCGCCAGGATGGTCTTCCGGAGCCGGCGGTCAATGAAATGAGCATCCCAGGCGGGGTACTTCTTCCGAGGCAGGTCAATCCGAATGACAGGCCCCTCTGTCCGCAAGGTGCGGGGCACCGGTGTGGGAGGCAAGCCAGGCCGCACCTGGAAGACAGGTGGCGTGGGGGTCCCCGCACGCTCGCCTCCCATGGAGGCCCCATCCCGCTCAGGGCCTGTAGTCCTGGGCAGGGACCTTGGGGGACTTGTGACAGCGTCGGGTGGTGGGCCACAGGGCCCTGGGGCCTTAGGGAAGATGCAGCCGGGGGCCTGGGGGCTCAGCATGGGCCCGTTGGGGTGCAGGAGGCAATAGTAGACACACATGAAGAATACGCCCAGCGCAAAGCTGGAGGCCACCACACAGACCAGAATGAGCGAGTGGAAGTCGGTGGAGAAGTTGCGGCTGGAGTACCAGAAGCCGGTGAGCGCGGCGTTCTCCAGCAGGACGATGCAGTGGTAGAGGGCCACGCGGCGGCGGCTGCGGCCCTCCTTGACATTGAACCAGCAGAAGACGTAGATGATGCCCACCACCATGTTGTGATGATCTCCTCCCACTTGGACATGCAGAAGTCCGTCTCCCCCTGGATGACCCAGAAGGTCATGACGCACCAGTGAGCCACGATGAAAATGCCGAAGTAGAGCTTGTAGACGCTGGCGAAAAGCGCGAAGGCCAGGCTGCGGGCCGCGATGGCGAACAGGTGCCAGAGCGCCTGGGCCACGGCGCCCTTGTAGGACAGCG
>SJXQ01008272.1:240829-263723 GCA_006408695.1 Aepyceros melampus | reverse complement strand
GCCTTAAGCCCGGGCAGCGGACCAGTGGCGCTGTCCTCTGAATCCTGGAGACAGGTGAGCCCCCGGGGGCGGGGCTTTGGGTTCGCGCAGGCGCGGGGCGGGGCTCACCGGGCAGCAGTTTGGGCGCGCCGCCTTCGTGCACCACCAGGCTGAGCTGCAGCACGAGCTGCGGCGCGCTGCGCAGGAAGGTCTCCAGCAGCCGCAGCATGCTCACGTCGGCGCTCTCGAACAGCATCCGCCAGTAGAAGTGGCGCCGCAGCCGCTCCCCGCGCCAGCGGCTCTGCAGCCCCAGGTACATGGTGCGCAGGTACCTGCGGGAGGACGAGGTGCTCAGAACCTCGGGCTCCCGCACGCTCGGCCCCCTCGCCCTCTCCCAAGCAGTCCCTCGCCCTCGTCAGCAAGTGCAAAGGGCCGGGGCGTAGTGTAGCCCTGGGCAAGTCACTTACTGCTCTCAGCTTGCTTCCTAGGCTGTGAAACGGACATAGCAAAAGGATCACCTCACAGAGCTGTTCCCAATGGGTTCACTAGCTTGAAGCACTGGCACACAGCAAGCCTTTCATACAGCATTATCAGCATCACATTATTGCTGTGACGAGTTAGGTCCTGCTTTCTCTGTAGGATTCCTGACACTGTACCCTGAGTTTACACTAGCTCTATTATTGTCCCCATTTTATAGATGAGGAAACTGAGGTCCTGAGAGTTATGTCCCTTGTCCAAGGTCACACAACTAGGAAGTAGTGGAACCAGGATTCCGATCTAACCATTAGACAACACTGCCTCTCACTGTAAGCCCTAAAGAGTTACCCACATACAGGTTCAGGCACCGTTCGGGTACCAGCCTTCAGTTCTGTTGCCAGCTTCCTTGCCTTTCCCCCAACCCTACCTCTGAGTACCCAGTTCTCTCCATAGGGAAGCTGCTCAGAGATCCCCTGGCATTGGAGACTTGGCTGCTTCCTCTGGTGCCAACTGCTCACAACAAACTTGACAGCTCGACCTGCTTTGCACTCATCACAGACGCTCACCTGCTCACGTTCATCTTCATGGAACACCTTGCCTTGCCCTTCAATCCCCACCCTAGCCCTAAACCTAGACAAGTCTTGCTTTTCATCCAAGGCTAAGCTATTAGACATGACTTCTTTCAGGCAGCCTCTGCTGACCACCCCCATCTGAGGTGAGGGGTTTCTCTAGCATCCCTCCAAGCATTGCACTTGTCACAGTGAGTTGTAACTGCCTGGTTATGCATCCATCTCCCCTAGACTGAATGCCATAAGGATGACCGGTTGGCTTGCTAACTGCTATACCCTCAGTTCTTTGCACATGGTAGGTGCCAATCCATGTTGGCTGCAGGATTGCAAATTTGTTTAACTGAATGGAACTCTGGTGACCCTGTAGAAGGTATGGAAGGGAGCCTGAAGAGTTGACTTCAATTCCTGACTTTGTTTCTAATTTGCTGGGTGATTTTGAAGAAGACCTTCTCTGAATCCTAGCTGATCCCATCTAAAGTGGCTGTGAGGATTAAATGGATGAGAGACTCTGCAACAATGAAGTGCAATGCCCATTAGGGTGGCAAAGGACCTGTCCACACAGGTCCCGGCCCTGGTTCCTTGCCCAGCAGCTTCACTCCTGGCAAACCCAACTCCCAAATTCTGAAGCACAGGACAGGTGTGCCTTCTGCTGAAACCAGAGACGGCTCCCCTAGGAGTCATATTCCCCCAGATCAGGGGAGAAAGTCCCACCAGATTCGATGGCCATAGAATTAGGGAGCCATGGATCTGGGGGTCTCTTCCCACATGTGAAGTGCTGGCATTTCCAGGATGTTCTGTAGTCAACTGTGTCACCATCCCAGGGGAGGAACCACATGCTCCCTGGAATTTGTGCTCAGCTAAAACCCAGAGTTTCCCCAAATGAGTATCCTGGTCTGAGCAATGGTGTGGCCCTCTCTGGGGCTCAGCATTGCCATCTGCCGACAAGAGGGATGGCGTTGATGACACTGAAGATCCTTTCAGAGCTAATGTTCTGGGACCCAAAGTGTCCCTCCAAAACAGGCCAGAAACACCCACATAGGGCTCTCCTTCCGATCCCTGGGTCTTCCCAGGACCAATGGGTGGGGTAGACGCGCCTTCAGTGTGACACACTATGGGATGGCAGTGAGGACAGGGAAGAGGCTGTTCCCTCCGAAGCTGACTCAAGAACTGCAAAGGCCCCGCAGTCTAACTCTCCCGTCCAGCACTGGAGTCCCCCTGGCAGTTCCCAGTCTGTGCATTTACCCCTCTGCTCACACACTTCTTAGAACAGGGATACTCTACCTCCTGAGGCAGAGCCTTCAGTTCTGAGCAGCTCAAGAGCCAAATTGAGTTTCTTCTGATTGAGCAGAAATTTGCCTCCCTCTCATTACTATTCTTTGCCCCCCTGCCTACCACCACCTGCCCCCCACAAGGATCACTGCAACCAGAATATTCACTTATATAGCAAAGATATCTTGACCTCTTGCTGTGTGCTAGGCCCTGTGCCCTTAAGTATCTCATAGTCACATGAGAGAGAGAGATAAGCTAAGAGCTGAAATAGAGGCTCTAAGATGCTGTGGAACTCAGAGAGGAGATGGATAGCTGGGGAAGGGAGTCAGGAAAGATGTCCTAGAGGAAGAAACATTTGATCTGTTTTAAAGCAAGCATGGGAAGGTATACAGGAAGCACAGAAGGACATTCCATGTGGAAGATCCAACTGAAGTGAAGGTATAGAGGCACAAGAGAACATGGCTCTTTAGGGGAATGGCCAGTGTTTTGCCAGGCCTGGAAGTAAGGGTTTTCCTGGGCCTTTGGAAGACTAGAATTATGAAGGGCATTGAATTTTTGGAATGAAGAGTTCATACTTCATTCTAAATCTGAATTTGGTCCCAGAATCAGGGGTGATATGATCAGCTCGGTGGCTTAGAAAGCTCACTCTGGAAGGTTGGCTTGGAGGAAGGCCAGGTGAGGCTGGGGTTTGGTCCAGGCATGAGATGACAGGGCTGAGTTAAGGCAGGGCACAGAGGAAGGGGCTGAGCACAGAGCTGGAGATGCCGGAAGTGAGGCAACTAAGAGAGAGACCAAGATGACTCCTAGAGCTTCTGAGGCCCCCTAATGCACACCAGGTATCCCAGCCTCTGTCTCCCTGCTCCCCATTCCCTCTCCCAGTCCTGTGGCTCTGGCTTTGGACAGGAAGAAGAGACCAGCTGGTCCAATGTGAAGGGGCCTGGGGAGTTGGGGGAGGGCAACACCCTGGAAGTTTCCCTCAGGCTGGAAGACCATCTGTTTCCTGGCCTAGGTCAGCATGAGGGAGGCCCCGGCCCGGCCAGCATCCATCACCAACTGACAGGCTGCCTGCCCAATTCCCCGCCCACTCCTGCCCCCTCCTGTGCCAGCTCCCAACACCCATGGCCCAGCGAACCGCAGACAAAGGGCTCACCCAGCCCAGGGCCGCTGTGGGCTGGAGCAAGGAAGCAGGAGGGGAAGAGAAAGACTTCTGAGACCCAAGAACATTGGGTCAGCGGGGAGCATGGAAAGATCATGCTACAGTCTGGGGATAAAAGGGTCTCCGTTTAGCCTCATTCTGCCCCTTTTGGCAACAGGACCAAAAACTGTGGCTGTCCCTTCCAGTCTGCACTAAACACCATTGCCAAAGGCCTGCAAGGTTTTCATGGGCCTAGGAAAACGTCTGAAGCCAGGGGGAAAAATTGGCTCTAAAACACAGGGAAAAACTGTAGAATCAAAATGAATAAATGTTTAATTAAATGTCTGCAAAACAGAACATCATATCAGCCAGTCAACTGCAATTTGGCTTTCATCTGATTATATATAATTTACACTTGATGTTTGATATGGCTGCATTTTAATATGCTTGATAGATAGATGTAGGGCCCATAAAGGTCTTAAAACAGCCCAGCCCAGGACACGTAACCTAATTTCCCTGGGCCTCAGTTTTACCTTCTCTAGAAAGGGGCCAGCACTTGCCCTCCTGTCTACATCATAGCCACTGGGACGAGGATCAGCAGGCAAGGTGGATATGCTGGGTTTGGGGGTTTGCCCTTGCCCTGAGTGCTGTGTGGCCTTGATATTCTATCTCTCTAAGCCTCATTTCACCCCTTGTTGTGAACATTTGTAAACTGTAGGGGGATGTGCACATAGAGAGGGGGAGCATATGCTAGGTGGAGGCCTCTGGATCCTACTGATCACCAAGCAGCCTCTCTTTTCATTGAAATGTGGTTGACGTACTAGCAGCCTCCCTTAAAACCTCCTCCAGGAAGCCCGCCCAATTCCATTCTATGTGGAAGAAGTTCACCAAAAATGGGACTGATGCCATCCCCGCAGGACATCCTGTCTCAGGGAAAGGAATCCAGCCTTGAGGCAGTGCCTCTGCTCTCCTGCAAAACATATCCTCAGTCTGTCCATTCGCTGCCACCACCCTGGTCCAGGCTATCATTATCCTCTGCTTTCTCAGACCTATATTCACTCCTGCTCCCAACCCCCACCTCCAGTCCCAACCCTGTTGCCGTAATCCATTATCCACATGGCAACCAATGGAATATTTTAAAAACTAATCATGTCAGATCATGTTATTCCCCATCTCAAACCCTTCCAAGGGCCTCCCTCCCACTTGGAGTAAAATCCAAGCATCTCCCCTTGGCTTGCAGGCCCGAAACCATCTGGTCCTGCCTGTTTCTCTTACCTCATCTCAAACCACTGCTTCATTCGTGCCCTAGAGGTTCCTGGAACCCAGCCCAATTTGTTCCTGACTTCCGACCTTTGTACTTGCTGCCTGCTCTGCCTGGAGCCCCCTTTCCCCAGATCCTCCTGTGACTCCCAGGTCTCTTCCTCAGCTCCCAGGTCACCTTCTCAGAGAGGCGCCCCAGGCCACCCATCCCATGTCAGCCCCTCCAGTCTTGCTGAATCCCTCTCATCTCTCATGTCGCTCTGTCATTTTCTTCTTAACATACCTTATGAAACAATCTTATTTATTAATTTACACTACTGTGGTTCACTGAGGGTTGGGACCTCATCCATCTTGGTCCCCACTGTATCCTCAGCATCAGTACATGTAGTAGGCACTCAATAAATATTTGTTGAACGAATACCATGCATGAGTGTTTGCAACCATCTCCCTCCTGACCTTGGCAGTCCTGGGGCTTCTTTGCCTGAGTCTGCATAGAGCTAGAATATCTGTCCTTCCTCTTCCAGGAAGCCTTCCCTGATGTTCCTCGCTAACTCTGACATCCCCCTTCCCCACAGCCTTAAACTGCCTGAGGCTGGTGTGCACCGAAGCTAACAGACAGTTTCTACCACCCCCATTTTACCGGTGAGGAAACAGGTGCTCAGAAGTCTTATTTTAGATCTAATTTGCTGACTCCCAGTCTTGGGCTTAGAGAAGAAGACTGTCTGGGAGGAAATTGGAACAGTAAGTGTTTATAGTTAAGACTGGGGTTGGGAGCAAAACAAGCAAGCCTGGAGAAAAGAGAAATCAGCAGTGGAAGTGTGACATCCCTCCACTCAAGGATCCAAAAGGCTGTCCCCCACCACAAGCAGGCAGTTGGGCAGGAGATGGACAGAGCTCATTCCCTGCTCCCCAGGCCCAGCATCACCCAGCACTGAGGGCTCCTCTCTAAGAGGCAGAAGGGAGAAGGATGAGGGATCCTACATCCCCGAGTGGCCCGGAAGCTTCTGCGCCCAGTGTCAGGGTCGCCCTTGTCTGTCTCCTGTGCTCCCGGGTTACCCCGAGTCTCTGGCACTAGTCAGGCTTGCTGGCATTGGCCTCAGTCTCCGTGCAGATGGCCAGCCTGGACCCGTCTCTCTGTGGTCCTCAGTCCCACTTCTTTGTGGGTCACTGTCTCCGTCTCTGGCTCAGGGCAGCCTGTTGTTGTGTCTGTCCTGTGAATGCAGGGTCAACCTGTTTATGTGTCTGTTCTTGCATTACTGTCAATCAATCTACCTGTCAGCCAAGGTCACCCTGGGACCTTGGGTCAGTCTTGTTGTCTGTCCTTTCAGATACCATGTCCATCTATTAGTCAGCTTGACCCTGGGGTCCTCAGTCAGCCTATCTGTCTCTCTGTCCCTTGGAGGTCAGGATAGACTGTCTGTCCCCTTGGATACCAGGTCTGCTTTCTGTCTGTCTTTCTGGCTGTTTTGGGGCTACTGCCTGTTGGTCTGTCTGTCTTTCGGTCTCTCCGTGGCTTGGTCCATCTGCTGGTCTGTTGTTCAGCTCGTGGCTCGCGTGACTGCCAGTTTTCCGGCTGCCCTCCCCTGCCTGCTCCCCCTCTCCCGACTCCGGGGCTCTCTCTGTCTGTCTGCGTCTCTCACATCCTCGGCGCCTCCATCTGTCGATCTCCGCGTTTCCGAGTGTGTGTTCTCGTCCTTCTCCACGCCCCCTCACAGCTCTGGGCCAAAAACCACAGCAGCTTCCAGCGGCTCCCCCGCTCCTGCTCCATCCAGGAACAGCCCTGCAGCACAGCCAGCTCTCTGGTCTTCAGTGTGGGTCCGGCTTGCAGGCTCCGGAGGGCGACCAGGCAAGGCTGATGGGAAGGAACAGGAACACTGGACCAACTGAGCCCACTGCCACTCTGGCAGTCTGTATGGGGATAGTGTGCAGGCATTAATAATAATAGCTCACACTTATTGAGCACCAACTGTATGACAGGCTGTGTTTTTTATAGTGTCCATTCCTCTCAGCTAATCTTTGGAGTGGACACTATTACTATCCTTATTTGTTAGTATCCCTATTACTATCCTTATGAAGAAGCTAAGACCCAGAAAGGGATGGCGACTTGTATAACGTCACACAGCAAGTTTGCGCCAGACCTAGGACTCAGACTTGGCTCTCCATGAGCCCCTGCTCCAGGGAAGATGCTTCGGTTGTCTGGAGGGTGTGCAGAGTGCTGTCCGGGAGGACCCATGTCGGACAGGGCTGGACCTAAAAGCTTTGTCTGGAATTAGGTGGGTTTAGAGAAACCTGAGGGGGAAGAAACAATTTTGGTTGGAGAGTCAGGAGACCCAGGCTCAAGGCTGGGTCTTTCTGGGAAAGTCCAGCCCCTCTGTGGGCTTTAGTCTTTCTATAAAATAGGTCCCAGTAACCTGATTCTTGCTTGCCCCAGGGAGTTTTCATTAGGCCCATCTCCCCACCAATCTGTTCTGATAAAACATTAAGACCCTACTGCTGTGTCCTGAACCCAAGCATTTCTCTCCATTTCTGTGTTATTTCTCTGGTCCAAGCCACCCAACCCCAAGCAGTGGTAGCCTCTGTCCACCTTGATCTCCTTCCCTCCATCCTTGCCCTTTTAGACCATATACTTCACACAGCAGCCTGAGGGGTTCTACAAAATCCTCCATCAGGTCATGTCACTCCCTACTCCCCTTAGAATAAAATCCTCACCATAATCTTTGGGGCCCAGTGTGATCCAGCCCCTGTCCACCTCTAGGACCTCATCTCCCTCTACCCTCCCTATCTCCCTCATGGCCAGCTACACTGGTCTTTCTTCTTCGTGAACACCCCAAGCTCTTTCCAGCCTCAGGGCCTCTGCTTAAAAAGGGCTTTAACAACACCTGGCAAATTCTCATTCTTTCCATCTCAGCTCAGTGTCACCTCCTCAAAAAGCCCTTCCCAGATCCTCCCTGCCCCGCCTTCCAAAGCACTTCTGCCCCTCTGGCCACTTTCTGATCAAGTTACCCTATTTTCTTAATAATATACATCACAACTGGAGATGATCTAATTTACTTGCTTACATATTCCTTGTCTGTCTCTCCGTGAGTGTGGGGACCATGCTTGTCCTCTTCTCTGCTATGCCACTAGTGCCTGGCACATTGTTAATGTTCAGTATATATGTGTTGAATTCCTGAATGGGTGAATAAGGAGTATGAATGTATTTTATAAGCCCCCAATTGAAGGCTGTCAAGCACAGAGGGAAAGAGTCAATCTTGAGAGTCAGGGAGCCCTGGGTTCAGATCCTGATGCCATCATTTATTGTCTGTGTAGTTTTGGGCAAGTTGTGTCCCTCTCTGAACCCCTCCGCTCAATGCTCACCTTTTCTGGGTAGCTATGAAATCAGAAAGTGCTGAGACTTCCCTGGTGGCACAGGGGACATGGGTTCGATCCCTGGTCTGGGAAGATTCCATATGCCTTGGCGAAATTAAGCCCATGTGCCACAACTACTAAGCCTGCGTGCCTAGAGCCTGTGCTCTGCAACAAGAAGCCTGCACATCACAACCAAGGAGCAGCCCCTGCTTGCCGCAACTAGAGAAAGCCTGCACAAAGCAATGAAGACTCAGGGCAACCAAAAATAAAATAAATTAAAAAGCATTAAAAAAATTGTGATTTGTATAAAATGCCCAGCCCAGTGCGGAGCACTCAACCAATAAGAAGTTCTAAGAAGCTGACACTCAGAGACTCCAGCAAGAAGAGGAGGTCTTGTAATTTCTGGTGGGGCTGAAACCTATTCCTCACTGAGTTTCCCTGGTGCTGACTGAATCTGTCCTCAGAACAGAGGGCCAGGGAATTTCCTTCAGAACAAGGTATTCTTCGGGGCGTTTGTCCTCCTCCAGAAAATAACAACCACTCACCGAAGACCTGCTGTACTAGGTACTTTGCTAACATCCTCAGTGCAGCTTATGACATTTTGTGGGCATGATCCCCATGTTCCAGATAAGGAAACTGAGTCTCAGAAAAGAGGACATTCACTGACATTTATTCACCCAGCATATTTGAGTACCTGCTGTACGCTAGGAGCTGTACTAAGCACTCTCAGGAGCGAGACAGACCTGATCCATTGGGTGCTGTCTAGTGGGGGACCTGGACATTAATGAAATTGTCATGTAAACCTGAAACAACAGACATTCTGCTGCTTCTACACGTGCTCCAGCCAGCTTCTGTGCTCCAGTGTGGAGGAAGGCAGTGCTATTAGAGAAGGGCCCAGCTGGGGAAGAGTGTGACAGTCAGGGAAGGCTTTCTGAAGGAGGTGGCTACTGAGCTATGATCTGAAGCAGGCACAGGAGTTAACCAGGTAAAGGGAAGAAAGGGGGTTTCTGGCAGAAGAACAACATGGGCAGAGGTCCTGAGTTGGGAGGGAGAAGTAAGTAGTCAGAATGGCTATAGCTTCCGAAAAGGAGATGAGGAAGCAAGGGATGAGGGGTCCATGGTGAAGTATTTAGTCTTTATCTGAAGCCAAAGAGAGGTTTTAACAAGAGGATGAAGATCACGTAAGATAGCATGTCTGCATTTTAGAGGGCGCACCTTGGCTGTAGGGAACAGATTGGAGGGAGGCAAGGGTGGAGGGTGGGAGGCCAGGTACCAGGTGAGAGGTAAGGATGGCCCAGACAGAAGGGATGAACCTCAGAGATGTTTAGCAGGCACTTAGAGAAGTGATTTTCCCAGGGTCAATAGCCAGAAGCATCAGAATTGCACCTCAGGTTAGGGATGGACAACTCCCCCATTTCACTGCAGGACACGGATCAGGCTGAGGACCTAGATATGATCTGTCTGTTCCCTGGGAAACATAGGGCCTCCAATTATATAGCTACCTCACCTGCACTGTGGCCAAGTACGCTCTTGGGGGGAATGGCCTTGCGGCTCCCTCCCCATCTGTCCACCCGTCAATGCTGTGTACTCCTGCAAGGATGCAAAATGGGACCTTCCTGGAGTTGGCAGCCAAATGAGTCATAAATGTCAGTAAAGGATGCGATCTTACACGTTTGGCTCCCGTTTCGTATGGTGCTGGGAGCTAGGCTGTCTCCTTCCTCCTTAGCAGCCCCCTACAGAGACACAGCACTTTTTTTTGCTGGGCTAAGGCCAAACATCTCCCTGCCACTAATTTTAAGCTCTGGCTGAAAAGCTGAGACCCTCTCTCAACTCACCCACTGAAGTCAGCTCCCAACCAGTGCTTCTCTCTTTGCCTTGCAGAGAAGCAGGTGGCTCTTCTCCAGCAAAGTGTTTGGGACCAGGTTCCTGCCTCATGTCCTTCACTGTTTGAGCACAGCCAGATCTCCTTCCTTCTTGAGGCCTCACTTTCCCCATCTGTGAAATGGGTACACAGCAGAGACTAAAACCCAGGACTCCATACTCTAGCCCAAGGCTCTTTGTTCCCCCTTTTCCTGAAATCGTTGTGCAACATTGGGATAATGTGAGCCTGTGAGGGAGAAGGAGTTAGATCCTGGTCTCCTGGTGACATTTGAAGGTGCTTGAAGATCAAGGCAGGGAAAAAAGCACCATTTTGTTTGTCTGTTTTGAGGGATCCTAGATGGTAGAGAAGCCGAACTGATATTATTAGGGACTCTGGGGAATGATAGAGCAATGTCCTGTCTAAAGAGGCAGCTGTCCCTCAGCTCCAGCTGATTGCTACTGTGGGAAGGGAGAATGTGAGGCCAGTATGGCTGGAATTTCAATTTTTCAAGAAGAGCTGGGAATTAGGATACTTATGCAAAAAAACAAAAAACGAAACAAAACTCAATTTGGAAATGTTGGCAACTAATTTTAAAGCTACCATATGAATTTTAAAGAAATTATTATTTCTTTTTTAGGTATGGTGACAGTATTACATACTTTAGTTAAATTTTAAAAGTCTATTTTTTAGATGTACTGAAATATTTATGGATGCAATGATACCGCACACACACACACACACGAAATTTCCATCACTACAGAAAAGTTCTTTCAGATGGTGCTGGCCAGGAGTTGATCATTCTTGGAACAGGCTGGTGGTACATGGAGGAATCATTATCCTGTTCCCTCTGCTTTTATATACTTAAATTATCTCCATAATAAAGTTTCATTAAACAGGAAGGGAAAAAATACCATGTGGGCCAAATGAACAGTCTTAGGCCGGACTTGCTGTTGGGCCATTGATTTGCAACCTGTGGTCTGGCAGATAAGTGTCACAAAGCTCTCAAGTCAGATCCATAGACTCAGAACTGTGAGAGGCTGTAGAGGTGACTGGTTTATCCTCCAAACTGAAGGCAGGAGGCCCTGCTCAGCTCACCTGCCGAAGTCAGCCACTTTTGTCTGCATCCATATCTGGTGACGTGGAGTTCACACCCTTGGGGCAACCCGCTTTCTTCGGGGCAGCTTGATTGTCAAGGTGATCTTCCTTTTATCAAACAGCTTAGGCCTCCCTTTAACTTTTGTCACCTATCCTCACACTGTCTCTGAGTCACAGATAAGTCTCCTTCCTTGAAAGAGAGGTCCGGGGGTGAGAGGTAGTGAGCATCAGGTCCCTTGATGCCCTTCTCCAACCCCTGTCTTGTTACTAAGAGTGTAGGATGGGCTGCTACTTGGGCCAATAATAATTGGTGGTAAATATTTTCTGAGAATGTATGTGAAGGCCCATGCATTTATATTATTTCAGGACATCTTTTTTTAAAATAAGTGAATGTGGTCATTTAAGGTAATGATGGTTCCTTAAAAAAAAACAACAAAAAACCTTTATTTATTTATTTATTTGGATGCACAACATGTGGATCTTAGTTCCCTGACCAGGCATCAAACCTGTGTCCTCTGCTTTGGAAGCGTGGAGTCTTAACCACTGGACCATCAGGGAAGTCCCTCAAAACATCTTCACAAGAACCTTAAGGGGTGGGTTTTATCATCCCATTTCACAATGCAACTAGAGCTCCAGCTGGTGGGGAAACTTGCCCAAGTTCACCTAGTGAGGAAGCCATGGTGTCATGGGCTGTACAACTGCTCCAAGCTCTTAGTTACTTTGCTTTCTTGTCTGAGTCCTGGGAAAACTCATCCAGGATTCCCAAGGCCCCAGCTGAACTTTACAGATGGGGTAGCTGAATCCCAGGCAGTGAAATGTCTTGCTCAAGATTCTGATTTTAGAAACAGACTCACAGAGTTAGAGAAATGGGGTAAAGATGAGGGGAGGGATAGATTGGGAGTGTGAAATTAACATGTACACACTGCTATATTTAAACTAGATCATCAACAAGGACCTACTGTATAAGTCAGGGACCTCTCCTCAATATTCTGTAATACCCTAAATGGGAAAAGAACTTGAAAAAGAATAGATACATATATATGTATAACTGAATCACTTTGCTATACTCCTGAAACTAACACAACATTGTTAATCAGCTATATTCCAATGTAAAATAAAATTTTTTTAAAGTCACATTACTAACAGTAACTTTTAGTCAGAGAGGAAGAACCTAGAATATTAAGTGGGGAAAAAGTTCTGATTTTCAAGATTCTATTCAGTTCATGTGCAAATTTATTGAGCACTTACTGCATACAAGGAACTTTACTTCCCTGTCTCTTAAGTCAGCCACTGGTGCATCCTCCTGGGAACTCAGCCCCAGGGTTGCTCCTACTATATCTTGTACTAATACATATGTATTGCCCTGAGCCTGCACTTCTTCACCGACGGTTTGGAGGGCTGCAGCTGCAGATGAAGGCCTAAGCAGACCCCAGTGTCATGTCTACACAGGGAAGTGCTCCCACATTGCCTTAGCACTCCCCACTTCAGCCGCAGATGCAAACCCTGCTTCAGCAGACTTCATGTTCTGAGAATCTCCAACGCAGGCTCAGTTGTTTCAGTTGTGTCTGACTCTTTGTGGCCCCATGGACCATAGCCTGCCAGGCTCCTCTGTCCATGGGATTTTCCCAGTAAGAATACTGGAGTGGGATACCATGCCCTCTCCCAGGGGATCTTCCCGACCCAGGGATTGAACTCGCTTCTCCTGCATTGCAGGAGGATTCTGTACCACTGAGCCACCAGGGAAGCCCCAAGACTCTCCTATGGACCTCATCAAAGCTGGCTGGGTACAAGGCCACCAATAGTAACAGAGGGTCTGCTTGGAGTCACTCACCATGGGGGACAGAGAGAAGAACGAACGAGGCTTCAACTCCCCAGGGGCTTGTAATCTGGTAAGAAAACCAACCAGGTGGGCAAGGATCACAACAGAATCTGATCAGGACAGTGGGGCCAAGAGGAATGAGTAATTGTGCCTGGGGGAAAGTCTAAGAGGAAGAACCCAGAATGTGTTAACAGTAGGTATTTTATATTAAAATAAAATTTAAAAAATATTTTTCTGACTTTTTCTCTTTCCAAAGCAATAAATGATTATTTGTTTTCTAAGAATACACTTAACTAGTAGAAGGCAGTATATTTTGGTAGTTACACATGTGGGCTTGGGAGCCCGACTGCATGGCTTCCCATGAACTGGCTTTGCTACTTACGTATTGAGAGGCTGTTACCTCTCTGTGTCTCAACTTCCACATCTGTAACAATAAGCCGATAACTCTTAGCTAACACTAATCGAGAACGTGTGTGTTTTGAGTACTGTGCAAAGCAAATTCCATATATTAACTCAATCGCCCTCACAAGGGCCATTTGTATAGGCATGTTATTATTCCACTTCGCAGATAAGGAAACAGGCCTAGAGAGGTTAAGTGACTTGCTCCAGGTCACACAGCTCATAAGTGGCAGAGTCAGAGTTTGGGCTCAACAGTCCTTATTCTACATTATCACACTCCCAACCTGACAGGATTGAAAAGGAATGGTCTAATCTAAATCTCTAAAATTATAGTTATAATTTTTAGTAACATCTGATTTTTTACAAACAAATTTTTTTTACAAACATGTTTTTAAAATGTGTATGGGTAAAATGTATACATGTATTTCTTGGTTAATTAAAAACCAGAGTAAATTCTTCAAGTGATATAAGAAATACCTAGTTAATAAGGGAAAAGTCTCTCCTAACCCCACCTCTCAGCCCCCAGAGATCATGAGCAAGGACAGTCTTCTTTGGACCTCTCATGTGCTGCCTGAAATTTCAATGAGCACATACAGTTCCTTTTTAAACAGACAAAATAAGCAAGCAATTGCCATTTTAGATGAAAGAACAAACAACAGTCTGTCTGATTGAGGGGGTGGGAGTTGGGGTCTGAGAGGTAGAAAGTGGCACGTGTTGGGTTTGTTCAGGGAAAGCTACTCCAAAGAGGTGGTTCTTTTTTTTTTTTTTTTCCCCAGTTGCACCTTGCAGAATGCAGAATCTTCGTTCCCCAAATAGGGATGGAAACTGTGCCTTCTTCAGTAGAAGTGTAGGGCCCTAACCACTGGACTGTCAGGGAATTTCCCAGAGGTAGCATTTGAGCTTGGCCTTGAAGGGAGTGCAGAGTTTCACTGGGTGGAAGATGCAGGGCGAGGGAGGTGTTGCTGAAGGAAGAAGAGCAGGCAGCTGCTCAAGGCATGAAGGAAAAGAGCGTGTGGCTTATGGGGGGTGGGGGCATAAGGGATGGGCAGAACGCTGAGGAGATGAAAGGGCAGGAGGTAAGGGGCTTGACACCAGGCACTAAGACTGGCTTCACGGACAGAGGGGAGTCAGGGCTGGCCCTCTGGCTACAGAATGGCAGGGTCAGCTCTGAGCTTTAGAACTATCATTCTGGCTGCAGGTGGAGGCAGGATGGGGAGGGGTAGTTTGGGGAGGGGAGGGACTGGAGGCTGATAGGATTTCCCAAGGGAAGAATTCCGAGGCCCTTACAAAGGCTGAGTGGTGAATGGAGAGGCCAGAGTAATCCCAACCCATCTTCCTTCCTCTCCCTAGGGACCTTCGCCCCAGCTGCCGGGGGTTCAAAGCCATTTCCTGGCAGCCCTCCCTCCTCCCCCAGGGCTTCTCCTGTGTGGTCTTTATAGATCAAACAGGGGACACTGGGCCCGACTGCCGCCGCTGTGTCTGTTAGGGGCTGCTCTAATGGCCTGTTGCTGCCAGCGGGGCAGAGAGGGGAGGACAGTGGGGTGGAAAGCATCCTGGAGAGGGGTCTCCCAGGAGGTGGGTGGTGAGGCTGGACTGCAACAACCCTGTAAGGTCAGAGCAGGGAGGGACCTTGAGGATAGTCACAGAGTTCAAAGGGTTGTAAAACATGTTTCAGTTGTTGGGCTGTCAAAACAAAATCTTAGAAATGCAGCCATCATATCAAGAAAAGAGAAACTTGAGATGCTCAGGCTGAAATGATGGTAAGAGGTGAAACACGGTTTGAAAACCACTGTGAAATCCAACTCCTGACCTGTTTTATAAGTAATAATACAAATAGTAATGGTTACTGAGAATTGAGCACTTCCTGTGTTCCAGGTCCTGTGCTACACATACATTCTTTAATTCACTACTCCTCCAGATCACAAGTGATAGATATTGTTAGGAAGAATGTCCAGTTTGCAGATGAGAAAGTTAAGGCACAGACAAGTTATACCATTTGCTCCAAATCACAGAAAGTTGCAGACACAGGTAATAAGGCTGATTCTGGAGTAAGTTCTTATCTGTTAACTGGCCCCAGTGGGGTAACTGACCAAAGACGAAAAGCTGTCCTGTCTACTCTCTTGAAACAGGTCCCTCCCTGCTTTGCTACTGCCCTGGTCCAGCTCCCATTTTCTCTCACCTGAATCATTAAGCAGCCTCTTAGTGGGTCTCTGGACTTACCCTGGCCTCCCTCCAGTCCATTTTGCATCCAGCCGCCAGAGTGATCATTGTAAAACCTAAGTCCAGATCCTATTCCTCCTCTGCTCAAATCCACTTGGGCTCCCCACTTTGTGCAGAGTGAAAACTCTAAACCTCCCCTTGGCCCTGTGTTGTCCAACCCCAGCCAACCTGTCCACAATCATTTTTTACACTCTCCCCTCAGCTCTCTCCTCTGCCCCAGAGACTTCTTCTTGCTCTGCCCCTTTCCTATGCCTAGAACACCTATCCCAAGATGTCCACACAGCTCCCCCTCACTCTGTTCAGCCCTCTGCCCATGTGCCCACCCCTCACAGAGGCTGCCCTGACCACCTTATCTTGAAGGACTACACTCTCACCCATTTCACTTTTTCCCTAGGGCTTACCACTATCTTGACCCATTATATTTTATACTCTGTGTTATATTTTTATTAAACATTATGTTTATATTAGGTAATTGACTGGAAAAGTTCAGTTTTCATTCCAATTCCAAAGAAAGGCAATGCCAAAGAATGCTCAAACTACCGCACAATTGCACTCATCTCACATGCAAGTAAACTAATGCTCAAAATTCTCCAAGCCAGGCTTCAGCAATACGTGAACCATGAACCTCCAGATGTTCAAGCTGGTTTTAGAAAAGGCAGAGGAACCAGAGATCAAATTGCCAACATCCGCTGGATCATGGAAAAAGCAAGAGAGTTCCAGAAAAATATCTATTTCTGCTTTATCGACTATGCCAAAGCCGTTGATTGTGTGGATCACAATAAACTGTGGAAAATTCTGAAAGAGTTGGGAATACCAGACTACCTGACCTGCCTCTTGAGAAACCTGTATGCAGGTCAGGAAGCAACAGTTAGAACTGGACATGGAACAATAGACTGGTTCCAAATAGGAAAAAGAGTACGTAAGGCTGTATATTATCACCCTGCTTATTTAACTTCTACGCAGAGTACATCATGAGAAATGCTGGGCTGGAAGAAGCACAAGTTGGAATCAAGATTGCTGGGAGAAATATCAATAACCTCAGATATGCAGATGACACCACCCTTATGGCAGAAAGGGAAGAAGAATTAAAGAGCCTCTTGATGAAAGTGAAAAAGGAGAGTGAAAAAGTTGGCTTAAAGCTCAACATTCAGAAAACGAAGATCATGGCATCTGGTCCCATCACTTCATGGGAAATAGATGGGGAAACAGTGGAAACAGTGTCAGACTTTATTTTTCTGGGCTCAAAAATCACTGCAGATGGTGACTGCAGCCATGAAATTAAAAGACACTTACTCCTTGGAAGAAAAGTTATGACCAACCTAGATAGCATCTTGAAAAGCAGAGACATTACTTTGCCGACTAAGGTCCGTCTAGTCAAGGCTATGGTTTTTCCTGTGGTCATGTATGGATGTATCATGCGTGGACTGTGAAGAAAGCTGAGCACTGAAGAATTTATGCTTTTGAGCTGTGGTGTTGAAAAGACACTTACTCCTTGGAAGAAAAGTTATGACCAACCTAGATAGCATCTTGAAAAGCAGAGACATTACTTTGCCGACTAAGGTCCGTCTAGTCAAGGCTATGGTTTTTCCTGTGGTCATGTATGGATGTATCATGCGTGGACTGTGAAGAAAGCTGAGCACTGAAGAATTTATGCTTTTGAGCTGTGGTGTTGGAGAAGACTCTTGAGAGTCCCTTGGACTGCAAGGAGATCCAACCAGTCCATTCTGAAGGAGATCAACCCTGGGATTTCTTTGTAAGGAATGATGCTGAAGCTGAAACTCCAGTACTTTGGCCACCTCATGCGAAGAGTTGACTCATTGGAAAAGACTCTGATGCTGGGAGGAATTAGGGGCAGGAGGAGAAGGGGAAGAGAGAGGATGAGATGGCTGGATGGCATCACTGACTCGATGGACAAGAGTCTGAGTGAACTCCGGGAGTTGGTGATGGACAGGGAGGCCTGGTGTGCTGCGATTCATGGGGCCACAAAGAGTCGGACACGACTGAGTGACTGAACTGAACTGAACTGATTAGGTAATTTATATTATATTATGTTTGTTTACTGGTTTCTCCCACTAGAGTTTTGAGCTCCAAGAGGGCCAAGACTTTGTCTTGTTCACCACTCTATTTCCAGCACTTAGACCAGTGCCTAGTAGACAGCTGGTGCTCCATGTATTTGTGGAATGAATGATTACAGATTACATGCACAGCTGCCATGGCCCTATGGCTTCAGGGGCCTTCTAGGCCCTCTTACCTTCCTGCCCACTCCCAGACCACTTACTCAGTGAACAAACCTCTTTCCACAGGGAATAAAGCTCAGGCTGATGGTATGAACCACTGCCAGCGGTTCTGAATACTTAATGATGGGCCGGTTCTTTGCTAAACCCTTGGTATATTATCTCATGAGACCTCAAAACAACCCAAGAGGTGACACCATTATGGTCTTGTTTATAAAGGATGAAACTCAGGCACAGAGAGATTGTGTCTTGTCAGGATCACATAGTAATGTGGTACAGTCATGATTTGAACTGAGCACATTTGAATCCAGAGTTCATGCTCTTAACCATTATGTGAAGAATAGAGTTTCCCAGAAAGGAAACCCAGAGCCTGGTTTTCACACCAGGGAGGTCACTAATTCATTTCCAAACTTTTCTTCAGTGCAGAGCTTGTGAGGAGGCAGAGGGAGAAATACTGGGGCCTAAATATAGAGGAGGTGTTAGAGGGAGGGCCTTCAATGTCCAATATGCCTCCTTCCTTCTTCTCCCTCCTGTTTGGGGCCCACAGATCCTGACAGCCTGGGAGGAATCCCATGCCAGATCGTCTTCCACTAATTGGCTTAACAAACGATGCTTATCTGGGCAAAGCTGGGGCCCAGTGAGTTTAAGATTAGGGAAAGCAGGATTCATGGTTTACTGCTCTGCTGCCCATGGGGTCAGAGTGGACAGGGTTAGGAATTTAACTGGCTTAACAGTGCTGAGTGGCTTAACAGCTCAGAGGGTTGTGTGGGGCGGGGAGGAGTGCTGGGCAGAAAGGGATGGATACACAGGTTGGTGTCCAACCCACAGCCAGCTTCGTGTCCGACCAGAGGATCTGTGTGTTCTCTCAGGGATCAATGTGTTACTGTGCTGGGCCATTGCTCTGGAATCTTCTAATGTAGCCAGTGTGATGGTACCAGGGATAGAGCTTGGGCTTGGGAACTGGACAAAGGTAGGTGGACATCTCACCTCTCCCCTACTACCCAGATGGGTCACCTTGGGCAAGTTACTTGACTTCTCCAAGTCTCACTTTCTTGTCTTATAAATGGGTAAATCAACTGCCACCACAGGGAAGGTTTCAGGGCAAAGATAAGGATCACATTCCTTGAGCACCTCACATGGGACCTGCTGAAGCATGGAGGGTGAACAGTGTCTGTGAATTCCTTCCTTTCCTCTCCCATCTCAGAGCCCCATTTTGCATTTAAAATAATAATACCCATTGTTTGAGAACAGAAAAACAAAGGACTTCAATCAACTGCGAGGAGCTGGCAGAAGTTACAAGGAGGATGGGGCCCACATTTATTTCATGTAGTTGATATTATTTTTAAAAACCTTAGTTAGTAGTTAAATACTGGCAGAATTCAGCTCCCCCCTCCCCCAAAAAACCCCAATTTCTGATTTCTCAAGCGAAATCAAGACAACACCTGATCCATGATTTCACATGGCACCATCAGCTGGAGCTGGGCAGTAGCTTCATCTTCTCTAGGCTTGCCTCATACTGTCCCCTTGACTGAAACCCATGTACTGACACAGGTCTATGTTATCTAGCTCCTTAAAGTATTCAAATTTTGATTCAGCATTGTATCAGTACAAGCATGAGGAGTTGAAAATTTTCTTTAGGTTTCAAAGTAATTTATTTGGATTAATTTATTCAAAATTTCAGGAAGCAAATGACTGACCAATCCCCCAGCTTTGATTCTGCAGGTTACACACACACATCTCCTTCCTCATTACCCCAGGTTCCACCCGTGAGAACATCTGCACCAAGTCCCACTGAACAGTGAAGCTGTTCTTTGTGGGAACCTTTCACATAGTAAGCAAACACACTGTGCCCACATTGCTTAGTTTCTAGGAATACCAACCCTGGTGGCTTCTCGTCTGGATTTGCCTCCATTTAGCCATATCCTCAGTCATTTTAGAATCCAAAGCTTTGGGGACAGGGGCCCAGAGGCTTCAGCCCTGATAACTAGACCCAGAGTCAGAATTCCGGAAAAGGGAAGGCTCTTAAGGTCATCAAATCTATTATTCTCATTTTACATACTGAGAAACTGAGGCCCAGAGGTGGGAAGAGCCCTTGCCCAAGGTCACCTAGCAAGCTAGTTACAAACCCGCATAAAGTCTCCTGATCCCCACACTACCCCCAATCCAGCACTTTACTGACAATATGCACTGTCTCCCCATCCTTATCCACATAGTTCAACTCCCTCCCCCTCCTTTCCCATTCTTATCTCAGTCTAGCAGAAGCTCTGACTTTCTATCATCCTGGAATCTTGGGATCTCAGACTCATAATCTTTGAGCTTGGGGGACACTTTAGTGGCAGAATTGCAGGGTAAATAAATTGAACTTGGGTTTTGAAGGCAGAGAGTCTTGAGTCCCACTGCTTCTACTCTCTAGTTGTGTGACCTTGGGCAAGGATGTCCCCTTTCTGAGCCTCCATTCCCTCATCTGTTAAGTAGGGATGATAATACAACCATGTTACAGGAGTCCTAGGAGGGATACAGGAGATGAAGCAGGTGAAAAGGCAACCAATAGGCTGATGCAAAGTGAGTGCTCAATAAAACAATTGTTACAGAACTGTAAATTAGGGGTCTCATGTCCAGATGTGGTCAAAGAGAATGGAACTGGACAAACTGAAGCACAAATATTCTGTCTAAATTGTTCCAGGCCTGGAACTGCTAGATGCCTTTTTTTTTTCCAAGAGAGAGTGAGGACTCTAAATTTTTGAAATACTATACAAGCTAGACAAAACACTACTGTAGTCCAGGTTCAATCCAAGAGCTATTAGTTTGTCATCCCTGCAAAATTATCTCATCCAACCCCTTCACTTTACAAATAGGGTTGAGTAGAAATTGCTAGCCCTTTTATCTAAGAAACCATGGAGTTCAATGGACTCTCAGCCATCTGCGGCCACTCTCCTGAGACCCCACCCCCACCCCATTGTCATTCTTTGCTCTGTTTGAGGGAAATTCAGTTTTATGTTCAAGAAAAAAAGTATTCATTCCTTGTAAGTAGATTCTGAGCATAGGGAGAAGGAGGTTTTGAGGTAGCCAGTGAGTCAAGGGGCAGTTGGCCCACTTTAGGCTGAAGGGAAAGGGGGATGAAGCTTTGGCTACCAAGAATAGGAAGTTACCATTTCAGAATCTAAAAATATCTTTCACCATCTGTCCACTCGGGCACAGAATGATAAATGCAGATTAGTTCCTGGATGTAGACATGAATATTTTTGTGTGTCAAGCTAATAATAATAACACTACCTTGTGTGGATAGAGTTCCACCCACCTCTTCCCCCAGGGCAAACTAAATGCGATACACGAACATTTAGGCAAAGCATAGATGGGGAAACCAAGGCAGAGAGAGATTTGGCAACATAATAAGGGTGACACAGCAAGTGAGCAGCTGGGACAAACCCTGGGAGTCCTGTTTCCAACCCTCAGCCCAGAATTGAATCTACTGAGTTAAGCAGAACATGTTAACAAGTAGCAGAATAAACTTAACAACAGTAATAATCACCCTTTACTCTGCAGTAGCATTGACTTTTTCCATGTTTTCCCCACATCTGTGATAATCATGATAATCTATTGTATTCCTAAAATATGTTATAGTCTGCAGGGCTTTTACAAAGACCTTTCCTCACCTGACCAACCCAAAGAGGTAACAAAGTGTGATGGTAAGTCAATGAGATGAGAAAAAGAGGGAATCTCCCTCGTTTCACAGGTAAGGAAACTGAGGCTTGGAGGGAGGAGGGGTTTGCCTAAGTTCAAATAGTAGGCAAGTTCTTTCTGTCAGTACACAGTAGAGCCCAACTTACTAGAGAAATACAGACTCAAGGGAAACCCTAGGTTCAGAATTCCCCCTGTCTCCAATTAATTCAGCTCAACTCAGCAGGCACCCTCAGTCCTGGCAGAGGAAGAAGCCTAGAATTAGGCTGCTGTACAAAGCCTCAGTTTTGTCTTGCTGTCCTGAGATGAAAGAGCAGCCAGTGGCTATCTAACCTCAGATTTAAGATCCCTTATCCCCATGACCCTGTTTCTTTTGAGGGTAAGGGTAGAGACACTGAAAAAATCTTAGGAAACAGAAAGAGCTAGACACCTTCTCAGCTGGGTCCAGCACACCCTTTCCCAAAAGTCCAAAAAGTTTGGGGAGGATATTCATTTAGTTGCCTCAAATTCTGTTTCTCATGGGAGGTTGGGAATGGACTGCAATTCCAAACTGAGAGTCTTTGAGAGCAGGGAAGGACTTCTGAGATCTTTCCTAAGCCCAGGCTCAGACTCAGCACTCAGGTAGACTGGAGTAGGACAGGGCTGGATGGAACCCTGGGGCCCTGTTCCAAGCTTATATTCATCTCCGTTGGCCCTGGGCCCTCCTCATTCACACACCCCTGATGATCTCTTTCTCTTTCTTCTTGCCCCATTCCCTATCTTTAGTAGCCAAATCAGAGAGGATGGAACTGAAGCTGGTCAGAGTTAGAGGGCAGAGGTCAGTGAAGAGCCGGCAGAGAAGGAATCACAACTGTAATAGGGTGGGGCGGGGCGGAGGTCAGGACATAAGGGGGCGTGGAGGGTCATACAAGGACTGGGGCGGCGGTCAGCCCCTTACCACCCCCACTCCTCCAACTCGGTTCTCTCCACCTGAGCTTCTCCTACCTCCAGACCTGGCCGAGCTGCAGGAGGTGGACGAGGGTCTGCAGCAGCCAGACGCAGAGGCGGCAGCAACGGCGGCGGTAGTTGCTAACCGAGGAGGGCGCGGGTCGGGAGCCCAGCTCAGGACTGCCTTCTTTGGTCCGGAAGGCGACGGCGCTGTCCTTGGTGCTGATGACCGGCCCGCCGGCACCGCTGTCCTTGGTGCTGACGGCGGGTCCCGGAGCCCCCGCGGGCTCCGTATAGTCGTAGACGAACCAGCGAAAGCTGAGCAGTTGCACGACAAGCGAGGGCAGGAGCACAAACAGCAACGTGAGGCCGAAGTAGGTGTGCTGACCCTCCAGGTAATAGGAGGCCGCCAGCCACAGGTCCGTGGCGCCGTCGGAGAAGAACACGAGCAGCGCGCACAGCACCCAGCAGCAGTCCCGCAGCTCGTAGCGCGGCCCCGGGCCCCCCGCCCCCGTCAACCCGGGCCCCTCGGCTACCTCTGCCGCCTCCCCGCGCCCTCCTGCACTGCCCCGGGCTCCTCCGGCCGCCTCCTCCGGCCCCGGGCCGGCCGCGGCCACCGCTCCA
>SJXQ01008272.1:186263-240745 GCA_006408695.1 Aepyceros melampus | reverse complement strand
GGGAATGAAGAGGGGGAGGGGTGGGGAGAGCATCCCAGGTCACCCTCTCCTTCCTTCCTCAGAGGCGTGAGGCTCCAGCCACATGCTTTCTGCCTCTCGGCCCCCCTCCCCACTTCCACTTCCTTCTTTCCTCTTTTCTTCACCGGTCCTTTCTCCATCCTTTCCTCTTCATCTCCTCTGTTTACCTTTCGTGGTCAGAGTCTGAAGAGGGTAGGGGACCAGGGACTTTGAAAACAAGGGGTTTTTTTAGGCGGAGACCCTGATAACCCATTAGTAATCAATCCGTGCTCACACACCACTTCCTAGTTTCCAAAGTGTTCACATATTGTTCCATCCCTTTCTTTGATCGTGGGAGGTCTCTTTCCTTATTGTCTTTTTCTTACTGCTTTGAGGCTGAGTAAACTGCAGCTCTGAGAGTTGCTGTCTCTTCCCACTCTCCCTTGTCCCTCCCTCAGGGACTGCCTTCATCTGGCCACAGCCTTAGTTGAATAGAGGCTGGGAAGGGGGCAAAATCAGGGGGAAATGGATGGGAGGAAACGCCAGGTGGAGGAAAGAGCAAATGCAAAGGCCTAGAGGCATGAGACTGGAGAGCATGTTTTCAAGGAAGTCTGGATCACAGGTCCAAGGAGGTGGAAAGCTAAGAAAGATGGGATGCAATCCTAAAAGGCCAGAAGCAATGGGCAACCATTGCAGAATTTGAGCAGGAAGGAATATGATCAAATCAGTATTTGGAAAAAAAAATTTGCAACCAGAGGAGAGACTTGCTTAGAGGGAAGCAGCCTGGGGATGGAGAGACCAGAGACAGAGAGAGAGAGAGGTAACAGGAATCCAGGAGAGAAGTAGGGTCCCTCATATGTCCTGGGTATCCCTAGCTCACCACCCCATCTCACCCTGCTTTGCTCAGATTGGATGTACCAGGGTATCTATGATACAAAGACTCATGTAGCAGTTTCTCTTTGCTCAGGACCATTCCAAACACTGTACATTTACTAACTCTTTAACCTTACAATTTGTGAGGCAGTTTTTGTTTTCCTCCCATTTTACAGATGAAGAAACTGACTCACAGAGAAGGTTGTTTGTGTGTGTGGAATCACACAAAGTGCTTACAGTTAGTAAACACCAAGTCAAATTCAAAGCCATCATCCAGTTCCAGAATAAGAACCTTTCTACCTTCCAAGGGGAGGATAAGAATTAGGTGAGAAGAGGAGGGGAGAAAAGGAGGTTTGAGGATCACCCTGCTTCAGAGTGGCAAGAAAGGGAAGATGAAAGGAAGACAGCTGCCTTGGGCTGGGAAGCCCCAGCCATCTGCAGCCCTTCAGCCCAGCATCCCTTTCACGTCCAGGGACTGTTTTGGTCCCAGCAATGTTCAGGAGGTTGGAGTGGCAGCTGTTGTCCAAGGCTGAATGTGGAGGAGGAAGAGTTAGGGATTAAGGGAGTTTTCCAAGCTGGATACAAAGCTGACAATCTCCCCATAGGCCTGTGTAGACTGGTGGGAGTTTTGATAGGTTGGGCTGGAGGGGAGTCAGAATCCCAATGTGATTAAACAAGAGCAGTGTCTCTTCCTTCCTTTCTCCTCTACGACCCTAGATAGGGAGATTCATGGGGTGCACAGAACCAAGAGCAGAGGGAAGATCTGACCCCAGACCCACCTGTGGCCCTGGGCCAGTTCTACATGTGTCTGATAGGGCCTGACAGAGTCAGGTTCTTGGCCCCACCCAATGAAGGCAGCCCCTCTACCTCCCATGCTTCTCCACATCCCAGGATCAGCCTGTTAAAACAGGCAGTAGAAGACACACTTTTGTGTCTGAGACTCTAGAGTCAGGAAACCTTGGTTCCAAACCTTCTCACTCCTTCCTGGTTCTGTGACCTTGGGAAAGTCACTCAATTTCTCTTAGCTTCAGAAAAGAAAGTAACATGATAGGCACGGGGGATAACCAATGCCTTCCTCCTACGGCTGTGGTGAAGATAATTAATGCTAATCATTAGTTGGGGTGTTGCCTCCCTCTGGAAGCCCTCCTGGGTCTCCCACCCACCCTGGTCCCTACCCTCAGAGAAATATCCCTGACCCTCCCTTGTTATGAGCTTCCATGACACTTTAATCTTTTCCTTCTTAACATCAGTATACTGGAAATTTATCTTTTTATGTCTGCCTGTTTGGAATTGCCTGGGAGTCCCACCAGAGTTGGAATAATTCATCTATTTTCTTTACTAACAAATCACTGTTCCTGGCATTCAACAAATATTCTGTAAAAAATCACTGAATGAAAGAATGAATGATCAGCCCTATGAAATAGGTTCTGCTAGTCTCTCTATTTTATAAACAAAGTAACTGATTCAGAAAAGGGCAGTGGCCTGTGTGACTATAAACCCTTCTGTATGTCAGAAGCTGTGTTAAGAAATCTACCGAAATTACCACATGTTATCTTCAGACCATCCATTTTGGAGGGGGTGAGGAAACTGGGAGTCAGGGAGGTCCTGTCATTTACCCAAGACCATTAATTAGGAAGTAGCAGAGTTGGATTCAAGAACTCTAGTTCAGGTACCTGGAGTGGCATAGGGGAAGGAACAGGTAGGGAGCCTAGAGTGGGGGTCAGATGGGAGAGACTCACCTCTTGGTGGCGCTATAGCGGGGACTCTGCCCTGAACGAGTTTGGACCGGTGTGATCTGAGTAGCCTGAGATCAGAGACGAGAGATTCAGACTGAGACCAATAAGGAAGTACAGGGGTGGTGCTCCACTGGGGGCTGAGGCAGAACAGCTTAGGCAAAGGCTCTGCAATGGGATTGAGCCAGGCTCATTCAAGGGCTACAGTGAGGCTGGGCCCGGCTGATGTGGAGGCAGAGAAGGTAGACCAGAGCTGGTCAGAAGTGGGCAGGTCCTTTGACATCTCCTCCAGTTCCCTAAGTTCTTTCATTTTACAGGGACACTGTAAACACAGAGAGAAGTACATATAACAAGTGGCAGAAGCAAATTTGAGAACTTTTCCTTTGTGCCCAAGGGCATAGACTCTGGGTTTTGTTGGGAATCACTCTTGGGAACAGCTTTTATCACATTTCCTCAATTAGCCAGAGATCAGTTCGTGCCAACCACACCCTCTGCTTGGACCAGTTTCTAATACCATTCCTTAGTTCCTGTGCAAATTATGCATGATATAATTGACACAGCATTGTTTATAACAAGAAAAATTGGGAATGACCCACTTGCCCATCAGTAGGTGACTGACTAAATAAATTGTGGACTTCCTGACAACGGAATGGCATATGGCAGCAAAAGGACTTTTTAAGCACTGTCTCCTAATATAGAGAGGTGTTCATAAGGAAAAGCAATGGACAGAACAGATGAAAAGTGGGACTAATAATTTATATTTGTAATTGTTTCCATATGCATAAGGAAATTTTGGAAGTCTACGTGAGGAAATGAGATTACTGGGGAGCACTGGGCAGAAGGGAAACAAGGATGGGAGGGAGACTTTATTATATAACTATAATTTCTTCAATCATGTGAATGTATTTACCTATTAATAAAATGAAATAATAATGAGGACAGCTGCTAGTCAGCTACTGCTGAGTGCTGTCATATGGGAATAGGCGCCCAGTATGGTCACATTTTCCAATTATTCAAGAGAAGCCAGAAATCCAGATTTTATTGTGAAATCTCTTGATTTTTAAACCTTGGCTCCATTTTTTTCTCAAACACTTTTCAGGCCAAATAAATAGGTCAGTGGGTCAGACACGGCCTGAAAGCCACCAGTTTTCAGCATCAGCTCTAATGGCTTCCAGCTCCCAGAGCTGGGAGTTCTCAGCACCTGAGGTCCCTGCCCCCACATGGGTAACTACAGACAGAAACAGGAAAGCATCTTGTCCTTTCTCTTTTCTGGCACCCTCCAACCTTTGTCTCTTGGGGCTGTGACATTTGGGGCTTTTAACTCAAGATCTGGAAGGCAGAGAGGGGTTATGAACGCTCAGATAAATCCCTCCCCTAGGGCCCTGCAGGCCTCGAGGCCCAGCTGCCTCCTGCTGCCCACCCATCTGTCCCTGGGAGGTGGGGATAAGAGTGGGACTGGCAGTGATGGGGGCAGGCAGGAGTCTCGCTCTGAGCCTCAGATCACCGGGCTCTGTCTGGACTCAGCATCCAAGAGATTGCAAGAAAAGAAAAACGGGGGCTTCCCTGCACCTAGTCAGTGTATACTGAGGGAATTTGACCAAATTACAAAATGTCAGCGCTGGAAAGGCCCTAAGGAGACCATCTCATCTAACCTGCTCATGCAGCTGCAAAGACTGCCTCTGCTCCCCAGCATCCCACCCCAGACTTCTTAGCCTTGTCACCTCTCTCCTGGACACCTGGACCACCGATCCTTTGCTGGGTACCCCAAAGCCCTTCTTCCTCCACCTATTGATCAATTTTCACCATTAGCCAGAGGAGCCTTTTTGTTTTATTTTTTAACAGATGTATACATGTCATTGGAGAAGGAAATGGCAACCCACTCCAGTGTTCTTGCCTGGAGAATCCCAGGGACGGGGGAGCCTGGTGGGCTGCCGTCTATGGAGTCGCACAGAGTCAGACACGACTGAAGCGACTTAGCAGCAGCAGCATACACATGTATATATATACATATATTTTTAAATTTATTTATTTGACTGTGCCGGGTCTTAGTTGTGGCAAGCAGGATTTAGTTCCCTGGCCAGGGATCAAACTCTAGCCTCTTGCATTGAGAGGGTGGAATCCTAACCACTTGACCATCATGAAAGTCTCCGGTGGGGGGTGGGGGGAAGGGGACTTTAGAAAAGGGAAATTTCATCAGACCCCATTCTGCTTAGAACTTTCTGACTACTTCCTACCTCGCTTTGAGTCTGAGTCCTCAGCCCTGCCTACAGCCCTTCTTAGGCTCGCCTCCCCAACCTTACTTCTTTCCGAGTTTCCCTCTCACATTCAGTTCCAGCCACTCTTTGCTATTCCTTTAACATCCACCCTCTTGTTCCCACCCAGCTTTTGTTCCTGCTGCACCCCTAGGTGTTCACAAGTCTCTATGTCTCTCTTTCCTAAAATGCTGCCTCTTCAGAGGGGATTTTCCTCATCATTTTCCCCAACACTCTGTCCCCTCGCCTGCCTTATTTTCATTCACAGCATTTATCACTACACAACACGTATTTGTTTCTTGTCTAGAGTATAAGACCTGTGGAGGCAGCAGTCACACCCATGTTGTTCACCTCTATATCCTCAGCACTTAGCAGAGTTTGGCACATAGATGCTTAGTGATCCTGAACCAGCTGTGACATGAAAGGGCACAGTCTTAACAATTCAGATGACAGCCCATCCTGGTTCTGCCATTACCTGCTTCGTGACCTTAAGCAACTCACCACGCTTCTCTGGGCCTCAGTTTCCTCATTCAGTCACTAAAAGACACCATCAATTCAACAGTCTGTCCTAACATCACGTTCTCCTCCAAAGGAATCTGGAAGTCCTTTACACAAATGTAATTGTGTTTATTTATTTATCGATAGTTAATACATTCACATGACTCAACATCCAAAGTACAAAGGAATACATGTCTCTCTCCTATCTTGTGCTCCAAGGTTCTTCCTGGATGCACGCAAGTTTCCCCTTCTTCCCTTCTTCCCGTATTCCACCCGCCCCCCACCACCACTTGTTTATCTTTATATTGTCCTTCACCATTTTGAAGCAAATCATAGCTTAATTATACACAGTTCTGTATTATGCCTTTTTTTCACATGACAGCAATTTGGGAGGCTGGTTTATTTCAGTGGATAGAGAGCACTCCTGTTCTTTTTTGTGGCATCCCAGTGTTCCATTGCTTTGATGTACCATAATGCACTTCACCAGTCCCCTACGTGGTGGGCAATTAGGTTGTCATCAGCTTGTAGCAATACGTCAGTGAATGACTTTGTGGACACACCATTTTGGATATCTGTAGAATAAATGGCCTTGCTGATTGAGTGGTAGGTGTGTCTGTAATTTTGATAGATGCCCCGGGTAGGGACTATACCAATTTATCCCACACACATCAGCACTGAGTAAAAGTGCTCATAAAAGGCCTTTTAAAATGGACTTCAATAAGTCCTCAAGACTCCTTGTAGATAGATAAATTGTTCAGACTTGCTAAGCCTGTTTCCTCTCAATAAAATGTGGTGGTGAAGATCAATGAGGTAGTGCAAGGAAAGTCCTTAGCACAGCTCTTGGCACATAGTAGGGCCTCTCTGAAGGTTAGCATTCCTCCTCTGCTGGATGCTATCTGCCCCTCGTCTGTGAGCTCTGTGGCAACAAAGGCCTTGTCGGTTTTGTTTGCTGTTATAGCACAGCCCTGGCAAATGGAAGCTGTCCAAATAATTATTAATTAAGTGACTAAGTCCAATTTCCAACTTTGCTTTGCCCACTAGGCCCTGTATTATGACCTAGCTCCTGCCTATCTATTCAGACTCATTCCCTATCCCTTTCTCCCCTTATCCTTGGGCTCCATCCACATTGCCTCCTCCAGGTTCCCTCCTGCCACAGTGCCTTTGCACTTGCTGTTTCCCCTGCTTCAATTTATCTATCCTGCCCCCCAAAAAACAATCTCTCCACTTGCTTAGTTTATTTCTACTCATCCTTAGGCCCAGATCAAATGTCACTTTTTAAAGAAACCTTCCTCTACCTCTATTCCCTGATTTAGGTTGAGAGACTCTCTATACAATCTCAATGGACTCTGAGCTTTTCATTTGAGTCTCATCACAATTAAGAATGGTACCTGAATGAATGTCAATCTTATCTTTGTGACTGAAAGTCCATGAGACCCAGGACTAGGCCTGTCCTCTTAAGAGTTGGATCCATAGGGCCTTGCACAATGTAGGCACTCAAAAACCATGAACTTGAGGGAAAGAGTGAGTGCCAACACCCATTTTACAGAGGGGTTGAGCCACGCATCCCCATGCAAGACAAGGGAAGTGTGGATTCCAAGTTCCACTCTCTTTCCAGTAGAAAAGAGCAACTTTCATAAGGTTCTGGTTGGTAAAGAAAAGGGAGATTGGACCCTTAATTACCCCCAAAGCATGATTAAATCATGATCTCACTCATTCAGCAGACCTCTCCTGAAGCATCCCCTAAGGATCCTGGGCAGGCGAAGCCCAGAGAGCCCCTAACCTCAGTAAGAGGAGGAGGACCGAGGCCTTCTAGAAGAGCTGAGAGAGAGTCACCCTCCTGAGGCATCAGGTCATGGACAGGATGGGGTCTTCTAGGAAGAAGGGCCTGAAGAGAAGAGTAAGCCTCAACAAGTGGAGAAAGAAAGGAAAGGACATTCCAGGCAGAAAGCACAGCCTGAGCAAAGGCTGTGGGCAAGTCAGGAAGTATTTGGGAACTTGGGTTCAAGGAAAGTAGAGGACGATGAGACAGAAATTGAACTCACAGACAAGTACCAGGAGATGTTGTCTCTGAAGGGTCATTGCAGCACTTCATTTTTTTTTAATTTGAAAATGTCTTTAGTTTTTATGTTTTTTTCTACAGTTTCCTTTTTCTTTCAATTGAAGGTTAATTGCTTTACAGAATTGTGTTGGCTTCTGCCATACAACAGCATGAATCAGCCTTAAGTATACATATGTCCCCTCCCTCTTGAGCCTCCCTCCCACCTCCAACCCATCCCACCCCTCTAGGTTGTCACAGAGGACCATGTGCAGCTTCCTGTGTTATACCGCAACTTCCCATTTTACATATGGTAATGTACACGTTTCATCGCTACTCTCTCAATTTGGCCCACCCTCTCCTGCACCCGCTGTGTCCAAAGTCTGTTCTCTGTGTCTGTGTCTCTATTACTGCCCTGCAAATAGATTCATCAGTACCATTTTCCTAGATTCCATATATATGTGTGTTAATATATGGTGTTTTGTTTTTCTCTTTCTGACTTACTTCACTCTGTATAATAAGCTCTAGGTTCATCCACCTCACTAGAAGTGACTCAAATGTGTTCCTTTTTATGGCTAATATTCTATTGTATATATGTACAACACTTCTTCATCCATTCATTTGTTGATGAATGGTTCCATATCTTAGCTATTGTAAAATAGTGCTGCAGTGAATATTGGGGTGCATGCATGTGCTAAGTCACTTCAGTCGTGTTTGACTCTTTGTGACCCCAGGGACTACGGCCCACCAGATTCCTCTGTCCACGGGATTCTCCAGGCAAGAATACTGAGTGGGTTGCCATGCCCTCCTCCAGAGGATCTTCCCAACTGAAGGATCGAATCGGTGTCTCCTGCCTCTCCTGCACTGCAGGCAGACTCTTTACTGCTGAGCCACCAGGGAAGCCGAATAGTGGGGTCCATGTGTCTTTGCCTGTTATGGCTTCCTCAGGTTATGTGCCCAGTAGTAGGATTGCTGGGTCATGTGGTAGCTTTATTCCTAGTTTTTTTTAAGGAATCTCCATACTGTTCTCCACAGTGGCTGTATCAATTTACATCCCCAGCAACAGTGCAGCACTTCTTCTAAACCCCAAAGATGGAAAGCAACTAAGTGTTTATCCAGAAAAGAAAGGGTCAGTAAACGTGATACTTACAACCGCCACACTAGCAAGCCTTAGGAAGTTCTTTAGTCCCTAATGTTGGGAAGGGTGTGCATCAGTGGCAAGGGTGTAAACGGGCACAGCCATTCTGGAGGAGAATGTGGCATTGTTTAGGAAAAAGAAGTGTGTGCACGCTCTCCGTCAAGGCAACAGCACATCAGGGTGTTTCTTGTCGCACTGGGTGGCTGGTGCAGAGAAAAAGGGAACTCAGGCACCCACAGCCAAGGGAGAAGACATATGAAATGTCATGGAGGAAGTCTGGGGTTCTCAGGAACGAGAGATACACAGAGGATGTGGACAGATGGAAGGAACATTGAGATGAGAAAAAAAAAAAGTGGAAAATTAACACAACAGCACAATGATACTATGTGGATTATCTGTGTCTACTATCTGTTGAAACTAAACATACCCAGCAACCCAGTCCTCGGTATTCATGCCACAGGAATGATACATACGTGCATGTACCCAAAGGCACACACACGACCGTTCATACCTGCACTCTTTGTAACAGCCCCACGCTGCAAACCACTGCAGGTCCAAAAGCAGAATGGTTTAATTGCTATGTAGTCCTCTGATCGAATATGCTACAGCATTGCATGTACACCATACACAACTACACTCAACGGCAGAGATAAACCCATGAACAAAATGTTGGTGAAAGAAGTCAAGCACAAAGGAGCACGCCCAGTGTGATACCATTTGTATCAAGTCCAAAACCCAGCAAAACCGACGTGCAGTGTTAGAAGTCAAGGTGGCGGTGTTACCTTTGGTGGTGGAGGGGAGGGCTTGGAGGATCTCCCTGGGAGGAGGTTGCTAATGTTCTGTTGCTTGATCTGAGTGCTGGGTACAACAGTGTGTTCAGTTTTTGAACATTCATAAACTATAAAATACTTAAGATTTGTATGCTCCTGTATGTATTATACCTTAATAAGAATTTTTAAAACACATAAACATTTAACAAAACTACTGTGTATTTTTCAAGAAATCACAAATATTTTAGGCCATATATCAAACACAGTAGAGAAGGTGGGCTCAGAATTGAGTTGGGGTGGGGAGGAAAAGAGAAAATTATATAAACAAGACAGGGTCTTTGAAGATTAACTCTGACCATGTGCTAAGAGCTGCGCGGTGAGATTAAGTCAACCATCTGCGCTTTAGTGTGTGAAAAGTAAATGTAAAATTTAATTTAGAAAACCAGATAAACAAATGAACTCTGGTGCTTATATGCTGTAGAATACTCTGCACCTGTCAGGGAATAGGAGAGATCTAAATATACCCATCAAAGATGTCCAAGAGCACACAGGCTGCAGAGTGATCATTTGCGTGTGCCGTCCTCCTTCCCACCTTCCTACCCTGCCATGCACGTGATAATCTTACATATGTTCTCTGGGTTCCTAACTATGTCTTTAAATGAACATCATCACACACCCAAGCTGGGACTCCAGAGGGAACTGAGCTGGCGGAGCTGGGGGATGTCAAAACTGAACTTGAGTCTTCTTTGTCATGTTTCCATTTTCAATAAAAAGAATCTATTCATGGAATTTTAAATGAATGGATTTCGTATTAAAGGTAGTAGTAAAGACCAGCTCAGGGAGGCCTGGAATGTTCTGGGCTTGTATTCTCTGAGGTCATTTAAGATTTTTCAAGTCAAGCCTTGGGTCCATCTGTTGCCTGATAAATCAGGGCGTGTAGATTTAGGACGCAGGTCCCCACCTGGCGTCCCCATCTGGCTGCATGACCCTGGGAGGGTCCCATGCCCTTTTTGGGCCTCAGTGTCCTCAACTGCCCAATAGGAGTCAGATTTCTTCATTCCCTGGGGACATGGGAGGATGGAGTGAGGGCAGGAGGAGAACCACATGAATATAAGGAATTATTCTCTGGGTCAGAGGAGAGGGAGTGGCGCCTCCCCTCCACCTGCCAAGCCCACAAGGCACAAAGGAAGTGGAGGGAGGAGCTGGGGACCACCCCGAAGAGCAAACAACACATTTGTGGGACAGGGGCACATTGTCAGCAGCTGGGAGGCTGGGCCTGGACCACTCACAGACCAGAGCTTGTGGGCCAACCACCCAGGCTGCCTGAAAAATTGGGATATTGAGCCAGCTTCCTGCTGCTCCTAACACCAGTACAGTCACAGCCCTGTCACCTCTCCAAGCTCCATCATTATCCTTCCATCCCCAAAACACACACACATACAAACACACAGGACCGCACCATACTCACCATTTTAATCCCATCCTATCGCTACAGCCAGAGAGGTTTCACAAAGGAAACCCAATCATGTCCCATGCTTGCTCAAAACCCTCCAGTAGCTTCATACTGATCTGAGAACAAAAGCCAATCCCCTTGCCTTAGTGACAGGCCTGGTGTGACCTGTCGCTCCCATTCCACCACCTCTAGCATAGAGGTTAAGAGTCTGCCCTCAGTGAGAATCTGCCTTGCTTAGAATTCTGGCTCTTTTCCTCATTCATGCATTCAGAAATATCTATTGAGCACCTACTGAGGGCCAGGTAATGTTCTAGATATTGGGGATCCATCAGTAGCAAATGAGACAAAGATTCCTGCCCTCACAGAACTTCCTTTCTAACAGAGAGAGATTAACAATAGACATAAGTACATTCAATAGCATGCTGGAAAGTGACAAATGCTGTGGGGGAAAAAAAAACAGAGCAGAGGAAGTTAATCCAGAGTACCGGGGGAGGGGCATTTTTAAATAGAATGTTCAGGATAGGCCTTGTTGAGAAGGTGAAATTTAAGGAAAGACTTACAGGAGCTGAGGGAGGGAGACAAGAGGACTCGGAGGGAAAGTGCAGAGGGAGCAGGAAATCCAAAGGCCCTGAGGTGGGACCACACAGGGCTGGTTTCAGGAGCAGCAAGGAGGTGCGGAGAGAGATGGGAGATGCTCAGAGGGGTAAGGCAGGTCAGGGAGGCCCTGGTGGGCCTCAGGGAGAAGTTTAGCTTTTACTGGTGAGATGGCAGTGCTGAAGGGTTTCGACCATAAAGGAGTGGGGCAGGGGAGGCAGGACAGAGAAGAAGAGGAAGTCTGGGAGGGCTTGTGGACATCATGTGGGCAGCTGCTTCAGCCTGTCCTAAGGGAGAACTCTGGAGCGTTAAGCTATACCTTAGAGTTATCCATCCCCACTCCTGTCAGCATTCCATGCAAGGAAGGTGGGTTTTCCATATTCCTGAAATGATGAGCCACAGCTTAAAGGGAAGGTAAGACCCTCCCAGGAGGCCCCAGCAGCCTGAGAGTGGTCCTCCCTCAGGAGAGAAGTGGGTGCTGGTCACTGAACCCTTACCCAAAACGAGCACACAGAAACAGTAAAGGACCTCCAAGGGGAAGGAGTGTAGCATCGTTCTTATTGCCTCCAAACACCAAAGCCCCAGTCATTACAGTCTTTTTGGCCTGGAAGGAAGGGCTTGCTAAAGATGAGGCACACCCCAGTGTGACCAGGTAGACTTTTCTCATTAAGAAAGACTTAGGGATCACTCCTCCATGAATTGCAGAGGGATTCATGGTCTGTAATATCCTGACCATATGGCAGCCCAGCCTGATACACCTTTTAGCATGGGAAGCTAGTTACAGTTGGGTTAGTTCTGTTCGCCTTTGGATACTTTGGGTTTTAGAAAGTTCTGCCTCATATTGAGTCCATGACTGAGTGCATACTGTATGCCAGGCAATATCCTGGGTTCTGGAACCCAGCAGTAAACAAGAGAGACAAGTCCCTGCCACAAGGAGCTCTCAGCTGGGGAGGGAGATAATTAGAGAAAAAGATAGTGTCGTAAACAGAGAGAGGGGTACCCCAGGAAGCTCTGGGGGCTCAGGGAGAACTCTTCATCTTTAGAAGTCGCCGAGCTGATAAGTGGGGGTTGTGTAGTAGTTATACACTTAGAGGTATGAGAGAAAATGAATCCACGTTGATGGAAAAGGAAAGTGAAGTCACTCAGTCGTGTCCGACTCTTTGCGACCCCATGGACTGTAGCCTACCAGGCACCTCTGTCCATGGGATTTTCCAGGCAATAGTACTGGAGTGGATTGCCGTTTCCTTCTCCAGGGGAATCTTCCCTATCCAGGGATCGAACCCAAGTCTCCCTCATTGTGGACAGACACTTTACTGCCTGAGCCACCAGGGAAGTCAGGGAGTATGCAAAGGCCCTGAGGATCCTACCAGTGCTATCACTGTGGCTACCCTCTGTCCAGCAGCTATCCTCTCTGTAATGGCCTCTTCATGGGTCTCCCACAGAAAGACAAAGAAGCTGGTGTACGCAGCCACTAGCTCTTTTCTCTTCTTGGCTGAGGGCCACTCCTATCTGCACTAACACCCACATTCCACGCTCAGTCTGTCTCCATGAGCAGAGAGAAGCTCGAAGCCACAGGCCCCTGCTGCAGTACCTGCCAGCCACCTCAAGGGGGGGCCTTGCCATGTGAGCAGGGCACCTATAGCCCCTCCTATGAGAGTGAAAGAGGAGAGTGAAAAAGTTGGCTTAAAGCTCAACATTCAGAAAACGAAGATCATGGCATCTGGTCCCATCACTTCATGGCAAATAGATGGGGAAACAGTAGAAACAGTGTCAGACTTTATTTTTGGGGGCTCCAAAATCACTGCAGATGGTGACTGCAGCCATGAAATTAAAAGACGCTTACTCCTTGGAAGAAAAGTTATGACCAACCTAGATAGCATATTGAAAAGCAGAGACATTACTTTGCCGACTAAGGTCCGTCTAGTCAAGGCTATGGTTTTTCCGTGGTCATGTATGGAGATGAGATTTGGACTGTGAAGAAAGCTAGCACCAAAGAATTGATGCTTTTGAATTGTGGTGTTGGAGAAGACTCTTGAGAGTCTCTTGGACTGCAAGAAGATCCAACCAGTCCATTCTGAAGGAGATTAGCCCTGGGATTTCTTTGGAAGGAATGACGCTATAGTTGAAACTGCAGTACTTTGGCCACCTCATGTGAAGAGTTGACTCATTGGAAAAGACTCTGATGCTGGGAGGGATTGGGGGCAGGAGGAGAAGGGGAAGACAGAGGCTGAGATGGCTGGATGGCCTCACTGACTCGATGGACGTGAGTCTGAGTGAACTCTGGGAGTTGGTGATGGACAAGGAGGCCTGGCGTGCTGCGATTCATGAGGTTGCAAAGAGTCGGACATGACTGAATGACTGAACTGAACTGAACTGATAGCTCCATAGTTTTAACGCCTCCTTCCCCTTATCGTCCTCACTTCCTGTTTTTCCCTCCTTGCTCATTCTGTTCCACCTACACTGGCCTTGCAACTCGCCGAAATGAAGGCTCATCTCTGGGCCTTTGCTCCCCCTGGGTAGAATGCTTGTCCCGTAGATATCCATATGGCTGCTCAGCCTCTCATCTCCTCCACATCTCTGCATAAATGCCACCTTTTCAGAGAAGCTACCCCCCGCTCCCAACCACCTTATCTCAAATCACCCCTCATTCGTTTCTCTCTACCTTGACATGGACATGAATAAGAGCAAACTCCTGGAGTTAGTGAAGAACAGGAAAGTCTGACGTACTGCAGCCCATGGCACAGCATGGGGTTGCAAAGAGTCAGACACAATTTAGCAACTATAAAACAACCTTGCCCTGTTCTTTTCTCCATAGTTCTTACCACCCATCACCCGACATAAGATGTATTTTATTGTTCATGCATTTATTATGTGTCTCTCCCACCAGACTGAAGGCTTTGGGCAAGGACCAAATCTGGTTTTGCTCATGGTGAATTCTTATAACAGGGCCAAGGCAGTCAATAAAATTTGTGAAATTGATGGTTCTGAAACATAAGTGGTTCTAAAATAGGAGTCCTTCCAGGTATGACTGTCTTAAAGGCTTATGTCCCTCCCTTACAATGCCAGTGGCCAAGGGTGCCCTCTGAGGGCCAGTCACAGCCAAGAAGCTGCCAGTTTGGGAGCCTCCTTCAATCCTTTCCCATCCAGGCCCATCTGGCAGGGGTCAGGGGTCAGCCTGGCCCAGGCCCCTTTAAGCCCCAAGGTAGAGGGGAGATAATCCTAGGGTCCAGGCCTCAGGGATGCCTGGTGAGCCCTGTTTCTCCTTTGGCAAATGTTCCTCCTTCCTTCACAAGGCCTGTGTCTGCGTTTCTGAACCAGAAGGTATTTACACAAAACATCCTGGGTTTGGCGACAAATTCGCCCTTAATGAGGAATCCTTAATGAATCTCCTTCTTTCCCCATGCCAGGTGGCTGCAGGGAAAACTAACTGCCTCATCAGTTGAAGGAAGCCAAAGGCCAGGCAAAGACAGGGTGCTTCAAGAACTCTGGGGGACACAACTTGATGGAGGGCCTTTTTCTTTTTTTTTTCAGGATCCAGAAACAGCTGTGGTCTGGAAGCTTGAGCACTCCTGGACCATGTTTGCTCCTGACTTGCTGTGGGACAAGGAACAAGCCTCAGCGTGCAGCTGCGAGATGTGTAATAACCCACCCATACAAAGATGGTTGTGAAATTCAAGGAAGGCAAGGGGTGTGAAAGGGCTTGGTTACAGTGGCCAAAAGGAGAGAAATACAAGCTGGACTCAGGGAGACAAGAGGTCAGAGCTCTAGTACTGGGTCTGCTGTTGACTTTTTAAAACCCTCACCACCCTCTGAACCTTGGCTTTTCCAGCTGTACAATGAGGGTTTGGGTGTGAAGATCTCTAGGGAATCTTCTGATTCGGAAGGGCAGCCACTCTCCACCTGCCTACTTCTTCTTGGAAATCTTCCCAGCTCCTACAGCCCACAATGATTCACTTTCCAGCATTCATACAACTCTTTTGAGCTGGCCTTCATCACTCACCGCCCTTCCTAGGGTCTAGGTCAGCTATTCTTGACATTGGGTCCAACACAGGAGCTCAATGAAAGTAGCGGTCAAACTGAATTTTAAGACTCCTGCCTCTTTCCAATCCTGCGGAAACACAATGAGAAGGATTTTTATTCACTCTCATTTTATAAATCAGAAACTGCTACACTTGCTTCCTTGGTGCTCCTCAGGCAGGGGAATAATGGCTTGATTTTTCCGAAGCCCTATCACTGCCTGCCATAGTATATAATTATTTGTTTTGTGATCAATTGTTTATGTTACCCACTAGATGAAGTGGCGCGAGGGGCAGGGACTTCGTTTTGTTCGCTTCCGCATCCTCAGCGCCTAAGAGCTCTCCTAAGGGAGGGCGAGATTAAGAGGTTTGGACCTGCAGGGGGCGCTCCAGCCCCGCCCCCAAGCTAGGCCCCGCCTCTCGCGTCCGCTTTCGCGCGAGCTTTGGAGCCTGCGCGCCTCCGTTCTTCTTTTAACTGCGCATGCGTGCCGGAAGGCCTGTGAGAGCGGCGCGTGCGCGGACGAAGCTGCAGTGCAACAGAGCCGGAGGTGAGCCCGATAGGATCGCGGCGTAGTGGAGTCGTGACGGGCAGGTATCATGTTGTCGCCCGAGGCGGAGCGGGTGCTGCGGTACCTGGTGGAGGTGGAGGAGCTCGCCGAGGAGGTGCTGGCGGACAAACGGCAGGTAGGAGGCCTGTCCGCGGGCCTGGGGCCCGGGTTTTGCGGTTGGGCCTGCGAGGTCCTAGGGCAACGCGCAGGGTCCGGAATCCGGCTCCAGCTTGGGCTCGCTGTGAATTGACCTAGTCTTGTGGGCCAAGGGCTGTGACGACAGACCGGGCGGTTGTGAGATCATGTGGGCCAAATGTCGAATGCGTGGCACAGCGCCGCGCTTGACTCCTGTATTTGGCGCATATTAAGCCTGTCTGTGCCAGGCCTTTCCTCTCGCCATCCTTCCTCTGCCCTTTGCCCAGCTTTCCGGATCCCGACCCATTACTCTTTGGGCCTTTGGTTTACCTGAACCGCTTTTTCAAAATGCAGTTTCTGGGCCCCCACACCGACGTGGGCTGCACCGCTCCAGTCCAGGCCAGAAGAGGAACAGGAAAGAAGTCTGAGTGGTCTAGTAATCGCGCAGGAGTCGGGACGTGGGAGAAGTGTGGGGCCCAGGCCACCGGAGGGCCGTGGAGACCTGCACAGGGAGTTTAAGGGAGCTTGTGGTGGGAAGAGAGTGTGATATAATGGCTTGAGGCTTTGAAAGATCCCTCTGGCTGCTCTGTAGAGCACAGATTATAAGGGGGCAAGGGGTAAATGCAGGCCAGGTAGGGGATGGGTTTGGGCCTAGGTGGTGGTGATGGGTCATCTCCCTTTGGAGATGGTCTCCATGATGCTGAAGTATAGAGGTGAGGGAGTAGGAGGGATCAAGAATGGTTCAGACTCCTCATCTCCAGTTAGAATGATGGGATGCTTGGTCAGTTGGGTATTAAGGGAGAGCCTAGTAAATACTGCGTCAAAGTGTGTTGGCTGACAAATAGCAGTTAAAGTTGATTAAGTACTTACTGTGTATCAAGTACTGTGCTGACTTAGTTCCTAGGTTAATAACCTAGGTGGTGGGTCCTCTTCCTGTCCCTGTTTTTCAGAGAGGTGAAGTCACACAGCTCATTGCAAGCTGCAGGATTCAAACCTGGGTGTTCCGCCCCAGAGCCTCCACTGCCAGGCAGTAGTACTGCACTGCCCCCTCACTTTCTTAGTAGCTGTTTTGCTGTGACCACCGTCTCAGTGCCAATACCCCTGCCTTTCTGAAATAATATTGTTGTTTTTCTCAGGATACTCAATCAGAATCAGCTGGAGGAGCTTGTTCAGGAAGTGGTTTCCACTCCCCTGGTGATTCTGAAATGCCTTGAAGCTTGAGAACTAGTGCTCCCGTGGATGATAATAAAAAATAACCCATTTAGTCATTAGACATTTCCCCAGCCCCTCCTCTGGGGGGAAAGACAACTGGATGAAGCATCGTCTTTAAGGGCTGGAAGCTGAGTTGGGGAAGAAGTACCTTCACACATCTGTCCACTTTAGGCAGGACATTAGAATTAACCGAAGAATGATGCCTTGTCGTCTTCGTTAGGTTTTAGCAGCCCTGGTCTGTTGGGAGTACAGACCCGGGTAGGAGGTAACGGAGTTCCCTCCTGCCCCTGTGCTTTTCAGATTGTGGACCTGGATACCAAAAGGAATCGGAACCGGGAGGGCCTGAGGGCCCTGCAGAAGGATCTCAGCCTCACTGGTAAGCCTAGGTTCGTTGCTGCAGCCCAGGAGGCCTGTTCGGTTTACCTTCTAATGCCTTTGACTTATTCCTGTTAGAGACCAGGCAGGAGGCCACAGGTGTGTGGCACAGCCCGTGGAGATGGGAGAGATGGCATTGCAGGTCTGACATAGACTGGCTCAGGGTTTCAGTTTCTTACCTCAGTGACAGGTTGTTAGCTGCTAGCTTATCAATTGATGACACTGGGAAAGTGCTGGGGGTATAAAAACAGTGCAGTTCCTGCCCTTGTGCTCTACAGGTGACTCAACAGCATAAATACAGAGCTGAAAATTGTAAGAAAGCTGCAGAAGGAAGTGAACACAGGGTTGGTCTTGGATGATGGGATGGCGGCTCTTTAGATGAGGCTAGTGATAGAGGAAGCAATAGGGGAGGGGCATGTGATCATGCTAGAGAGATGGGCAGAGGCCAGGCCATGATGAAGGGCCTCAGGAACCAAGCACTTAAAGTGCCCTGGAAAGCCTGAAACCTTCCAGTTTCTTGTCTCCCCAGAGTAAAATCCAGAGTCCTACAGGACTCTGTGTAAACTAATTTCCCTGAACTCTCCCACCTTGTCTCCTCTGCTCTCGCACTCGCTCCTCAGCTGCACCCTCACTGTTCTCCTTGCTGTTCCTGACACATCGGCACGTTACTGATCCTTGCTGTTCCTGGTTCCTCTGCCTGGCTCGCTCTTTCCCTAGATGTGTGTCTGCAGGGCTTGCACACTCCTCACTTTCTTTAGGTCTCTGCCGAATGGCACATAATCTGTAAGACCTGCCCAGACTGCCTGGTATAAATGACAAGCTCCTCCCTTTGGCATTCCCCATCTCTCTTTCCCTGTTGTAGTTTTCTCTAAGATACCTTTCAGGGTCTGACGAATATATCTTTATTATCTTGACGTTGTTGTATATTCTCTCTCCTCCACTCTAACATAAGCTAGGAAGGCAGGAATTTCGTCCTGTTTTGCTGTGTTTTCAGCATCTAAAGCAATGCCTGGCATCAAAATATCTGTTGAAGGAATGACTGTTTGCCATTTCAGAAGACGTGATGGTTTGCTTTGGGAACATGTTTATCAGGATGCCTCACCCTGAGACAAAGGAAATGATTGAGAAAGGTAAGCCTCCTGGGCAGGGGTCAGGAACAGCACACCCCTCCAAGGCCACAGCCTCCCCCACCACCACCCCCCCACCCCCGTCTTCTGGCAGCTTGATGAGAGGCGGCTGGTGGCTGTGTGCATTTTAATTTGCTGTGCCACTGAGTTGTTTCTTCATCTCTGAAGGAGATACGTCTACCTAGCACAGTTGTAAAGTTCAGATGAAATAATATGTACCTAGCATAGTGCTTGTTTGTCATTGAGGAATGAGTTGGACTGCAAATAACAGAAATCTAGCAGTTAGTAGGACTTAAGGAAATACGGTTCTGTTCATCTCATGTAAGAAATTGTCCAGAGATGGGCAGTCCAGGACTGGCATGGCTGCTTAGCAGTCAGTGTATTCTCTTGGTTGTTGTATTGTGATTGCAGGCCTCGTTTCTGAGAGCCAGGCTAGAGGAAAGGTAGGAGGGCTTTCTCCATATATGGCCTTGCCTTCTGGTTTGGAAATAAGACCGTCCTCCTCAGGGACTTCTGCTGATAACTCATTGGTCAGATCTAAGGCACGTGCTCATATTTTCACATCCCCTGTAGTAGCATCAGGGTTCAAGATGGAGGTTTAAGGAGGGTGAAGCTCTTGAGTTTGCCACACTAGGGTACACAACAGATCTCACAACCATGATCTAGAGGCTCTTTGGAGAAAAGTCATGAAAGCAAAAGGTCAGGCTGCAGATGAGTCCTTGGCTGGGATAAGAGCAGGTTACACATGTTTTCTCTTCCTCACCCCTGAAAACATGTGGCCCAAGAGAACCAGCAGCACGGTTGCCTCTGCCACTGAAAACAGGATAACTCTATCCCTGTTGAAACGGAAATTCTATCAAAGGAAAGTAGGTCAGCTTTGAGGAGAAACTTCCATTGAAAAACATCCACTAGAGACTTCCTTGGTGGTCCAGTGGTTGAGAGTCTACATTCCAGTGCAGGGGACTCGGGTTTGGTCCCTGGTGGGGGACCTAAGGTCCCACATGCCAAAGGACAACCAAGCTTATGCATTGCAGCTAAGACCCGATGCAGTTAAATAAATAAACAGTTTGTTTTAAAAAAAGAAAGTAAAACGTATAGTAATATCATGGTTATAAAATTGAATTGTCATTGCACTTGCAGAGGGACTGGAGGCTGCTCAGAGTAAGCTTCCAGAGGGCCTCGCCTGCCTGGATCAGGTCCCCGGCTCTCTTGGCCCACTAGGGTGGTCTTGTCACTGACCTAGAGGGGTTCCAGGGCAGCATGTCTGTTTCTCAGGGATGGACACAGGCTAAATAAAGGTCATGCAAGATGGTGGTTACTCATTTACAATGAGAACCAGAGCAACTGCCCAGGCCAGAATGCTTAGCTGGTCCTGGGTTATCACCATCAGAAAGAATGAAGGTCTGTAGGAAAGGCAAAAATGTCACTCACGAGCGAGTGAAAACAGCAAATGGAGTTGGTTGGGTGTCACCAGTTGAGTGCACTTCTCACGCTGCATCTGCCTTTGCGCACAGTCCATTCTGTAAGACAGCCTTGTCTCCCCTGCCGTGAACTTGGTTAAGAGTGAGCATGAGGCAGAATGCTGACTGTTCAGGCTACAGTTCCCACAGTCCTGCTATTGTGAAAACTCCTCACCTGGATGGATGTGGGTTTGTAAACTTCATCAACCACCTATTTTCCATCCTCTTTGAAGAGGCTGGGTCTGTTTATTCTTAAATCTGAATTTTCCATAATTTCATTGTGAGAGTGTGACCTAAAATCCTGGTATTGCCCTCCCCATCCACTGCCAGGGTACTTTGCATAATGAAAACAGGTTGATAAACTGCAAGTTGGGAAAAAGTGTGCTCAACCCTGTTCTGGGCTCACTCAGGGTCAGGGTAGGCCATGTCCCTTCTTAAGCCTTCAGTTTCTTCCTCAACTGGTCTCCCAAGTCCCGTTTTCATCCCCGCATGCTCAGCAGTGGGGCTGGGTAGAGGCTGGTATCCTTGGGTCGGTCTGTAGTGTAACCTCATCTTGTTTGTCTGTCTCATTTTTTCAGATCAGGAACATCTGGATAAAGAAATAGAAAGACTCAGGAAACAACTTAAAGTGAAGGTCAATCGCCTCTTTGAGGCCCAAGGTATCGGCCTGGGGACTAAGCGTGGGGCCGGAAACCAGGAGGGGAGACAGTATGAGCACAGACTTTGCAGGCTGGGGTGGGCAGCTGGTGAGTGGCACTAAAGCTATAGGAAGTGGGCAGGGTTGTCTTGAGCTGACCAAAGATGGAATGGACAGGAAATTTGTGGGATCTTATTCCCGTTACAAGTTCTTGTCAGGCACAAGAATGGCATGGAGTGTCTCACATTTTATGCCAGGGTGTGACTGTAGGGGCCAAGATACCTCTGACTAAGGGTCAGAAGGCCTCAGTCAGGTGGTCCAAGTGGGAGCTGAATTTCTAGGTAAACCTAACCACTCCAGATTGGCCAGTCTGGCACAAATTAGGAGGGTTCTGCACAGCAGTCACGACTCTGCATGTTCTTAGTAACTCAGGAGCAGGTGTCAATGTTCCTCGTTCTGTGCTTTGCAGAATTTGAGGCCCTTCTCTGTCAGACTTCAAGGCCAAGTTTTTGGCAGCATGAATGCAGTGTGAGCCCCTTTGCCAGGCTAGACTCCAGGGCCAGTAGGTTGGACAGCAGGAGCCCTGACTCACTGATGAATTCTTCCCCTGGCAAACCGGAGCTGAAGGGCTTTAACCTGAACCCCCTCAACCAGGATGAGCTTAAAGCTCTCAAGGTCATCTTGAAAGGATGAAACCTAAGAACCCAGATGGGGGAACCTAAGACCAGCATACTCCCCTGGGGTCATGGAGGACCCAGAACTCTCCAGCCTTGAAACCTGCAAGGACAGGATCACCCTACAAGGGGACAGGTGTGAGAAATGCGGCCATAGCCATGTACGAAGCTTCTTTGTCTGTAGCACTTGGCTACCTTTTGACAGCAGGAGGGAACCCTCAGCCTGCACCAGTATCCGCCGGCCTGACCACTGGGGCTGGATGGACACAAGGCCCATTGACAGCCCTGGCAGCCACTGGGAGGTGGGTGGGGGCAGCGCCAGTGGGGGTGTGAGAAGGACTGCAGCAGGCACTTCTCAACAATGGCCTGCTGTTGAAATGGGCCCTGGAGGGAGAAGAGTGGGAGCTTCATTCCAGCATTCCTCTCAGAAAGAGAGAGACGTATTTTCAAGCAGTGTGTGTAACGGAATTGGAATAAGGCAGGAGGCTTACAGGAGGCTCCTGTGCTGGAGGAAGGACAGAATGTTAGTGCTTTGTGGTTCAGCACAGGCAGACACATAGTCTCCCCGCACTGCCACTGGGGCCCGTTTTCCTGCTCACCCCCGGGATGGAGTCCGGAGTGGGTGCTGCTTATCATCCCGCCTCGGCTGCTCTGGAGTCAGGAAGGCCTTGCAGAGTTCTGCACCAGCGATGGATGAGGGCCTGCGTCCTGCTGTGTTGTGCTTAGGCAGGATGCGACTCCATGGGCTCTGAAAGCAGACCCGGGCAGCGCTGCTTAGAGTTCCTGTCCGCCTTCAGGGTCTGCGACCCTAATGTGAATGTGCCGTGAGGGATGTCCTCGGTGTGCCTCAAGGGGTCAATACCTATTACCTAAATGAATGGATAGTAGCTTCTAGTCTTTACCTCATTTGGTCCTCAATGGAAGGTATGCTACTCCCTTTAGAGTACCATCTATGAAGGGCAGTGGTTCCTCCTTGAAATGACGTCAGGGCAGGGTGGAGAGGGCACTCCATTTGGTTCTGGCCGATAGTTAAATGTGGAGACACAGGCTGCCATGGCCAGATCTTGTGTTTTCTTTGAAAACCTAGAAGTTTAGATTTTTTAAGTTGAATTCTCTGCTTTTTAAATACTGCTGATTTAATTCAGAAAATTTAAAAAAGCTTGAATGTTGGCCAAACAAAACACTTTATATAAGCTGCATTTGGCCCAAACCTCTGGTTTTGCATCCTTTTGAGGTTTTTTTTTTTTAATAGAAATTGCTAGGGTTTCTCCAAGATGGCCCTAGGAAGTAGGGAGGTGGAATCGGAAACTAAATGTCCAGAGTAGATGAAAGGATTTGATAAATCCAAATAGTGGAATATTATACAGCTGTAATCAAGAATAAAGAAGCTGAACACTGATTTGGAACAAGCTTCAAGATACATTAAAGTGGGAAGCAAAGACAGGTGTCTAATAAGCTCATAATTTGTGTGCTAACAGTTATGTGGTTCCCTCAGAAGAGAAACTACATGGTTAGGGTGCAAAGGAAGGACATGTTGCTGTTGTATTTTTTTAAATAAAAATGTAAGAAAATGGGGAGTTGTGGCATTCACTGGTAGATACTGTCTGGATGACTGCTTGGCTCAAAGTTGTTCTCTCTGAATGTTGACCCTGCCTGTCTGGCCCGGTGGATGCTAGGCCAAAGAAGAACCAATCAGATTCTTTCTCCTGGAGACCTGGACCCCATTCCTAGGGTTGTCTGGGCTTTATCCAGTCACAGGGATGAGGGAAGCCCCCACATTCTGAAGCAGGAGCCCCAGAATGGCCTGGCTTCTGGCATTCCCAAGGCTGGCTGATCTACTTAGATTTGCCAGTATTTTTCTTTGAAAAGCCCTTCTCTTCCCCTCACAGTCAGATTCTGCTGTTTGCAGTTAAAAGAACTGTCCTGAAGCAGGCGGAGTGATAGAGAAGCTGCTGGGGTCCCTTGAAAGGTTGTCTTGAGCAGTTAGCCACTAGCCCACTCTTGGTTCAACTCCTCTTCAACCAAGAGGCGTTGGAATGTGGAAAATGCAGACATTCTTACTTGTGCCCAACTCCCCAAGCCATCTCTGTCTGACAGCCCAGGGCTTTCTAATCTAAAAAGCTCAGCTCCCAACCTCAAATAGGAAGGCCCAGAGAGGCACCTAGGTCACCTCGCTGACTTAACAAGTGCACCTTCGTGAAGACTCTGACTAAGCAGCTCTGCCTTCCTGATCCTTGCCTTCTCTGTGTGAGAAATGGGGATGCTCTAGCCCACTGGTTTTCAAATGGTCAGGGATATTGTAAGGAGGGCAAGATGTATTTAAGGCTCAGCCCTTACTCAGACCCCCAATAAACACACAATCTTAACTGCTTGCTTTGCAAACACAAGAACTGAACCCTTGCTCTTGGAGGAGCCTATCAACACATCCCCTGAGAGACATCAAAGGGTCACAACCAGGAAGATGGGGCAACAGCATTCCCTGAGCCAAGCCTGGAGCCCAAAGACTTTCCAAATAAGGGCTGTAATCTTTTATTAGATGTGATCTCTCTCGGGTATAACTTGCTGCATTTCTCCTCTTCACCAAGCTAACCAATTGATCAGGGTTAAAATCTATCCAGTCCCAGAGATTGGCTCTCTTCCTGGTGCAAAGATGTCCAGGGTAGGGTGGGGTGCTGGGCCAGCAAAGCAGCTGCCAGGCTGAAAAGAGGGAGGGAGGGTGACTGAGTGCTGCTGTGCTGAAAAACGGGGAGCAGAGAGAGGACCGGTGTGGTACCAGTGGTTCTCCATGCTGGGGATTAGTTGGGAGTTTTCTTCTGGCCTTGAAGGGAGCGGAACAGCTGCCTCAGCTGTTTCTTCCGATCATTGACGCAGCCTGGAAGGGAAGTGGAGAGTTAACTGGGATGGGCTGTCCTTGGTAAAGGGGTCTTAGGGGAGTAGAAGGGGCCAATGTTCTTACTACGCAGAAGGAGGCACCAGCAGAAGCCATGCAACTACAGATGGTTCCCAGGTGGCGCTAGTGGTAAAGAACCCACCTGCCAATGCAGGAAATGTAAGAGATGTGGGTTCAATCCCTGGGTCAGGAAGATCCCCTGGAAGGGCAAGGCAACCCACTCCAGTACTCGTGCCTGAAGAATCCCATGGACAGAGGAGCCTGGTGTGTTATAGTCCATAAGGGTTGCAGAGTTGGGCATGACTGACGCAACCTAGCACGCATCCCCTCCCAATTGCCATGACTGTTGGGTCACTTAACTCTTTGAGCATCAGTTTTCTCATCTGTACATCAGGATACCTGGTTTATGGGGTAAAATGCAAAGATCAGGTAATATTCGCTGGGGGCTTACCCCAAATCAGGGGCTACTTCATTCAGGTGAGGATATAGATTTGACTTGAGCTTTCACAGGAATAATGTGTGCAAGAGAAGAGGAGGTTCGGAGAGGCTGAGTAGTTTGCTCCAAATTGCACAATTAGTAGCAGGACTGAGGCTTGAACCCAGGCTGCCTAGCTCCAGAGGCCAAGCTCTTAACCACTTCCCCATATTGCCCTGCCTTCTGGCTTTGCTCCGTGAAAATGCACTTAAAGCTGGCACAATGCCTGGTACCTAAACCTCGTGTGTCAGGCACATTCAGCTAAGAGGTGGCTCTCCCCCACAGGTGGCTCCTACTCTTGTGGGAGAGTGTCCCAGGCAGTTCAGGCTGACTTCACATCCTGTCTTAGTGCATTCACAGTGTTTCCTTTCTTTTGTGCTCAGAGCTAATCCTTGAGGCAACTCCATGGTCATTTAATCTGATGCCAGGCGCACTGATGGCACCTCACAAACTGTGGTTGAATGAATGAATCCCCATGGGCACAACTACTGACCTGGAGGTGTCTGCCATGTTTCTCAGCTCCCCAGAGCCCCACCCCTGCCTCCTAGGCACTCAGCAATCAACGCTTCCCTGAGCTGAACGTCCACGAAATGCCAATCCCCAGAGTTTTCCAAAGTGAGTTCCGTGGAACCTTAGCCTTAACTAAGGTTCATAATTCTTCATAGTTCACCAACCTTCGTGTCCAATGCAAATCTCTTGGAGTTCTAGGCTCATCTCTGAGTGACCTGTTGATCTTTTCACCAGATTGCCAACACATCCCAAATTTATTTCATCAATACTCTTCCCACCCCCAGCCAGCTCCTCTTATATTCAAAACCACCCACCCAGATACTCAACTGGAGAACCACTGTTCTGAGTCTTTGCTGCTTAAATATGGTGCAGGAACCATTGGCACTGATATCTGAGGTGAGTTGTTAGCAAAGTGGCTGCGACAATCCTCTTGGTCCTCTATGGACCTCTCTGCAAAGTAACTGTGCTGCTCCTCCCATCAAGAGGTGGTGTCTATTTCCTTGCCCCCTGAATCTAGGCTGGACAGGCTTTGGCTAACAGACTGTGGCAGAATGACACATGGGATTTCTGAGCCTAGGCCTCAAGAGGCTTCACTGTCTTCTCTCGCTTTCTTGGAACCCTGAAACTGTGTGAACGAGTGGCCGCCTGGGAAGAAAGGAAGCTGAGAGCCCGTCTCAACCACTGCACATGTGAATGAAGCTATTCTAGGCCACCGTGTCTCAGCAAATCTAGGTGCCTGCACCCTTGTGAGAGACCCCAAGCCACACCTAAAGAACCACAAGCAAATGAGATGGTCGTTTCAAGCTGCAAAGCTTCAAGAGAATTTGTTACACAACAATAGTTAACTATTAGGGGGGTTTTAGGTGTGCACACTCTTAGCCCTCTTCTTCCAGACCTATGGAATCAGAACAGCATTTTAACAAGATTCCCAGGTGATGGTCTGTACAGCTGGAAAGCATTCTATAGTCATCCTCCAACAACGCCATGTGGCAGGCACTAGGGGTCTGCTGTGGGAGAACCATTCACAAACCGCCTCTCCTTTGCCTTCCTCAAAGCAAACTACTTAGTACTTGACTTCCCGGGCTTCCTTGCAGCTGAGGTGCCATGTGACCCAGCTCCAGTGGGTGAGATGTCAGCAGGGTTACCTGCTTTCCTTTTGGAACAGTCAAACTTGAAGGAAAGGCTTTGGCCCTTGGGCCTGCCTGGGATAAGGACACAGTGTCTGGAGTTGGAGCAGCCATGAGGCAACAAGCATGAGCCTCAGGGCTAGCAGGCTGAGTGTGGTAAAGAAAGGGAAGGTCTGGGTCCTTGGTGGCACTGTGCAACTGTCACTATGGCCTGCCCCATGACTTCTGGTGACTCAAGACAAATCAGTTCCTCTCTGGATAACCATTAGTTTGTTAGTTGTTTGCAGCCAAACCCAATCCTAAATCATACCAAACCCTAAAAGATACCCAAAACTTTTCATCAAAAAAGAAGGAAGAAAAATGCCACAAGCAAAAAGGAAAATGACAAACTCATTTTGTTTGAATGGAAATATTCAAACAAAAGGAAAATATTTACAGTAAGTTTGACAGAGGGAAAATATCCTCACTATATTAATATCCAAGGCCTTTACAAATTTAGAAAAATGGAAGCCCACTGGGGGGAAAAAATAAGTACGGACAGCTTACAAAAGAACAACTGCAAATTTTAAATCTGAAGCCTCACACATAATCAATGGAATGCACAGAAAACAAGTAAATATTTTTACCTATGAAGTTGGCAAAGGTTTTTTTGTTGCTGCTGCTGCTATTTTAAATTCAGAGCTTTCGAATTTGTGTAATCTTTCTAAGAAAGCAATTTGACTATAATAAGTCCATCTTTTTAACCCAGTAGTTCTATTCCTAGGAATCTCTCCTAAAAAAAAATAGCCAGTTTCAGTTGAACTTTATTTGAGAGGATGTCCTCACAGCATTATTTATAAAAGTGAAAAACTGGAGTCATGCCAAATGCTCAATTATGTGAGATTGGTTTCATAAATTTGGGGATGTTTTGCAGCTGTATGGTAATTTTGTTTCTAATTTTGCCAAGGGACAAGTGCTAGCAGCCTAGCTTTCGGGTTTTGAAGTTGGACAGATTGGGTTCAAGGCCTCTCTCACCACTTATGACCAAGACCGTTGGACAGATTGGGTTCAAGGCCTCTCTCACCATTATGACCAAGACCGTTGGCGTGTGATCTAACATCTGGACACCCTTTCCACATCCGTAAAATCATCAAGGCTGCCTAAAAGTGAAATGAGACAATGTATGTAAAGTAGTCTGGACCTGGCCATAGTGTGTTTCCAAAAGCGAGTGAGTAAAGGTTGCTTAGTCGTGTCTGACTTTAGTCCATGGAGTCTTCAGGCCAGAATACTGGAGTGGGTAGCCTTTCCCTTCTCCAGGGCATCTTCCCAACCTAAGGATCAAACCCAGGTCTCCCGCATTGCAGGTGGATTCTTTACCAGCTGAGCCACCAAGGAAGCCCCAAAGAGAGGCTCTTATTAGTGTTACTGAATGAGGTGGAAAATGCCATGTGGAAAAGTTAGACTCAAAGCTTCAGCCCAATGCCAATTTTGTAAGAAAAAAATATGAATATATGCATTTTTGTAAAATTGGAAGGAAATACACCAGATTGTTAAAGATGGTTATGTTTGGATGATTTTTTTTTCATTTCTTTCTTTAGTTTTCAAATATTCTACAATGAGTGTGAATAATTTTTATAGTCAGGGACATTTTTCACTTTTTAAAAGCCAAGTTTAAGGTCAAGCCCTGAAGTCCTTAATTTAATATTGTGGTTTTTGTTTATGTGCCACCTAAGCGTTTTGAAATCTGCCTCCTAACGGATTAATAACATCGTTCACCACACGCCGTGCAGTATTCTAGGTCTATATTGAGATGGGAACTATCAAATCTCTGTTTTACAGATGAGAACAGGTTAAGTCCCTTGCTCAAGGTGACACAGCTGGGAAATTTTAGACCAAATTAAAACATTCTGGGCTTCCCTGGTGGCTCAGATGGTAAAGAATCCACCTGCAATGTGGGAAATCTAGGTTCAATCCCTGGGTTGGGACGATCCCCTGGAGGAGGGCATGGCAAGCCACTGCAGTGTTCTTGCCTGGAGAATCCCCCTGGACAGAGGAGCCTGGCGGGCTACAGTCCATGGGGTCACAAGGAGTTGGACGTGACTGAGTGATAAGCACAGCACAGCACATTAAATCAATAAAAGTGTACACAGAGAAAAATACAAAACAATAGAAACCTAGTAAAACATTCCAACCTCCATGACGAGTTGCCTCTCAGACTACTTGCTGCCCCCCATGTTCCCACTCACCGCCTAGCCCCACATACCGAGGTGTGTGTTGGTCACAAAGTTCCCCATCCCTGATAGGTCAGGAGCCCCCTCTTCTCTGCTGACAGGGCCATCGTTCCACATGAGATCAAAGCCTCCTACTCGCTTCTCCCTTCCTGTGAGCCTGGACAAGCAGGAGATACAAAGGGTTAATGAAGGTTCACCTGGTGGGGCCCTCAAGCCAGGGCCCTGAACCCTCCCAGCACCCTACTGGTGCCCACCCTGTGAGAGTACCTTCTTTTGTCCATCCAAAGTGGAGGATGACCTCAGGGGGTCATCCCCCATTTGTCCCCAGGCTTCCACCCTTGGCCCCAGTAACGTGCTTTCTGGTTTAAAGTCTGCTGTCCTTCCCAGATCAGACTCCATGAAGGCAGGGACCAGGCCTGTCATGTCCTTTATTTACTGTGTCCCCAGTGTTTAGCACAAGGCCTGGCACATAGGAGGGCCTCAAGTGTTTGATGAAGGAATAAGTGATGGTGGATAAGGGTTGTGGACACTTGAGGTTCTGCCTGCTCAGCATCCATTTCACTTTTTTTAGCCTTTGGATACCTGGGTTTTCCTTTTTGAAAACCAGGCCTCACTCTCTCACTCTCATGGTTCAAGTGGGGTTGACCCCAACCCCTGGGAGTGGGCACAAGACCTAGGCTTGGTCAATCAGAGTCCCAGTGATTGATTCAGGGATGGGCATGTGACTCAATCCCACCAGGAAGCAATGAGAGCCAGCCCTCAAACTTTTGCTGAAATAACTGGGGAGAAACTAACACAGAGAAAAGAGATGAGAGAGGAAAGTGAGAACAAACCAACCAACACCGTCTGAGCCATTCCTGAAGTCAAACCCTGGATCTTTCTATTATATATATATATCATATATCAATAAATAGCCTCTTACTGAGTACTTACTTTGAGTTAGACATGTTAAAATAAATTACCTTTGTAAATTAACAACCCTGAGAGTTAGATATGAAATCTCCCACTTTATAGATGAGGACACTGAGGTTCAGAGAGGAGAAGTGTCTGGGTCAGGGTCCCACAGTCAGGAAAGGTTGAGGAAATCCTGCAGGACTGAATCTCAGAAAGCTGTAGTTGGCCCTGCTCTGCTGGGTCAGGGCTGGGTCCTTGGGCCAGGACCTGATCCTGTGTGAACATCACAGTTTCCCCACCTGTGGAACGGTGGGGCGGGGGAGGGTGGAGGGGCCAGAGACATCTCTGAGGTCCTCTCAAGTTCCAGGCTTCCAAGTTCTCTCTCCTCGGTGAGAGCCCTGATGGTGAGGTACAGGGGTGTATGAGCAAGGCTGCCCTCTCTCACCTGGCCTCCATGTCCACAATGTGCAGGGTGTCTTCCAGGAGGCAGGTCTTGAGCTCATAGTCCTCCTGGCTGCTGGCTGTCAGTGATGGGGACGCATTGACCTCCAGGAGCCACCTGGGCAGGGAAGGGAATGGAAAATCTTAAGGTTGCCTGGTCCCTGGAATTTCACGAGAGACTAGATGAGGTGCCTGGGCCCCACCCTCAATTCAACCAGCACTGCTGTCTCCTCGTTTCGATCTGAAGAAAGGTTTCAGGGACTAAAACTTTTGAAAACTGTCACACACTTGAAACCCCCACAGGGTCCAGTTGGTAACTTAAATGAAGCAAGCTGGTGGGGGTAAGAACAATTTTGTGACCTCGTGATTATTACTCCTTTGGCTTCTTTCAAAAGAGCTGGAGTATGAGAGAAACTTTCTTAGTGAACATTTGTCTATAAATGGTAACCAGGGGACTTCCCTCGTGGTCCAGTGGTTAAGAATCCACCTTCTAATGCAAGGGACATGGGTTCAGTCCCTAATCAGGGAATTAAGATCCCACATGCATTCTTAATACTTTTTTTCAAACACTGATATTTGGACTTTTAAATTTTGGAACTAGATATTTTTGTCTAGTACTAAAAGTTTAAAAGTGTGTATTATCTGTAAAAACTTAATGTTGAAAAATATGTTAAATGTTACTGGCCAATTAAAAAAAACAAGATCCCACATGCATGGGGGCAACTAGCCCGTATGCTGCAATGAAGCACAGGTGCAGCCAAATAAATCAATAAAAGTATTAAATAAAAGATGGTTTTTAAAAGATGGTAACCAGCCTGCCAAGTCAGGGGGGTGGGGAGTGGCAGGGAGGGGTAGGCCTGTGTGGGCTGGGAAGAGCGTTCCACCTCTGAAGGGGTGTGGTTCTGGCAGCTCAAGCAGAGTGTTGCCCTGTGTGCATATGAACCCAGAATTCTAAGACCCTCTGACTCTTCCAAAACATCCCAATGTTTGTGCAAACATCTTCCAGTTATGGGAGATGGTCGATGAAAATCAACCCAATGAAAAAAAACATTCTGAAGGTCAAACTCAAAGTGTCTGCAGGCCAAAGCAGCCCAAGGGCTTCCAGACTGTGACCTCTGGTTTTCTGCAGCCCTGTTAGTTGACAGACAGGAATCTGGGGCACAGAGGGAGGAGGGTTCACCCAGCAGGGCAGTGAGAGACTGGGGCCCCCTTTTCCTATCTACTGCCTCCTCCTAAGCCCATTTCCCCCATCAGTGTCCACGTTAATGCCTGTAGCACAGCTTGCATCCCAGAGGGCAAAGAAGAGAGACCTGCTGCTGCCTGGCCCTGGTTTCTCTTGAACTTGGGCCTGACTTAGGTCTTGCTCTAGGGCTCCTACTCCTGGCTCAGAAAGGCCTCCAAGAGCGATACAGTGACCCTGGGGAGGGGGCTGGGTCCAGGAGCCGTAGTGCTGGTGGAAGCTGCTCAGTCCAGGAACATGGACTCTGGGCCCAGCTCAGCCCTGGACTTACTGCATGACCTCAAGCTACCTGGAAAACTCCAATGGGCTTCTGTACCCTGTTGTATCACCCAAAGACCATCAGTGTGTTCCCTGACAGCTCGGGTGTGTCAACCTCCTCGTGAGCACTGTAGGAAGGCACAAAATTCTGGGAATTAACATGGTAACAATACTTCCTTGCCTGGCCCTTTGCATCCTCAAAGCACCAGGATTCACAGAGAAGTTTCTTGCCTGATGGGAGGGGAAGATCGCTGACTCAGCAGATGCTTGGGAAAGGCCACAGTGTTGAGCATGGGGCTCATTTCTTCCTCATAACATTCCTCTCTGCACAGTGACCGTTTTACAGACAGGCAAGCCAAGGCTCAGAGAAGGGAAGTATGCTCAGCGAGGAAGTTGCAGAGCTGAGCTTAAAGCCAGGCAGTCTAGGTGCAGAGTGTGTAAAACATCCCCCCTCACCCGCAACCCCCACGCTCTCCGGGCCACCAGCCCATCCACTTACGGCTTGAGGTCCTGATCTATGAGGATGTCATAGCCGTACAGCTCAAAGCAGTGCTTGTCGCTGATAATCACCTTCTGCACGCTCTGCAGGCTTCTGATGAAGATGTTGTCCATGTCGCTGAAAAGCGTCTCTACTGCCTCGGGCCCGTGCTTGGATGCCAGGTACTGCCGGAAGCGTTGCAGCATCCACTTGCAGCCCTGCGCCCCACCACCAGGTTGAGAGAGGAAACTTTAATCAGCCCAGACCTGGCCAGCCCAGACGGCCATTCACCATCAGCACAGACCTTAGTCTTGGACAAGGGGAGCCAGCCCTGAGTCCTGTGATGAGCAGAACCCTTACAGGGCAGAGAATCTGCACTCCCAAGGAGGTGTGGCCCACCCAGAGCCTGGGCCTCTCTTTCTAGAGCACCGCCTGCTATCCGCCACCCCAGAAGTCTCTGCCCAAATGCCTTGCACTGGCCTCTTCCCTGGGCCTGCCCTTTGAGGACAGATTGCACTGACCATGTGGGTACCCCAAGACCCAGGGAGTCACCCGCAGCTTGCTGTTTTGGGTGTGTGCATGTTTGCAGGAGGCCCCCACAGGGTGGTGGAGAGCTGGGGATCAGCTCTTCCTGTACTCGTCTGTGCTGGCTCTAAGTCTGAGTATGCTAAATATGAACCTGGTCTTCTGGCAGGTTATTAGGTAGGTAGGTAGTAGACAGATATTATATCTGTCAAGGTAGGCCGACACAACACTTCGTTAAAGGGTGTACTGGTTTGATTTGTAACTCTTAAACATTTAAACGTGATCTGTGGGCCTCCATGTATACGCTTACCCTGGGCCCTGAAAACAGGCGGTGACCTGACCTCTCTGGAGAACTCTCCTGGGCTCTCCCTCCTCACCACCCCACCCCAGTCCCAGAGGCCATATCCGAGGGCAGAAGCCCAGCTTCCTCACCTTCTTCGGGTGGTAGTCAGGAGACGTCTTTTGCACGGCGACATTGGTGAGGTGAACGTCTGGCAGAGGTTAGTGGTCAAGGGCCAGTGTGGATAAGAAGGGTAGCCCCCAGGGACCAAACTGAGACCCTTGCTTGGGAATCTCTGAAGGAAGGCTACCAAACAGCCCAGAGCTCAGCTGTGTGGGTTCTGAAGTCAGATGAACTCAGGTCCAAATCATGCCTGCATCTATCTTTACAGGCTGTGGGCTCCTGAGCAAGTCACTTAACCTCTCTGAGCCTGTTTCCCCCCTTATTAAATGCCGGTGCCTAGTAGTATGTTGACCTCCCAGGGTTATCTGAAAGATCAGATAAGATGCTGTGTAGAAGCACCTCTTACAGTGCTGGCATGGCTGATATTATTGGATTAGTTAGGATTGTCCCACTCTAGAGGAGAGAACCCTTTCTAACTAACAAGTAGACACACCAAACACAGAACAGCCTTCTCAGAACATTCTGAGCTCTCTGTCACTGGAAAGGCTCAGACTGGGTGGCTGCTTTGTAGGAATATTGGAGAAATGACCCAGCATTGGGATGGGGTCAAGATGGCCGCCTTTGAAGTCCCAAACCTGAGAGTCTGCCTTTTGATATCGTCACCATCACCGGTATCGTCACCACCGGTAACATCAGCATCATTTCAAAGCTTGTAGAGCATATTCACACACATCATCTCCTTTCCCCAATCACTCCCATCTCACAGAAAGGCTCAGAGAGACAGCCACCCAGCAGACCCCATCCTCCCCCACATAACTAAGTAGGATGGAACCCAAAACCTCACCAAGAGCCAAAACTTAACTTCCTCCTGGACTTGGTGAAACAGGCGGAGTCCTAGGACCAGGACCCTTTGCTGCAGTGCTTGCACCTGGACAAACATCTCCTCAAGCGAAAATACAAAGAAACTATAAGAGACTAAAAAGAACTGCGTGCATGTGCAACTGGGGAAAATTATGGACAACAGGATACAAAGAGACCAAAGAGCCCTACTTCCACCTCTGAAGGGTGGGGAGCAAAAGCAGAGTACTGCACACAGCACCACCAATAGAGTGGGCAAACCACCTAAGCCAAGCTTCCAGCTTGACCCCTGCACACACCCCTACCCTCACCCCATAGAAAGAACCAACTCCTCACACCTTGGTGAGCCCAGCTAGCAAGGGCACCTGTTATTTGTTCTTGTTCCCCTCTGCTGCAGCAGGGACCCCAGTAAAACCTTCCTGTATTTCTTGCCTCTGATCAATTTCTATTGATTGAGGTGGCTGACAACTCTGGTCGGTAACATTGGACAGTTCACAGATGGAGAGGTAGAGCCTCCAGGTCACTGATCCAAGTCTGACTCCTCTAATATGTATGTTTCTCCACGTTTGTGGCACATCCGGCAGGATTGAAGCCTCTCCAGAGGAGGTGGGTGTCCTCTCTAGCACCATTTTCCTAGAATGCCTTCTTTATAACTCTTCAAAGACTTTTTGGTCACACTTGTCTAAGAGTTTTTCTGCCTTAATTTCAAAAGAATAAGCACATAACAAACCACTAAATAAGAAGAGAACCTTTACATTTTTGGTCAATTGATTTTTGAAAAGGGCGCCAAGGCAATTAAGTGAGGGCAAGCATCATCTTGGGTTTCCCTAATAGTTCAGTTGGCAAAGAATCCTCCTGCATTGCAGAAGACCCCGGTTCGATTCCTGGGTTGGGAAGATCCCCTGGAGAAGGATAGGCTACCCATTCCAGTATTCTTGGACTTCTCTTGTGGCTCAGCTGGTAAAGAATCTGCCTGCAATGTAGGAAACCTGGGTTTGATCCCTGGGTTGCGACAATCCCCTGGAGAAGGAAAAGGCTACCCACTTCAGTATTCTGGCCTGGAAGATTCCATGGACTGTATAGTCCATGGGGTTGCAAAGAGTCAGACATGACTGAGCAACTTTCACTTCACTTCAACCATCATCTTTCCAACAAGTGGGGTGAGGATGCCTGCATATCAGTGTGTGAAAGAATGAAGTTACCATACCACAGACAAAAATTAACTCCAAACAGACCACAGACCTAAATATAAGAGCCAAAATTATAAGACTCTTTGAATAAAATTTAAGAATAAGTCACTGTGACTTTGGGTTAGGCAGAGCTTCTTAGATGGGACAGAAAAAACACAGATGACAAAAAGTAGATCAATTGGACTTTATCAAAATTAGAAAATTTTATGTTTCAAAGGACACTATAAAGAAAATGAAAAGGAAGTGCACAGAGGATTTTTAGGGCAGTGAAAATACTCTGTATGATACAGTAATGATGGACACATGCCATTATATATTTGTCCAAACCCACAGAACGTACAACTGTAATATATAAACTATGGATATGGGGTCATTGTGACGTGTGAACACAGGGTCATCAACTGTAGCAAATGTAGCACTCTGGTGAGTGGTGTTGATAGTGGGGGAGGCCGTGTACAGGTTGGGGCAGGCGGTCTATGGGGAATCTCTACCTTCCTCTCAATTTTGCTGTGAACCTAAAACTACTCTAAAAAATAGTCCTTAAAAGAAAAATGACAACAGAATGGGGGAAAATATTTGTAAATCATGTACCTGATAAGAAAGCAGTATTGAAAATACATCTAGAAACTTACAGCTCAGCAATAACAGAGACAATCCAAGGAGAAACTGTGCAAAGACTCTGAGTAGAAATTTCTGCAGAGATTTGCAAATGGCCCAGAAGCTCATGAATAACATTATTAGTCACAAAGAAATGCACATCAAAACCACTTCACATCCACTAGGGGGGTTATAACTTAAAAGGACAGATAATAACAAGTGTTGGCGAGGATGTGGAGCAATTGGAACCCTCCTACCATGCTGGTGGGAATGTAAAATTGTGCAATGCTTTGGAAAATAGTCTAATAGTTGTTCAAAAGGTTAAATACAGAATTACCATGTGACTAGCAATTCAACACCTAGTATATACCCAAGAGAAATAAAAACATATGTCCAAACAAAAACTTGTGCAGAAATGTTCACAGAAGTATTATTAATGATACCCAAAATGTGGAGACAAAAAAGATGAAAAAACTACTGATACATGGTACAACATGATGAACACTGAAAACATTAGGCTTAATACAAGAAGTTAAGAGGACTTCCGTCGAAGTCCAGCAGTTAGGACTCCGTGCTTCCACTGCCTGGGGCTCAGTTTGATCCCTAGTCAGGGAAGTAAGATCTCACAAGCCATGCAACACAGCCAAAAAAAAAGTAAAATACAAAAGGCCACATATTTTATGAATCTGTTTACATGAAACGTCTGGAAAAGACAAATGCATAGAGATGAAAGTGGTTGCATAGGGCTGGGAAGAAGGGTTGTAGGGAAGTGGAAAATGACAGGTAATGAGTACTGGGTTTCTTTTGGAGTGAGTGAAAGTCACTCAGTTGTGTCTAACTCTTTGCGATCCATGCGCTATACAGTCCATGGAATTCTCCAGGACAGAATAATGGAGTGGGTAGCCTTTCCCTTCTCCAGGGGCTTGTCCCAACCCAGGGATCAAACCCAGGTCTCCCACATTGCAGGCAGATTCTTTACCAGCTGAGCCACAAGGGAAGCCCAAGAATACTGGAGTGGGTAGCCTATCCCTTCTCCAGGGGATCTTCCCAACCCAGGAATCAAACCAGGGTCTCCTTCATTGCAGGCAGATTATCAGCTGAGCTATCAGGGAAGCCCTAAAAAAGCTGATTTAGGGGATGGTGAAACTGTTCTAAAATTGATGGTGGTGTGCTTGTGTGAAGATGCTAAGAAGTACTGAGTTGTATGATTTAACTGGGTGAAATGTGTGGTATGTGAACATACCACAATAAAGTTATTATTTAAAAAATGGAAAAAGAGGATGTTCAGGCAAAGTGAGTTACTGGTTTTAAGCGGGGTGGGGGTAGGGGTGGGGGTGGGGAATTGCTCCCTTTTGTTGGAAGAAGCGCTCACATTCCTTGGCACACTGCTCCTACCCTCAGGAAGGAGAAATCAGGGACTTTCCTAGTTTCTCGGAGCAGAGGCTACAGGAGGAGTGTGGGTCAGCTGATTTCCCAGCCTCCTCTCTGCACGATGGACCTGAAACCAGGTTCTAATGAACCAACGAGCTAAATGGTGAAGAGCAAGCAAACAACTGAAGCAATCCATAAAGAAGCAGAGCTGAGTGAGTAGCTGTGAAATCTTTCAAGGGGAAAACCTTTTCTTAGCTTAGCAATAACAATAGAAATCACAGAGGAAATCAGTGAATATATCAACTATGTGAAAAGGAAATCAATCAGACTGAAGGCAAAAATCACAAGCAAGCACGACTAGAGAAAAGATTTGTAACAAAGATGACAGGCTAATGTTTTTCTGCGTGAAAATCACACATAAATTGTTAACAATAAAATTTTATGACCCTCATAGACAAATAGATAAAGGATATTAAAACAAAAAAAATAAATAAAACTGGTAAAAGGCCATCTGCGAAAGTGCCCAAAGTTTCTAGTAGTAAACGATACACAATTTTAAAGGAATGTAAATGGGGGGAAATGCAAATTGGAAGAGATGCAAATTCTAAGGCAAAAATCTGCTTCCCCAGCAAATCAGTTACATTTTTTAAAAAACCTTTTTATTTGGAAAGAAAAACTCAAAACCTACAGAATACTCGCAGGAATGGTATAATGAATGCCCATATACGCTTCACTTAGATGTGACAATTGTTTAGGAAATGTGTTTTGAAATCAGTTTAATTGTCCCCATTGCTGGGGAGCTGGGGCTAAATGGGCCCTGCAATGGGAGGGTAAAAATATGAGGAAATCTGGAAAACAATCTGGCTGATTCCCTTGACCCAGTAGTTACATCTCTGTGAGGCCATATAAAGGAAAAACTTTTAATATAGTAAAAGATTTATGAAAAAAATGTTTCTTTACAGCATTGTCTGTCATTATAGGACAAAACTGCTGCTGCTACTGCTAAGTCACTTCAGTCGTGTCCGACTCTGTGTGACCCCATAGACGGCAGCCCACCAGGCTCTGCCGTCCCTGGGATTCTCCAGGCAAGAACCCTGGAGTGGGTTGCCATTTCCTTCTCCAATGCATGAAAGTGAAAAGTGAAAGGGAAGTCGCTCAGTCGTGTCCAACTTAGCGACCCCATGGACTGCAACCTACCAGGCTCCTCTGTCCATGGGATTTTCCAGGCAAGAGTACTGGAATGGGGTGCCATTGCCTTCTCCGGGAAGAAACTGACTACTTCCCAAATGTCTGCAGCAAGTACAGTAGTATTAGTAAACCAGTGAGTCTACTCAGTAGAATACTTTGTAACTAATAAACAATGTCTATAAGGAAAATACTTAAATAATGTTGAATGAAAAAAAGGTTATACTTATCTAGTGGGATTGTTGCAGGAAGGGGGACCCCTTCCAGGGCCTGACACTGAGCTCTTGTCTCACACTCGGAAATGAATCGTCCGAGGAGACACGTGCTGACAAGGCAATAGATTTTATTGGGAAAGGGCACAGGGGCAGAGAGCAGTAAAGTAAGGGAACCCAGGGGAACTGCTCTGCCACGTGGCTCCCAGTCTCAGGTTTTATGGTGATGGGTTGTCTTTAGCCAATCATTCTGACTCAGTCCTTCCTGGTGGTGAACACCTTGTTCAGCTAAGATGGATGCCAGAGAGGATGCGGGGAGGTGGTTGGACAGGTGGGGTCTCCTTCCTGAACTCTTCCGGTTGGGGGTGGCTTATAAGTTCTGTGTTCCTTACCAGGATCTCCTGTCGTAAAATGCAAATGGTTACTATAGTGCCCGGCCAGGGAGGCAGTTTCAGTCAGTGCGCTTCCCCTAACAGGATCACTCTTATACAAAAGGGTGAGCAACAACAAAAATTTCAGAGGAGATCCATCAAAAAGGTTATTTCTAGCGTGACTAGAAAAGGTTTCTCTTCCTCCCTCTTCCTTTTTGTACATTTCTCCTGGGTTTTCTGATTTGTCTTCAAAGAGCTATACTTTTATTATGAAGACTATATCCTTTAAATGTTTTATTATCTTTATTATTAAAGTAGTGCATATCAGTTGCAAGAATAGTTCATAATATAGAGAAACGTTAAAATTAAAAATAAATGTTTCTTGACCTGAATCCCAGGGATGGGGGAACCTGGTGGGCTGCCATCTATGGGGTCACACAGAGTCGGACACAGCTGAAGTGACTTAGCAGCAGCAGCAGCAGACCTGATTTTAATCTTCTAAATTTTTTAAAGTTAATAGATTCGTGAACCTCCTTCCATATTTTCTTCTAAACGGAAATGTAAAAGCCAGAAATGGGATTGTAAACACAGCCCAGTTCTGCATGAGCATTTGTTTCCACCTCACATTCTATCATAGACACCTTTTTTTTCACCTGGCCGCACTGCATGGCTTCTGAGATGCTTGTGGGATGTTAGTTACCCTACCAGGGATCAAACTCCGGTCATCAGCAGTGAAAGCTGCTGCTGCTGCTAAGTCACTTCAGTCGTGTCCGACTCTGTGTGACCCCATAGACGGCAGCCCACCAGGCTCCCCCGTCCCTGGGATTCTCCAGGCAAGAACACTGGAGTGGGCTGCCATTTCCTTCTCCAATGCATGAAAGTGAAAAGTGAAAGGGAAGTCGCTCAGTCGTGTCCGACCCTTAGCGACCCCATGGACTGCAGCCTACCAGGCTCCTCCGTCCATGGGATTGTCCAGGCAAGAGTACTGGAGTGGGGTGCCATTGCCAAGCACTGAGTCTTAAACACTGGACCACTAGGGAATTCCTGTAGTTACCTTTCCATAACATTTCAATCACCTCACTGTATTCAACAGCTAACAGGATCACGGAAATGCTTTATCATTCATTTCACCATCCCTCTATGGTGGATTAAGCTGTTTCTGCTTGTTTACTATTAGTGTTGAGGTCAATATTTTTTCATTTTGAGTATGTGTATCTGATTTATGTATTTGAATAATGGTGTGTAAGTTATGTATATAATATGTATATTTATTTAAAGTCAGCTAAATAATTTTATATATTAATATTATTATTTTGCAATCCAAAGTTGCTTTATTATTTTAAAAGTAGGTGTGTAATATCTGAAGCAAATAAGGCAAAATATTAATAACTGCTAAATCTGGATGGTAGATGCATAGATTTCTGTTATAGCCTTTCCTGCAGTTTTCTATATAATTTAAATATTTCAATATTTAAAAATTAAAAACAATGAAACAAAGGGATGAAAATTATGTTGTATTCACTCACTGTGAAAACAGCAAAGCCTTGTTAAACAGAAACTAGCCATGGGAGAGTCCTCAATTTAATAAGGCTCTATGGTGCCTAGAGATAAACAAACATTTTAAAATGAGGGCAGGAGGACCAATAATGTGTGCTGAGTAGTCACTCTGGGTTAGGCACTGTCTAAATGCTTTACATGTATCATTTAACTTTATTCATTTTTAGGTTATTTTCCCTTGGCCACATGGCATGTGCCATCTTAGTTCCCTGGAATCAAACCCACGCCCTCCACAGTGGAAGCATGGATTCTTAACCACTGGACTACCCAGGGAAGTCCCTCATCTAACCTTAATAAGAAATGAGGTGGCAAAAAACGAAACTAAAATAAATTCAATGAGTTGCATATGACAAATTCTTGTTAGAATCACAAAATAAGACATACTGGAAATGCTGAAGCTGGCTAAACAGAAAGAAACAAATTGTAGAAAATACTCAGGAAGGCCTAAGCCCTTCTGACATTCAGGGAATGCAAATGTATTACCTTGGACAGACACTTAATTGAATGATGAGATTAAGGCAGAGCAAAGTGAATTGGCTAAAAGCATTAGCTGGATTGCCCAGCCAGAGGCTTGGCAGCATCCCTTGCTACTTCCACCTCTCCCATATGAATGTAATCTAGTCCTGCTGGTTTATCTCCTAAATATTTATTTCTAGATCATTTACCCCTTTTCCTCTGATGCTCATGTCTAAAAACAATGTTTGCCCTTTTTATTTTGACCAGATAATACACTCACATAGTTCAAAAGTCAAAAGTATAAAAATGTATATAAGGAATATCTCCTTCCCCCAACCCCAACCCTGTCCCCTCCCATTCATTTCTCCTCCAAGTCAAATTCTGTTTCTAGTTTCTTGTCTATCCTTCCAGAGATGTCTATGCACAGATAAATATATATACAGAGATATACGTTTTAACATGAATGGGAGCATCCTTTCCACAGAGTTCTACACTTAGTTTTTTTCCAATGAACAATACATCTTGGGGATTATTTCATCAGTACATAAGGCACCTCCCTTGGTTCCTTTTTACCAGCTGGATAGTATTCTGTTGTATAAATGAGCCATTCATTCAGTTATTTCCTGTTATTATTTTTTGCTCTCACAACAAGGTTATGCAGTGGATAATGTTTAAATCTCTCTTTTCCTATCCTATATTGTGAGTGTACCTGGAGGATAAATTCCCAGAAGGGAATTGCTGGGTCTGTGCATTTGTTTTTTGATAGAGATTTGCCAGATTGCCACCTAAGCAGTTGTACAGTTGACACTTTGCCAGCAATGCATATACTCCCCTAGCCTTGCCAGTACAGCGTGTTATCAAAATTTTCGTATCTGCCATTTTGGTGGAAAAGGCACTGTATTTGAATGAATGAGTGAGTCAGTGACTAGGCACATAAAGGGATGTGAACATTTTCCAAAGGGGCTCAGCAAGTCCAATCCTATGACTCAAATCAATGTGAAATGACGATCAAGCAAGGATGCTTGGGGTGAGTTGCTATGAGCATAGCAGGACTGTTTCCCTCAGGCCACTGGGGGATCCTCCACCCCCTCGAGACTGTAAGTTCCCTGAGGGAAGGGACCAGGGCTTTTTCTTCACTGCTGTGTCTCCTATGCCCTGATCAGAGTTTGGCATCTGTGGAATGAATGAGTTATCTCAGGACCAGCCAGAGGACGGGAAGGGCAGGGTGCCTGGAGGTTGCTGGGGGTGGGTCGGGGAATCCTAGGATACACTGGTCATCAATGCTGTTCAGTGTGAAGCGGGTGTTGGAGAATCGGGCGAAGCCATCCCGGTACAGCCAGGCCCGCAGTGGGATGTACTATGGGGGAGGTGGGAATGGAGAGAGAGAAAAGGGAAGGAGGATCAGTTCCAGTACTTTCACACCTCCTGGCTTTTGCACCTGCTGTTTCCTCCACCTGAAATGCTCTGCCTTCTTTCCCACATCATCCTGCAAGAATCTGCCCGAACATCAGCCTTCTCTGATTCGATCCTCGCCTTCCTGGGGGTAGGAGTGGGTATGGAGAGATGCAGAAGGGAACAAAATTAATGTGCCTTTCCTCTGCTCCACCACCACATGTGACACCCGCCAGACGGTGAGCTCCAGGAGGGCAGGTCCAGGCCGAGCCTGCCTTAGACACTCCGATATCCTGTGCCCAGCATATTGTACCATGAAGGTTAAGTGTTTGTTGAATGCATGAGTGGATGGAGTACAGCAGCTGCTTGGTTAAGAGAGTCGGTTGTCAGGAACCGAATCCCTACTCTGCCACTCACAGCTGTGTGACCTCGAGCAAGTTGCTCAACCTGTCTGATCTATCTCCTTTTCTGTAAAATGAAGCAAACAAAAGAACCTACCTCCCTGGTTAATTAGAAGGACTGAAAGAAAGAAAATCTGCTAAATACTGGGCCTGGTAGTTAGTAGGTGCTTGATAAATGTTGGCTGTGGTTACCACTGATGACTGAATGAACAGAGAAGGAAGGCAGAGATGATTCAGATACTGGGGCCTCTGAGATGGCGAAGCTTGGATCGTTGACCACCTGCTGGGGTCTCCCAGGCAGGTAAAACCAGACAGCTCACACGGATGCCCCCAGCATGGCTGCCCTGTCCCCTGGGCAGCTGCCCAGCCCCCGCCCCTGGAGGAGAGCACCTGTCTTGGTCACTCACCGACATCACCAGCACGTAGACACGCAGGTCAAACTTGCGGCCTGTCAAGCAAGGGGAGAGTGAACTGACGTAACAAATACCGATGGTGTGCCCAGCACGGAGCTAGGTTTGGGGGAGATGGCAGTGGACAGGCCGATGTGAATCCCAGTAAAACCACAGAAAGTGCCACGTGCCTGCCTAGCCCAGAGTGGGTGGGGCCTTCGGGCGGGAGGCGCTGCCTGAACAGTTTCAGAGGGGACAAAGGGGGCTTGGTCCAAGGGCAGAGTGCAAGGAGACGAGGTCAGTGAGGTCAGCAGGGGCCAGGTCGTGTGCAGTTTTGGGGTCTTGTTCCAGCAACCATGGGAAGCCACTGAGGGGTGTCTGACCCCTCTGGGGACTGTGTGTGGAATAGAGCAAAGGGGACCAGAGCCAGGGGCATCAGTGGGGAAGGAGAGGTCAGTGGCCAGGACTGGGTATGGACTTGGCCAGCCAGGTTCAAGAGCTGTGTGGAGGCTTGATGAAGAGCCAGATGTGGGAGAGGAGAGGGACATTTCCAGAACAGTCTCCACCTTCTGGTTGTCAGGGGAAGACAGTTCTGTCCCCAGGTAGGGAGGCTGAGGGGTGAGCCAGATGGTAAGGGGAGGACAAGGCTGGATTTTAGTCTTGTTGGGTTCGAGCTGCAGAGAGATGCTTGCAAGGGGATGTCACAGACTGTGGGACATCAGGGTCTGTGGTGTGGGGCAAGGTCTTAGCCGGAGACAGAAATCTGGGAGTCACGGGATCTGGGTGGTGATTAAAGTCATGAAGAGGATGGGGGTCACTGGGGAAGGGAGGGGCGGAGGAGAGACCCACGGAAGTCCCCAAGGAAAGACAATGCCTGAGGAAGTGAGAGGAAGCAAGTGATATTAATGCTATTCCATGGGGCCCCTTCAGAGCACTGGCCCCTTTTGGTCAAGACCCTGCAGGACGGGGCTCCATCTCTGCATCCCATCTGCCTGGCGGCAGGCTGAGCCCATGACTGCCTGCTGTTCCAGGCTTGTTGACTGACTAACTGACCGACCATCCTGTAGAAGGGCAGGGAGCAGAGACGGCCATCTCACCTCCTATCAAGTAGGGATTTTCTATGTAACGCTGAGCTACATAGTTCTCCACGGGAATTTCATCTTTCTGGTCATCAGAACTTCTTGTGTCCTAGTTGTAACAATAATTGTTATTATTTTTTATAATAATTGTTATTAACATTTTTTCAGGGGAGCATTTCCTGTGTAAGAGGCATTGTGTTAGGCACTCTACTTTGGGTATATGATCTGATCCTTAAATCAACGCTGTCAGGAAAGTACTAATGTTATCACCATTTTACAGATGAGAAACTGAAGCACAGAGAAGGGGAGTGACTTGCCCAAGGTCACACAGCTGATGGGTGGGGTACAGCTGGGAAGTGGTCTCACACAGGCTGGGCCCAGAGCCTGGGCATTTAACATCCAAATCTGGGCTGTCCAATAAGGCAGCTACCAGTCACATGTGGCTATGTACAGTTATATTTAAATTGATTAAAAGGAAATGATATTACATGTGACAGTACAGATGAAATTTGGTGGCATCATGCTAAGTGAAATAAGCCAGACCTAAAAGGACAAATCTTGCCTAATTCCACTTACACGAGGTGAGAGTAGTGAAATTCTTAGAGATAGAAAGGAAGAAGGTGGCTCTCAGGGGTTGGGGGCGGCAGGGCAGAAAAGAGTTAGTGTTTAATGGGTACAAGTTTCAGCTGGGGAAGATGAAAAAGTTCCAGAAATGGAACACAGTTTGCACAAAACTATGAATGTACTTAATGCCATTGAATTGCACACTTAAATAAGGTTAAACTGAAAATTTTTATGTATATTTTACCATAGTCAAAGAGGAAACAAATTAAAGTCCAGCCTTTCAAGTTGCCCTAGCCTCATTTCCATTATCTGGATATTAACATGTCACTAGTGGTCAGGACATCAGAGAGCACAAGTGTGCACCATTACCCCACTGGAGAAAGTCCCATTGATGGTGCTGCTGGAGTACCACCTGGGCCTCCAAGGACATTCCTCTCCCTTATCTTCCTGCTGATTCTTTGCAGCCAGCCCAGTTCAGGCCTTTTCACCTTACCATCTACAAAGCCCTTTCCCATCCATCGTCTCCCCATCATGGTAACCTTGTGAAAAAGCCGAGGCCGCAGGGAAAATGTCACATGCTTGGTGAGGTCATCTGGGCCCAAGGGCAGAATTGTCTACACCTACCATCACCCCCACCCTGAAGATTTGCTTCTCCATCAAAGCAGCCAGTTCTTCTCTTTCTGGGGTCCTGGGCCACCCCCACCTGTACTCACATGGCTGCCAGAGGGGTTGACAGTGTTTCGGGCCGACTGGGCCTCCAGGCTGGTGAGCTTCTTCCCAGCGGTGCCCTGACAGTTTCATGAGAGGAACAGGGACACACAGTGAGGAGGGGCAATTCATTTATTGTGCCCCTGCTGCGAGCCTGCCGGTGCAGTAGGTACGGGTTGTGACCGCCTGCTCCTGTCACCCAGCCTGCACCATTACCATCTTTCAGGTTCAGAGGGGTTCAGCAATTTCCCCAAGACCACAGAGCTGCTGAACGGTGGAGACAGGGTGGGGCCAGCATTTCTATTATACAGATTCCTGCACCAAGACAGGCTTAGGTTGGGGGGCAGGGAGAGGGCTGCTTCAGGTTTAGTCCAGGAGCCGGAGGAAGAATTAGCCAAACTCCCCCAGCCAGATGAGTCAGAGGCCCAGGAAAAGAGCGTACTGTTCTGTTAGACACACTAACTCATCGCATCTTCAGCGGGTACTATTACTATCCTGATTTATTGGGGGCACCAAGAAGTGAAATAACTTGCCCAAGCTCACACAGCTAGAAAGTGGTAAGGTCAGGATTTGAACCCAGGCAATTTGGCTCCAGAGACCCTGCACCCACGGGCAGGCCTGTGGGCAGAGCTCCTTTGCCAACTCTCCGAGCATTGAGGGTGAGGAGGAGGGGCCCCTGATCCTGCAAGGGGGCAAAGGAGGGTGTAGGGAGGAAGGAGGAGAGGCAAGCTCACCTTCTTCCAGTCCATGATGTCCTTCAGCCTCCGGAAGAGGAAGATGCCCTTCCCCTGTGACCGGGCTACCTGAGGTGGGGGTTGAGAGCAGAAAGATTGGCTCTTAGCTCCATGTGGTTCCCTGTGTGCCCCTGGACCTGGGGCCCTTCCCCAGCACTTCTCTGTCTCCAACTCCCTTGTGGGCCTCCCAGCTGTCCCCAAGGATTGGCCCAGTGCAGCCTTGAAGGGGTTGGGACGGAGAAGGTGTTAAGCCTGGTGGGAAGGAGGGAGGGAAGTAGGGAGGAAAGTGAGAGACTTGGTTGACAAAGGCACACAATTGCATGAATAATACAAAGGAGCAGACAATTAAAAAGCCATTTCTAACAGTCCTGGGAACATATCATCCAATTCTTTTTTTGGAAATCAATTTGCCTTCCTAATTAGATTTTGCTTCAGCTAATAGTGAAGTCAGTCTGCCTTTGCTGAATCCCAGCACAGATAATTCGAAGCTTCAGAGTCTCAGGCTTTGGAGCATCTTTAACATCATGCAGAGCAGGAGGCACCAAAGACATTGCCCCCTCTGTGACATCCCTCTACAGGTCACCTGCCTGACCCTGCACATTCACAAAGCCAGAGAGCTCACTTCCCTCCTCCACCCCTAGATAGCCCATTCCATGGCAGGATAGCTCTGTTAAGCAGTCATCCAAAAGGTACAGACTAGGTGTGCTTGGCTTTATGCTATAGCCATAACCTAGACCTCATGGACTTTCACAGCTTAATCTGTGTTGAGCTAAAATCTGTCGGCCTGGTACTGGCCTCAAGGGCCTCCTAGAACAAATCTGACTCCTAGATCCCAGAACAGCCCTTTTTAATTATTTGCAGCCACTGAGCAGGTGACCCAGAGTCATTTTTCTCCAGCATAAATGCACTCAGCCTGTGCAAATTCTCATTTCGCTCTCATCTTCTTGGAGCATGGCCCAGCTGGTTAAAGGAAGCTCTTTATACAATGTGAGATGGACAGAGCTGTCACTGACATGCCTGTTCCAGAAGATGTCCTCCTAAGGGAAGAGTCCTAAAGAGTGGAGAATAAACTTACTGCATGGTGATTTATCAGGGTGGTTGAGACTGGAAATCATCTAATATCTAGCCTGCCGGACTGTCATTTTCAAAAGCAATCATGATATTCCCAGTCCCATATGTCTTCCACAACCTTATTACCCTCCACCTTCCGTCAAGAGCAGAAATAGCTGTCCCTTCTCCTTGAATCTCTGTGAGCCTATAGGAGTGTCTCAGCTATTTTTGGGTACAGCAGAAGCAATCCTGTGTGAGTTTCAATACTGGGTCATAAAATGCAGCACAGCTTCCGCACGCTTTCTCTTGGAGGATGGTCACCCTGGGAACCCAGCCACCATGCTGTGAGGAAGCTCAGGGCACATGGAGAGGCCCATGTGAAGGGCAACTGAGTCTTCCAGCCCTCAGCCCTGGCTGAGCTCCCAGCCAGCAGCCAGTACCAACTTGCCAGCCGAGCTAGTGACCCAGCTTGGCAGTAAATTCTCCAGCCCTCGGTAAAGCTGCCTTGATAAATGCTGGAGCAGCCATAAGTCCAGCTTGGAGACTCGTGAGCTACATCAGAGATGACTGTTGTTTGAAGCCTCTGAGTTTTGGAATGAAGCAATGGAAACTGAAATTTAGGGGAACAGTTCCTAACAATGATAATGTTAGCAGCTAATATTTCTCAGCGATGAACCAGGCACACAGGTTTCACACTCATGTCCTCATTAAAGTGTTTCAAAAAACTTGTATGTAGGCATTAATATCCCCATTTTGCAGCCAAGGAAACCAGGGAACAGAGAGGCCAAGCCCTCTGCTCAAAGTTGCCTAGCTTGTAGGTGACAAATCCAGGCTGGTTAAATCTGTGTTTCACAAGCCTAGGGCTCACTCAGCTCCTGCAAAATCTGAGGGAGTATGCAGAATTAGGCGATAAACATGGTGTCACTTCTGGGAGCATCAGTGTACCTGATGAATCGGGAAGAAAATATTTTTACAGTATTTTTATTTAAAGATATGTTATTGATTGGGCTCAGCTGATAAAAAATCCACTTGCAATGTGGGAGACCTGGGTTCAATCCCTGGGTTGGGAAGATCTCCTGGAGAAGGCAAAGGCTACCCACTCCAGTATTCTGGCCTGGAGAATTCCATGAACTCTACAGTCCATGGGGGTCACAAAGAATTGGACACGACTGAATGACTTTCACTTTCACTTTCATGTTATTGACTGGAAAACAATACAGGTGGAATATGAAAATGAACCCAGTTTGATTTTGTATCACCTGCAGCCACTCACAGCCCTTCACTCCCTCCCTCCCTCCCCCTGCCATGCCCCTGGGGGCCATTCATCATGGGTCATAGTCAGTGGGTGTTGCAGACCTGGTTGGTGGTCTCCCCAGGAACTATTCTCTTTCCTTGCTAATGAAATCCCATTTGGGTCTCCTCTTCCCTGTGGCCCCGCCCTCTGGGGAGGTCTGAGCTCTCAGAGTGGTCCCATGCCCCTGCCATGTGATTGGTTCACATGTGAGCTGGCAGGATGCCAGGGGAAGCCTGCCGTGGTGACTTCTGGGAATTTGTGTCTTCCTCTAAAGGCTGAAAAACCAGGGTATTCCCTTATTCCCATGGCGGGTGGAGATGTGAGGGGGTGAGTTAGGGCTGCAGCAGCCTTGCTTTGACTGAGAGGAGCAGTCAGCCCACTGAACTGAGAGTAGATGATAATGTAGAACAGCCTAATGAATCACCCCTGGATTCGACCTTCCATCATCAAAGGAAATTCCCTGGGGTCTGTAAATTTGAATGAGGAAAAGGTTTCATCTTTATTTTCATTAACCCATGACCAGATTTTCATGTTTCCTTCTGTTATAAATGCAGGCATGAAATCCTAACAGGATTAGCCAGGCCTGTGATTTGGGTCTCAAAAGAAATCACAGTTATTTTCATATCGCATTACAGCTGTCTCCAAATTCTGTTTATACTCGTTACAACCTGAAGTTATGGTAACGATTGGGCCTGCTGCTAGACTCTCTTTAATTGTTAATGGACAGCACATAAACTCCTGCAGCATAAGGAATGTGTTAATAGTTTGTGGCTGCCCAGTGAGAAGTGCCCACAGGACTCTGCAGTGCTGCGGTGAAGCCCAGCCCTGCTGGCCAGGCCAGCGATGAGGGTGCAGGGACACGAAGGCTGGCCCACTCCTGGGACACAGGGGACTTCTGACAACAAATTGGGCTTGAGGCCTCGCTGAGCTCCCCTCAGGCCACCTCTCCTTCACTCTCTCCCTCACTGGGGTCAGACGTGGTGGTGTATCAGCACCCCTAGCCTCTTCCGGCTCCCTCCCCCTTGTCCCGCAGGCCACACGTTGAATCTTGTCTTGGCATCTGTTTCTCAGAGGACCCAGACTAACACAGTTGGTAACTGTTTTACAACATAGTTGCTTTCTTTTACAGTCAGACACACTCTATGCCAGACTTCTAAAAACCCTGTTCTGTGATGAGGTCCACACATTTCACCAGATGCCAAAGAGACACAAGGCGTGAGAACAGTTCAGAACCCTTGCCTCCTTGTCTGATCTTCTGTGAGTTGGGGTTTTCTGCTACCTGCCATCCCAACAACCCAACTCTTGGGAGAGTTCAGTGAAAAAGTGTGAGAAGTGCTGGCTGGGGTAAACCCATATAAGAAAATGTTAAAACTCAATTTTTACCATCCTGTAGTTTGGACAGAGGCCCCCAAAGCCCAGAACAGCCCAGTGGTCACCCCAGATGTCCACAGCCCTTAGAGAAGTGTCAGAACACTAAGTCTCTCTGTGGACACACTGACAGACAGGGCCCTGAGTGCTAGCATCTCAGCCACACAAGGGAGGCTGAAGGAGCAAGCATGGTTCCCATGAGCTGGGTCCTGTTCATTTCCTTGTTAATCCAGAGAGCCTGGGCTGGTGGGAGAGAGAGAGTGCCTAGGTGGAAAAAAGTTTGGATTGAGGTGATTTATACATTAGACTGATGGGATGGGAAGAAGACCCCTGTATGTGTGCGCTATGTCCAATTCTTTGCGACTCCATGGACTGTAGCCCACCAGCCTCCTCTGTCCATGGGATTCTCCAGGTAAGAATACTGGAGTGGGTTGCCATGCCCTCCTCCAGGGGATCTTCCCAACCCAGGGATCAAACCCACATCTCTTGTGTCTCCTGCATTGGCAGGTGGGTGTTGTAGGGTGACATGAAGGGGATGACACTGTCTGCTCCCTTTTGACGCAGTTCAACCTTCTCCTTCCAAGCCTGCGCTGCCCCCACTGAAGAGGAAGATGAAGGCTCGCAGGCCCCAGGGAACCATGCACAGGAGACACTGGAGGGAAAGTCAGGCTGGTCGCTGCCCCAACTGGCCTGGCCACGGCAATGATGAGAAAAATCTGGTATATGAGTGGATGACAACTGGCTGGGTCACAAAGGCAGGCCTTGTGAGAATAGAGGGATTCAAGGGGCTTTCTCCCTCTAATTTCCAAATTTAGGGCCTTGTCCTATTTTTTAACATTTCTCCACACCAAAGGGATCCAAACAACAGGATCCCAGAACTAATGATCTAGCCACTGGTTCTCAGAGTGTGACACCCAGACCAGTAGCACCCTTGTAGCTCAGTGTGATGGTTAATTTCATGTGTCAACTTGGCTGGGCAGTGCTGCCCAGTTGTTTGGTCAGACGTTTGTCTAGATGCTACTAAGAAGACATTTTTTAGATGTGATTAATATCTACAATCAGTAGACTTTAAGTACAGAATATCATTCTGGATGATGTGGGTGAGCTTCATTCATTCAGATGAGAACTTAAGAGCAAAACCCGAGGGTTCTGGAAAAAGAACAATTTTGCTGCAAGACTGTAAGAGAAATCCTGCCTGAGCTTTCTGTCACCACAGTTTAGACTTACCAGCCCCCACAATATCGCATGAACTAATTCCTTACACACACACACACACACACACACACACACCCTAATAGTTCTATTTCCTTGGTGAGTCCTAACTGCCCCATTTGGGAATTTGTTAGAATGCAGATTCTCAGGCCCCACACCAGGCCTAACTGAATCCAGTAGAGTGGGTGCTTCAGTCAACTCTCCAGAGGATCCTCACGCATGAGAATTACTTCTCTACAGTCTCATTACTCAAAGTGTTGTCTGTGAACCAGCTCCAGTGGCATCACCATGAGTGGTTAACAATGCAGATTCTGAAGTCTCATCCAGACCTGCTGAGAGGGGCTCTGCACTTTAACCAGATCCCCAAGGATTTGTGAGCACATCCAAATTTGAGAAGCATCCAAATTTGGACCCAGTGCTTCCCAGGGGCAGGGGGGAAGAAATGGTGTTGCCTGGACTCTGTGAAATAACAATAAAAATGGTCAATTATTGGGCACCTAAGTGAGAAGCACTTTATACAGCTTGTACAATTCATGTATACAACCCATGTAACTTCAATGAATTATCTCATAACCCTGTAAGGCAGATGTGTCAATCAAGGCCATTTTACAGATGAGGAAATGGACTGAGAGGGGTTGGGTCACCTGCTCAGGGTCATATAGCTCATAAGTGGTGGCTCAGAATTAGAACCCAGGCTTCTACCTAGAAGCACCCACTCTCCACGCCCCACACCCTAGACAGGGAGCCTCAGCGATTCAGGAGAGGAGACACACACACACACGCACGCGCACACGCACACACAAACATAAGCCAAGATTCCTCCTCTTAATTACAGCTGTCGTTGTGTCTGCTGCTAACAAAGGCCGGGGGCTGGGAAAGGAATCAACTTAATGTGCAATCACTTGTTCCCAATTAGCACAAATTACCATGTGTCTGAGAAGATAATATTGGGAACTGGGATCCGCCCCAGTGGGTTGCAGTGTTCCTCTGCTTAACTCCCTTCCAAGCCCTTCTCGCTGGCCTTCCCTTCTCCCAGGGAGGGGGATGAGCCTTCCAGCCACATAGCAAGAGGCCTGAGTAAATCCTGGCTCAGTCCTCTTTGGGAGCATCCATTGTTTTTTGTCAGTTTCCCCCTCCATTCACGCGTGTGTACCTGGTCGCTTCAGTCGCGTCCGGCTCTTTGTGACCCCATGGACTGTAGCCTTCCAGGCTCCTCTGTCCATGGAATTCTCCAGGCAAGAGTACTGGAGTGAGTTGCCACGCCCTTCTCCAGGGGATCTTCCCGACCTAGGGATGGAACCTGTGTCTCCTGCACTGGCAGGCGGGTTCTTTACCACTAGTGCCGTGTACCTGGGATATTAACTAAATCTGTATCAGCTAACACTAGCCTGTCCTCAGTCGCAAGAAGGACTGCCCCTCCCTACCCTACCCCCAGCTCCCTTCCTGGGGCCCAGCATGTTCCCAAATCCAGAAAATATTGGGGGGCTCTGATAATGCCATTCAAGGCTATGGTGGCATCATTTTGAGAGTCCAGCACGAGGAAGGGCTGAGGGGCTGACAGGAGCTCTGGCGCCCTTGCCCTCCTCTCAGCTTCTTGATCCCCCCAAGAACTCCCTCCAGATGCAAGGCCTTTGTGCTTGCAGTTCCCTCCTCTTGCACTGCTCCTACCTCCACCCTTCTCCAGGCTGACTCCTTTGTATGCTTCAGATCAAAGCTCAATTCTTTTCCTTTAAATTTGTTTCCTTTTGTTTTTGAATACTAACTCTTACAACAACAACAACTATCATTCAGTGAGGACCTAAGATATGCTGTACTTTTGTTAACCCGTTTAGTCACACAACAACATTATGCAATCAATAGGTGCTATAGTGATTCTCACTTTCCAGATGGGGAAACCGGGACACGGAGAAGTTAAGTAATCTGCCTGAGGTCACACAGCTAGCAGGTGGCACAGCTAGTATTTGAACTAAAGGGTTTGGCCTCAGAGCCCAATCTGTCACTTCTTCAGAGAAGCCTGCTGAAGGGCTGGAGGAAGTCCTCCTGCTGTTTCCTCTGCTGGCACCATTCTCCTGATCAACATTTGCCACAGCTGTAACCACACATGTGTCCTCTACCTGAGAGCTACCTCCGCACCATCCAGTCCTGTGCCTGGCACATGGTAGGTGCTCAAAGAACATGGTGGGATGCCTGAATAAACAGGTCTCAGGCTCCTCATCTTTAAAACAGGGCAGACAATACCTCCTCCCAAGGGCCATTATGAGAACCCAGACAACGCAAGCAAAGTCCTTCTCATGGTCTGGCCATTGTTTTCCTTCAAATCAGAATGCGATTTCTCTTGGTTCCCTGCCTTGGGGTCCTAAGGCTCACTTGTGAACATTTGTTCAGCATCTACTATACATTTACTGTGTACCAGCAGTCACAGGTGCTGAGTCCACAGACTGCAGAGAGAAGGAGATGTAGTCAGCCCTTTAGGGAAAATCAGATGATGCATCTAAGGCTGAATTCCCAGGCAGAGTCCTGTCCAAACTTGTGCCAATGAAGGAGCCCTGCTTGAGTGCCTAGGATGCCCTGACCCCCAGGCCTCAGCACTGGGCACTCACAGGCTTCATGATCCAGGTGATGCCTGGGTTTTTGCGAAACTCCTCCACAAACAGGTGATACTCGCAGGGCATCTCAAAGGTTTTAGGGAAGAAGTCGCACTTGGCTGCCTCCAGCTTTCCTGCCTCACGCTCCAGCTGTTTCCGGAACCGCTTCAGGTTCTTCACCATGTAGTTCTTGCGGGTGAGCTGGGCAGCAAGATAGGCAAGCAGGTCACTGGCGCTCGTGCTCACTGCCCTGTCCACCTCCCAACCCCAGCATCCCACCAGCTGCGGCCCTCAGCAGACCCATTCCCTGCAAGGCAAGAACAATAAGAGCGACTTTGACAGTCTGCCAGTCTATAATGATCCTGACTAGGCAGTCAAGTAACTGAGGCTCGGAAAGGCTGTCAGTTGCCCAGAGCGATCCAGATAACAGGCAGTACAGGCAGGGTTTGACCTGGGCCTGACTCCAAAGTTCTTGTTCTAACTGCTAAGCTGCACTAACCTTTTCAAATCTCCCTGCTCCCACCCGTCCCATCTTTGTGGTATGGTTCCTCCCATTTCTTCCTTTCCATCTCTAGACTCCAAACAGCTCAACTTACCTCATCCTGAACTCACAATCCTGAAGCATCCTGCTTGCTCCTCCTTTGTAGGAGGCCAGCTAGCCCATGACCTCAAGCCCCTCCCCAAGGCAGTCCGTTCCTCATGTCTGAGATCCCTGCTGCCTTACACTAGCTCATCATGGATCTAGTGCACATACCCCACACCTGGCATGTAGCTCCAGTTCCCTTACACTTCTCCATTCTCGTCCCTGTGTCCCCAGCCAGCCGCTGTTCACTGCCATGCCCAGTCTCCGAGCCCACCCAGCTCACCTCGTAGTGGTTCCTGAAATGACTGATCCGCACGTGCTCACCCATGTAGGTATGGTCAAAGTTCT
>SJXQ01008272.1:148541-185895 GCA_006408695.1 Aepyceros melampus | reverse complement strand
CTGCAGGGGGTCTGGGGCCCGGGGAGGCGCAGCTGGGGAGTGAGCAGCTGTGTGCCCTTCAGGAGTCTCAAGGAGGTGGCTTTGGGCCGCCACTGCCCACCATGTATTTGGTGAGGCCTGTGAAAACTACAGGCCTGTGAAAGTGAAAACTACAGAAATGTTCCTACAAAAATCCAGGCTGCTGGCTTCCTTTGAACAATCAGCAGATCTCAGATCTGGCCATACTGAGCCCAGATGCCTCTCTGCCCCCGCACTCATCACCATAGACAGGGCACACCCTCTCCGGATCACAGTCCCCACCATGCTACATGGTCCACGAAAACCTGCCAACCTCACCTGCTCGTGTTAACTGCTGGGGTCCTAGAAGCATCCACATAGCCACCTGCCTTGAATCCACATTACCAAGCAGTGGAATTAGATCACATTTGTAAGCCCTTCCCAGCTCAAAAAGCTTTCCTCTCACTGACTCCTCAAAGTAGCCCCCAAAATGCTGTGATTATGCCCAGAGCCCTAAGATGGGGACAGCCTTGCTCACTGAGGACACAGCAGCCTCAGGATTCACACCCAAGCCTGCCTGCCTCCAAATTCTGACCCATTCCTCACCACCATGCCAGAGAGGGGGGCAGGAAACTAGAAGGAGCTACCGAGTTCACATAGCAGAGCGGGGTACACAGAGGAGACGCCTGCAAAAGGCATGATTGACAAGAAATAAAACACCGTGGTTAATTTCAACTTTTTTAGTAAAAAATTAGATATAACCAGAGCCCCATGTATATCCCTGCTTGATTGTATCTCTTATTCTCTTGTCTCAAAGGAAGCCATTAGCCTGAACTTGGAATCATATCTATGAGTGTCTTTATTGTTTTACTATGGATATATGTGTGTATTCATACATGGCACATGGAATTGTTGACACATGCCATGTATGAATACACAAATATATACACAGTAAATGTATATATATATATATTAGGTTCTGTTATTATGTCCATTTTAAAGATAAAGAAACTGAGGCACAGAGAGGTTAAGAACTAAGCTATTAAGTGGCAGATAGGATTGGAACTCAGGCCATCACGCTCCAGACTCCAAACTCTGTGGATAGAACCACTCTTGTCTATTTCCTTTGACAACATGCTTCCCTTTTTTTCTTACCAATCTTTTGTTTTGGGTGAGTGAATAATGGATGAATGTATAAATAATGCATTATTCATTCATTCCTCTAACAGACAAGTGTTGAGGTTGTCTTGGTGTCCGAGACAACGTTGGGTGCAAGGATATAGGGGGAACAAGAACACCTGGCCAGGTGGTCCATACAGTGCTGTGGGGAAGATAAATAAGCAAGGAGACAAACATGCAACTCTCTAGCGAGGAATTATGAGACACGCCACGAGTAACCCAGTTGGAGGCCATGAGGAAGGGCAGTTGAGGAACCTATGTTAGGTGGAGGCCACCCTGTGGAGCTGGTATGTCAGCTTATATCTGAAGAGTAATGAGGGACAGCCAGATCAAGAGCAGTGGGGAGAGGGTTCCAGGATATCGAAGAGCAGGAACTGAGGTCCTGATGTTGGAAAAGGCTCATTCAAGGATATGAAGAAAAGCCAGAGTGGAGGGACAAAGGTCAGGGATGACACTGTAAGTGGAATAGGGCCTAACAGGCAGGGCCTTGTATACCTCGGTGTGGATTTGAGATTCTTTTCTAATCCTAAAAGTTTGTTCATTTGTATACCATCTTCATGTTTATCATAATCAAGTTCTTCAGTTCCCCGGGGAGTCATTAAACTGCTCAACAAGGCTGAGAGGGATTGAGGTTCCTTCCACCTCCCCATTCTACCATCCTCAACATGCCTTCATGCTCATCATCTCAGGGTCACAGAGGGTTGCTGCTATTCCAGGCATCAGGGCCACTTTCTTTGTGGGAAGCAAGGGAAGGGACAGCTCTGGCCACATTTGTTCCAAACTCTGACCTACCAGGCTTGTGGTCTGAACTGGGGCCTCATTCTGTCCGGAAATACCAGACTCCAGCTTAGGTCCTAAGGACAAGGCCTCACATTCCTGAGCCATGTCTGGTATAAACACCCTGGCCTCTGGCCCTTGATTTGAGGACTCTTGAGGCTATTTGGGATCAGCCAGGAAACAACCTGTTTCATGGGCTCACACAGCATCAGCACCAGACAAACCCTCAGACCTTTACCCACTTGACCATGGAACAAGGCTGAGGAGGGACAGGGGGCAGCCTGAGGTCACATGGAAGGTCAGAACAGTGCCTTTTCCTATACACTTCCCTTGCCTCATTCTCCACTACATCCAGTCCTTCAGGATCCAGGGACAGAAAGTTCATTCCAAGATAAGTGTGTTACATGAGAGAACCAAGAAGGAAAATCCACAGCTGGAAAATCCCTGTAGTTGCCATCACCATCACCATCACCACCATCACCACCATCACCATCACCACCATCACCACCATCACCACCACCACCACCATCACCACCATCACCACCACCACCATCACCACCTTCACCACCTTCACCACCATCACCACCATCACCATCATCACCACCATCACCATCATCACCATCATCACCACCATCACCACCATCACCACCATCACCATCATCACCACCATCACCACCATCACCATCATCACCATCATCACCACCATCACCACCATCACCATCATCACCATCATCACCACCATCACCACCATCACCATCACCACCATCATCATCATGATCACCACCATCATTATCATCAACACCATCACTATCATGACACCATCATCACCATCACCACCACCATCATCACCACTATCACTATTATCACCATCATCACGACCATCGCTATTATCATCATCACCACCATCACCACCATCACTACCATCACTATCATGACACCATCATCACCACCATCATCACCCACCACTGTAATATTCACCCAAAGCACCAAAGAGGGGACTCTGCTATCTTGGATTACCCACACCACAGCTTGCCACCAACAGCCAATTTCTAAATTTTTTGTGGGGTGATTTAGCCAAAATCTGTCTCCCCTACTAGACTCCAGCACCAGGAAGTAGGAACATAGAGAATCACTTATTCACTCATTTGTTTCTTCATTTACCAAGAGGCTGCTAGAACAGGGAGGATGAGCCTGGGATTCTACAGGCAGTTAGACTAGATGCAGACCTTAGTTAAAGCCCTTACAAGATGAATGACCTCATGTTTTTCTTTTTTTTTTTAACTCTTTTTGTCTAATTTTTCTCCTCAAGAAAATGGGGATAATAATGGCACCTACTGGAAGATTTGCTGGGATTATTCAAAGAGGTCATGCATGTTAAGTGCTGAAGAGTATCCAGCAGGCTTAACTACTGTTATACAACAAATATTTATTGAAGACCCTGGCAAGGGAGCTGATTGCCTTCAGCCCTCGTAGGTATTCTCTCCTTTTCCTACAGTCATAGAATTCTCAACATTTACCTGGGAAAATGTAAGCTTGCATCTTCCAGATTCCCTTGCAGCTAGCTGTGGCCACATGACTAAGTTCTGGCCAGTGAAATGTGAGAGGCTTCTGAGCTGCATCCTTCAAGAGTAGGACATGACTTTTCTTGTCTCCTTCTTACCTCCTGCTGCTTGGAATGTGCAGGAGCCTCACCTCAGACCATGAGGCTGAAGGTCTCATTCAAAGAATAGCAGAGTGGAAAGATGGAAGCAGATGGGTCCCACATTTCCATACCATCTCTGAACCTCCTACATCTGGACTTCAGTGGGGGGGTAAATAAATTCTAGTCAGTCAAAGCCTCTTTTACTTTGTGTCTCTGCTATATGCATCCAAACCTTAACCCTCACTAACATTAGCACCTACTAGGTGCCAGGGGTTGTATGCTTATTCATCTCAGTATCCAGAGGGCTCCATATAGAAGAAGAAAAGTAGGTTTGGGGTCAAAACACTCGTTCAGGGTCACAGAATTAGTAAGAGGCCAGGACCTGCTATCACGGGAGAATTCAGTCTGTGGATCTGTGATGGATGCATAGAGATCAATAGGACACTGGCTGTGGAATAGTCAGATTGCACTGGGTTTGAACCCCACACTGGGGCACTTACTTCTGTGTGACCTTAATCAACTAGCTTAATATTTCTGAACATAATCACTTCTTTCTGAATGGTTATGAGGCTTAAATAAGAGATGGCATCAATAATGCCATTGACACACTGTGGATGCTAAATAAATATTGGCCCCTGTCATAGCCAAATTGGAACAAATCCCAGAGGCCACCCAGGGGAACTGGGAGGAAACAAAGGGAGACAAGGACCTGGGAGACAAAGGGAAGGAGAGATGAGGCTGGTGGAGCGGGGTGAATCTTACTCCTTTACTTCCACCCATCCTGGCCTGTGGCGAAGGACGTCCATGAGAGTATTCATAAGAGTGGTCTTGAATCGGATTGAGGCTCTCTGCTCTCTGCAAGAAAAGGCAACAGAATATTTGCTCAGAATCAACTATTTCCCTAGGATGGGCCAGGGATAGGAAAAAAGGAAAAGGAAGAAATGTTAATTCCATACCTGGAAATGCCAAAACAGAATTACCAAATTCCAGAATTTAGCATCATAGCATGAAACACTTTAAAAAATCAAATTGAGAATTACAGAATCTTTGAATCATTGAAAAATAATAGCAGTCACTTGCTTCAGTGCTTTCTATGGTTTGGTGGCTTTACATACGCCACTGCTAATTCTTATATTGAATGGTGTGTGCTACGTGTGTGCTCAGTCGCTCAGTCATGTCCGACTCTTTGAGACCCATTGACTATAGTCCGCCAGACTCCTCTGTCCATGGAATTCTCCAGGCAAGAATACTGGATCGGGTGGCCATTTCCTTCTCCAAAGGATCTTCCCAACGCAAGGACTGAAGCATGCCTCCTACGTCTTTTGCATTGGCAGGCGGATTCTTTGCCACTTGTGCCACCTGGGAAGCATATTAAGTGATTCAGTTCAGTTCAGTTCAGTTCATTTCAGTCACTCAGTCGTGTCTGACTCTTTGCGACCCCATGAATCGCAGCATGCCAGGCCTCCCTGTCCATCACCAACTCCCAGAGTTCACTCAGACTCACGTCCATTGAGTCCATGATGCATCCAGCCATCTCATCCTCGGTCGTCCCCTTCTCCTCCTGCCCCCAATCCCTCCCAGCATCAGAGTCTTTTTCCAATGAGTCAGTTCTTCGCATGAGGTGGCCAAAGTACTGGAGCTTCAGCTTTAGCATCATTCCTTCCAAATAAATCCCAGGGTTGATCTCCTTCAGAATGGACTGATTGGATCTCCTTGCAGTCCAAGGGACTCTCAAGAGTCTTCTCCAACACCACAGTTCAAAAGCATCAATTCTTCTGCGCTTAGCCTTCTTCACAGTCCAACTCTCACATCCATACATGACCACAGGAAAAACCATAGCCTTGACTAGACGGACCTTAGTCGGCAAAGTAATGTCTCTGCTTTTGAATATACTATCTAGGTTGGTCATAACTTTTCTTCCAAGGAGTAAGCGCCTTTTAATTTCATGGCTGCAGTCACCATCTGCAGTGATTTTGGAGCCCAAAAAAACAAAGTCTGACACTGTTTCTACTGTTTCCCCATCTATTTCCCATGAAGTGATGGGGCCAGATGCCATGATCTTCGTTTTCTGAATGTTGAGCTTTAAGCCAACTTTTATTCACAGTCCAACTCTCACATCCATACATGACCACAGGAAAAACCATAGGCTTGACTAGACGGACCTTAGTCGGCAAAGTAATGTCTCTGCTTTTCAATATACTATCTAGGTTGGTCATAACTTTTCTTCCAAGGAGTAAGCGTCTTTTTAAGTATTTGCAAATCCCTCTTTCTGTTACTTATCTGAGAAGATGGAATGGGTATACTTTTCCCTCTTCCTCCTACCAGGAAAACTACAACCCCAGCACATTAGATATAAAACAAACATAAGAAGACACTGAAAGGGGCTCAGAAGAAGGCAGACTGACTGGCTAAGGATCTCAGGACCCAGAGAATTGCATGTGGTAAATTCCCTGGGTTATCGTTTTGCCTCACAGGTCCCAGATGTGGACAGGAAGAAGCTGGCAAGTCTGAAACAACAATGGGCACAAACAAAAAAGCTCCAATAAAAGCCCCTCTTTCCAACCAGGAAAGGAAGACTTAGACAATAACTTCTGTACTCTGGCCAACTCTGTGGCTTAGCAAAGGCTGAATGGGGAATCTAGACTTCCCACTAGGTTGTAACAAGGCATCCAACAACCCCCAAGACACCTGGGTAGGTGGGTGTCAGAGAAGGTCAAAGATGGAGCCGGGACTTTCATCGCTAGCAGGTGGTAGTAAGATGCCCACACCTGCTGTGACAGTGGAGACCATGTGCCTTGACTTCCATCCCCACCTGGCAGTAAGGAGGCACCCCTCTCCCTTGGGTTGACTGTCAACAGAGGCCTGGTAAAGAATCAGGACTTTCACTACCACCCAGTGGTAATGAGGCTGCACCTCCTGTGGTGTTCGAGGAGATCAGGTGGGGAGCAGGAACATGGTGCTCCCAGCCAGGGTGAAATCAGCAGAGGCCTAGTAGAGCCAGAACTCCCACTCCACCCAGCAGTAAGAAGGAGCCCCCTCTACCCTCAAGTGTCAGTGGAGGCCAAGTGGGGAAACTAGACTACCCTATATGACAATAATGAGGTGGTATCATACCCCCTTCCCTGGCCAGAGCAGGGTCAGAAAATGTCACTAAGATAGGTTTAAACAAGATCCAGAGTTCTACAGCATAATACCTCAAATGTTCAAGATTCAGTTGGGAATCACTTGTCACAACAAGAATCAGGAAAATCTCAATGTGGCTAATACCCATGCCAAAGTGGCAGATGTGTTAGAATTATGTGACAAATTTTCTAAAGCAACCATCATAAAAATGTTTCAGTGAGTGACTAAGGACACATTTGAAGAATATATGAGGAACCCAGGAAAAAAACCAAAGATGTGTACTTTCACTAATCTTATTCAACATAGCTCCAGAAGTTCTAGACAGTTCACGAAGGCAAGAAACGTTATGTAGATCAGGGAGGAAGAAAGAAAAGTGTCCCTTTTTGCTGATGACTATGTAAAACTTCCCAAGGAATCTAAGAAACAATTCATGAACTAATAGGTGAGATCAGTGAGATCACAGGATATAAAATGAATATTCAAAAATCAGTTATATTTCTATATATTATCAATGAGCACATGAACACTGAAATTAAAAATACAATTTACAAGTTCTTTTTAAAAAGGCATATTTAGCTGCAAATCTAACAAAACATGTGCAGAACTTATGTACTGAACACTACAAAAGCAAAAATTCAAAGATCTAAATAAACAGAGAACTGTGCCATGTACATGAATTGGAAGACTCAGTAGAGGTGTCAATTCTTCCCAAATTGGTGTGCAGATTTAATATGATTCCTGGGATCAAAATCCTAGTGAGATTTTTTTGCAGGATAATTCTAAAATATATGTAGAAAGGCAAAGATATTAGAAGGGCTTCCCTGGTGGTTCAATGGTAAGGAATTCGCCTGCCAATGCAGGAGACACAAGAGATGCAGGTTCTACCCCTAGGTCAGGAAGACCCTTGGAGAAAGAAATAGCAACCCACTCCAGTATTCCTGAAAAATTCCATGGACAGAGGGGCCTGGCAGGCTACAGTCCATGGGGTTGCAGAGAGTCAGACATGACTAAGCACCTGAGCACACACAAACACACAAAGATATCAGAACTGAATATCTAAAACATATTTGAAAAGAAGAATAAAATGGAGTCATTTCAGTTCAGTTCAGTCGCTCAGTCGTGTCCAACTCTTTGCGACTCCATGGACTGCAGCACGCCAGGCTTCCCTGTCCATCACCAAGTCCTGGAGCTTGCTCAAACTCATGTCCATCGAGTTGGTGATGCCTTCCAACCATCTCATCCTCTGTCATCCCCTTCTCTTCATGTCTTCAATCTTTCCAGAATCAGGGTCTTTTCCAGTGAGTCAGTTCTTCTCATCAGGTGGCCAAAGTATTGGAGCTTCAGCTCCAGCATCAGTCCTTCCAATGAATATTCAGGACTGATTTCCTTTAGGATGGACTGGTTTGATCTCCTTGTAGTCCAAGGGACTCTCAAGAGTCTTCACCAACATCATAGTTCAAAAGCATCAATTCTTTGGCACTCAGCTTTCTTTATAGTCCAACTCTCTCATCCATACATGATTACTGGAAAAACCATAGCCTTGATTAGATGGACCTTTGTTGGCAAAGTAATGTCTCTGCTTTTTAATATGCTGTCTAGGTTGGTCATAGCTTTTCTTCCAAGGAGCAAGCATCTTTTAATTTCATGGCTGCAGTCATCACCTACAGTGATTTTGGAACCCAAGAAAATAAAGTCTGTCACTTTTTCCGTTGTCTCCCCATCTATTTGCCATGAAATGATGGGACCAGATGCCATGACCTTAGTTTTTTGAATGTTGAGTTTTAAGCCAGCTTTTTCACTCTGCTCTTTCACTTTCATCAAGAGTCTTTTTAGCTCTAATTCACTTTCCCCCATAAGGGTGGTGTCATCTGTGTATCTGAGGTTATTGATATTTCTCCCGGCAATCTTGATTCCAGCTTGTGCTTCATCCAGCCCAGCATTTTGCATGCTTTATTCTGCATAGAAGTTAAATAAGCAGGGTGATAATACACAGCCTTGATGAACTCCTTTCCCGATTTGGAACCAGTCTGTTGTTCCATGTCCGGTTCTGTTGCTTCCTGACCTGCATACAGTTTCTCAGGAGGCAGGTCAGGTGCTCTGGTACTCCCATCTCTTTAAGAATTTCTCAGTTTGTTGTGATCCACACAGCCAAGGACTCTGACATAGTCAATAAAGCAGAAGTAGATGTTTTTCTGGAATTCTCTTGCTTTTCCTATGATCCAACAGATGTTGGCAATTTGATCATTGGTTCCTCTGCCTTTTCTAAATCCAGCTTGAACATCTGGAAGTTCTCGGTGCACGTACTATTGAAGCCCCGCTTGGAGAATTTTGAGCATTGTTTTGATAGCGTGTGAGATGAGTGCAATTGTGCGGTAGTTAGAACATTCTTTGGCATTGCTTTTCTTTGGGATTGGAATGAAAACTGACATTTTCCAGTCCTGTGGCCACTGCTGAGATTTCCAAATTTGCTGGCATGTTGAGTGCAGCATTTTAACATCATATTTTTAGGATTTGAAATAGCTCAGCTGGAATTCCATCACCTCCACTGGCTTTGTTTGTAGTGATGAAAGGCAACCATTTTGCCTTTTTGCATTTCTTTTTCTTGGTCATGGTCTTGATCACTGCCTCCTGAACAATGTCACAAACCTCCGTCCATAGTTCCTCAGGCACTCTATCAAATCTAATCCCTTGAATCTATTTGTCACTTCCACTGTATAATCATAAGGGATTTGATTTAGGTCATACCTGAATGATCTAGTGGTTTCCCTACTTTCTTCAATTTAAGTCTGAATTTTGCAATAAGGAGTTCATAATCTGAGCCACAGTCAGTGCCCGGTCTTGTTTTTGCTGACTGTATAGAGCTTCTCCATCTTTGGCTGCAAAGAATATAATCGATCTGTGGGGTAAATCAGTCTAATCAATTTCAAAATATTATGTAGCTACAATAATCACAGAAATGTGATTCATTTCTGTAGTATTCACAGAATACTGTGTGATAATCACAGAAAAAGAGATACAGAGACCTAGAGAAGAGAAAAAAGAGCAAGGAAATAGACCCACACAAATATGCCCAAATAAATTTTGACAAATGAAAAATCAATTCAATGGAGGAAGAATGGCCTTTTTGCTAAATGGTGCTGGAGCAATTTGATATGTATATGCAAAATATGAACCTAGACTTAAACCTCATACTTTATTGTGTGAACTAATTTTAAAAGTTAATTTTATTTAATTAATTAATTTATTTTTGGCTGTGCTGGGTCTTTGTTGCTGTGTGCAGGCTACTCTTCATTGTGGAGCACAGGTTTCTCCTTGCAGAGGCTTCTTTTGCTGTAGAGCTTTGACTTAGTTGCTCCTTGGCATACAGGATATTTCTAGACCAGGGATCGAACCTGTGTCCTCTGCATTGGCAGGCAAATTCTTAACCACTGGATCACCAGAGATGTCCCTTAGACCTCAGAGTTTATATAAAACTTAACTATAGTCCCCCTAGGCTCCTCTGTCCATGGGATTTCCCAGGCGAAAATACAGAAGTGGGTTGCCATTTCCTTCTCCAAAGGGTTTTCCTGACCCAGGGATAGCACCTGCATCTCCTGCATTGCAGATGGATTCTCTATTGCTGAGCCACTGGGGAAGCCCAAATTAATAGCACAGGAAACTTAAATGACCAACAAGCATCTTAAAATATGCTCACTCTTATCAATAACCAAGAAATGCAAATTATGATAAAAGGACTTCTGCTTTTAGTTATGATGTAAAAGGATGTGAAAGAGTTTCAATACTATAGTAACAATGAGAAAACAACGCATAGGATAAATGTCCCTGTTCATGGTGGAGAGCAACAGGCAAAGGAAAACTTGACAAACTAATTCCAGAGAGAAATAAGGCCTTCATGGAGGAGCAGAGAAGATGCAGCAGTTTTCAGATCTGGGTCTGGGTTGGACAAGTGAGGGAGCAATGCCAGCGGTGGAAGATAGACTTTGTGGTGCCAGGAGAAATTAGTTGAGTTTAGACGTGGGCTTCCCCAGTAGCTCAGCTGGTAAAGAATCTGCCTGCAATGCAGGAGACCCCAGTTTGATCCCTGGGTTGAGAAAATCCCCTGGAGAAGAGATAGGCACCCAATCCAGTATTCTCGGGTTTTCCTGGTGGCTCAGACAGTAAAGAATCCACATGCAATGCAGGAGATCTGGGTTCTATCCCTGGGTCAGGAAGATCCCCTGGAGGAGGGCATGGCAACCCACTCCAGTATTCTTACCTAGAGAATCCCTGTGGACAGAGGAGACTGGCAGGCTACAGTCCATGAGGTCACGTAGGGTCAGCCTGAGTGACTAAGCACAGCACAGCACAGACACATGTAGGGTGGATAAAAACCTGGAAGAGTCCTTTCCAAAACCAAATGAAATAAAGTTGGATTCTGGCAAATTTGCTTAAGAAAGGAGCACTAACTATAGAGAACAGTAAAGCTGAGAGAAAACCCAGACTTCTGCACATGGTGCTTGCATTCCAGCAGCCCTGCCAGAGTTGAACCCCAGAGTAAACAAAAACAATCAATCAAACAAACAAACAACTGCAGTCCAATCTCCTCCCAGGTCAGATACTAACAAGCTCAAAATGGCAGTACAGGAGGCTAGGCTCGAGATGAAGTCAGTGTATTAAAGCTTTGATCCAACCCATGCTCCTAGCACATATAACAAGTTATGTTTATACTGTAGTCTGTTAAGTGTGCAATAGCACTGTGTCTCTTTAAAAATGGACCTATCTTAATTTAAAAACATTTTATTGCTGGGACTTCCCTGGTGGTTCAGTGGTTAAGAATCTGCCTACCAATGCAGGGGACACGATTTCGACCCCTGGTCTCAGAAGATCCCACATGCCTTGGAGCAACTAAGCCCTTGATCCACAACTACTGAGGCCCACGTGCCTAGAGCCTGTGCTCAGCAGCAAGAGAAGCCTGAGCACCACAGTGAAGAGTATCCCCACTGGCCACAACTAGAGAAAGCCCGTGTGCAGCACTGAAGACCTAGCACAACAAGAAATAAAATGAGTAAATATGTATAATTTTTTTTAATGCTGTCATTTGAGTCTTCAGTGTGGTGTAGTAGTAACATCAAAGATCACTGATCATAGATTCTCATAATAATATAATAATAATGAAAAATTTGAAATGTTGAGAATTACCAAAGTGTGACACAGACACAAAGGCAGAAAATTCTGCTGGAAAATGGCACAAATAGACTAGGTCAATGCAGGGTTGCCACAAACCTTCAATTTGTGAAAACAAAAACAAAAACCACATAGTATCTGTAAAGTGCAACAAAGCAAAGTATAATAAAAGGATGCATGCTTGTACACAAACACATGTACACAAATATATGTGGGTGTGGAAGTGAGTGTGCATAATTTTTTTGGTCTTCACTATTTTTTTACACAATGTGCAGAATGGAATATAAAATATATAAGACATGCAATAATAAAGCAGAAAAATGTAATGCATAATCAAGAGGAAAAACAGCCAATTGAGATAAACTCATAAATGACCCAATTATTGGAGTTATAAGATTAAGACTTTATACAGATACTATAAATATGTTAAAGAATTTATATGAAAAGATGGATATAATAAGTAAATACATGAGTTATTGCAGAAAAGATATTGAAAGTCTAAAAAGGAACCAAGATGGAAAAATCTAAAACTGAAAATTACAGCATCTGAAACTAAAAATTCACAGGATGAATTTAACAGGCGATTGGACATTATGGAAGAAAGGACAGTAATGTTAGTCAAAGGGTACAAATTTCCAGTTATAAGAGAAAGGAGTTCTGAGGATCTAATGTATAGCGTGATAACTATACCGTATGATATGCTTGAAAGTTGTTAAGAGTGGATCTTAAGTGTTCTCATCATAACAACAACAGAATGGTAATTATGTGACGTGAAGGATGTGCTGACTAACCTTATCGTGGCAAACATTTTACAATATATATGTGTATCAAATCATCACATTATACACTTTAAATTTACACAATACTATATGCCAGTTCCATCTCAGTAAAGCTAGAAAACAATTGAAAGGTAGTAAATTTGAAGACAGGACAATAGAAACTATTCAATCTGAATTAGATAAAGAAAAAATTTAGAAAAACAGATCTCAGGGCCTTAGGGACAATATCAAGCAATATAACATACATGAAATCCATGGCAACATACATCACCAATGGGAGTTGGTGATAGACAGGGAAGCCTGGCATGCTGCAGCCTGTGGGGTCAGAAAGAGTTGGACACGACTGAGTGACTAAACTGAATAAAACAGATGGATGGGTTCTGTTATCAGAAGTGCTCTTTGTTTTGTTGAGGTGGGGGCAGGATCTGGGGCCAGGATCTGGAACATCGTGGAATCGCTCTGAGTGCAAGAGTGAAAGGTTTAAAATTGGCAGAAAGGAGTCAGTACATATAGACAGAAAGCAAAGAAGATGGGTGCTGCATGAGAAAAAGGTCAGAGACCATGTGTGCCCTCCCCAGTAATGGTGTAGTCAGGAAGGACTTTAGAAAAAATAGAAATATCTAAATGAAATAAGAAAATTCTAAAAGAATTGCCATGGTGTGTGCAATTAACTACCTCCTTGCTGCTAAGTCACTTCAGTCATGTCCGACTCTGGGCGACCCCATAGACGGCAGCCCTCCAGGCTCCCCCGTCCCTGGGATTCTCCAGGCAAGAACACTGGAGTGGGCTGCCATTTTCTTCTCCAATGCATGAAAGTGAAAAGTGAAAGTGAAGTCGCTGTCGTGTCCGACTCTTAGCAACCCCATGGACTGCAGCCTATCAGGCTCCTCTGTCCATAGGATTTTCCAGGCAAGAGTACTGGAGTGGAGTGCCACTGCCTTCTCTGAACTACCTCCTTAACTCCCCACAAAAATCTTCAGTAAATTCTGCATTGCTCACTCCTGTTTTGTGCATGTGGATTCTGTTTAAGAAATCCAAAAAGGTGCTGAGTTCTGCACCCAGGTTACTGTTGCAGAGTGGTGCAGAAGTTTAGAATGGATTTGTCATTTGAGTTATCAAGTCCACTTCACATGGCTGTTGAACGAGGCAAGGGAACACAGATATAACATGGTTTGTGGAGTCCAACAAGCTCTGCCACTAACAGATCCTGCAGTCTTAACCAAGTAACAGCTTCTCTGAGTTCAGTCTCCCCATCTGTAAAATGGACAGAACAGTAGTATCTACTGCAAAGAACTGTGGTCAGGATTCATTGAGATAAGCAAGTGAAGCAACAAGCCCAGGGCCTAGCAAGTGCTTGCTGACTGTTTATTATCATTATCCTTATCATTATCAAAGTAAAGAAGGGGGAAGGGAGAGATGGACAAAGGGAAGGAAGGAAGGAAGGCAGCAATTAGTTCTGGGTTTATTGGACTGGGTGGGACCACTCACCGTTCTTTTCCTTTCGGCAATCCATGGCCCTTGTAATTTTGATTCTGCAATGAGAAAATGAAAGTGATATAATTTTATGCATTTCCATTCTGTTTTTCCAGCTCAGCTTACTGCAGATATTAAAATGTTCAAACTATCAGACTCAGCACTGCACAGATGCTATGACAAGAAGGTTTAGCCTGGCAAAGTTCTCACTGGTTAGCATGTACCCAGAAACTTGGTCCTTGGAATGAACCCCCAAGGATCCAAGGGCCCACGTCACTCTAGGCTTACTCCAGATATGACTGTACAGTGTTTCAAATGTCCAACCTTGATCCCCAGTATGAGGGCTGAACTCAGTAGGATCTGGACTTTCTGTAACACTGAATGTTTGATTAGACCCATGATTCAGGAGGGGCTGGGTTAATGACTCAGAGCAATGTTAATTGCTTTGACTCAAAATGGACTTTCCAAATCCTCAAAGGGTATTTGGGGTATTATTCTACAACTATGTCCAAAACAGTTTGATCCTCAGTCCTGGTATGACTGATCCCTAAGGCAGGTGTGAAAGGAGAATCAGAAATTGGTCTTATGCAAGATGACCTATGCACCTTGGACAGATGTGCCATCTGTGTTAGTCTTCTATTGCTGCATAACAAATTACCACAAACATAGCAGCTGAACAGAGAAGGCAATGGCACCCCACTCCGGTACTCTTGCCTGGAAAATCCCATGGCCGGAGAAGCCTGGTAGGCTGCAGTCCATGGGGTCGCTAATTGTCGGACACGACTGAAGGACATAGCAGTAGCAGCTAGTAGCTTAAAGCAGTGCAGATCTATGTCCCACAGCTTCCTTGGACCGGGAGTCAGTCTGGGCACATCTTAGCTGGATCTTCTGCTCAGGTCTTGCAAGGCTACCATCAAGGTGATGGCTGTGGTTATGTTTCTCCTTTAGGGCTTGGGCTCCTCTTCCAAGATCATCCAGATTGTTGGCAGAATTGTTATTTGGGGTTGTACAACTGAGGTCCCTGTTTATTTGCTAGTCATTGGTTGGGACTGCTCTCAGCTCCTAGAGGCTGCTTGCAGTTCCTTTTGAAGTGGCCCCTTTAGGCAGCTCAAAACATAGATGCTGACTTTCTTCCAGGCCAAAAAAGGCATATCCCTCTGATTTCAATTCTTCTCCCACTCTAAGTTGGCTATGATGGAGGCTCATATAACATGGTAATAACTATTCCATCAAAGCCACAGGCTCCATCGACACTCAAGGGGAGGGCATTATACAAAGTGTGTACACCCAAGCTGGGAATCTTGGGGGCCATCTTAGAATTCTGCCTACCACACAATGCTGTGTTGTGCTGTGCTTAGTTGATCAGTCATGTCCAACTCTTTGTGACCCCATGGCCTGTAGCCCACCAGGCTCCTCTGTCCATGGAGATTCTTCAGGAAAGAATACGGGAGTGAGTTGCCAAGCCCTCCTCCAAGGTATCTTTCCAACTCAGGGATCGAACCCAGGTCTCCTGCATTGCAGGCAGATTGTTTACCATATGAGCCACCAAAGAAACCCAAGAATACTGGAGGGGGTAGCTTATCCCTTCTCCAGGGCATCTTCCTGACCCAGGAATCGAACTGGGTCTCCTCCATTGAAGGTGAATTCTTTACCAGCTAAGCTATCAGGGAAGCCCCTACTACACAATGCTACCCCTCAAAAAGACAGTAGAAAGGGCTAGAGGTTACTGTTTTACAAAACCTGCAGAAGTAAGCCCCCCACAAAAGCAAGGGTAATTATATCCTGTTTCAATCAAGCCCCTCTAATTCCCCAGTCAAGTGTTCTAATCTTTTTTTCATAATATCTTTTATATCCTCACATGTTTATGTATGTTTACACAGTTGCTCCAGAGTCTTTGCTTGAAAAAAATTTCCCATTTCTCACTGAATTGTCTTGCCTCTTCTGTCAAAATTCAATTGGCTATGTATATGTGGGTCTAACTCTAGACTCTATTTTGTTCTATTGACTTATTTGTCTACTCTTATGTCCCTACCACACTGCCTTAATTACCATAGTTTTCCAGTAAATCTTGAAATCAAGTAGAGTAAGTCCAATTTTTTCAAGATTGTCTTTATAAGGTCCTCTGGACTTCAATATTAATTTTAGGGTCTGCTTGCTAACTTCTATCAAAAGAGTATATTGGTATTTTTGTTGGGATTATGATGAACGTACAGATCATTTTGGGAAGAAGCGACATAATAAACGATTGAGCGCATTATTCCATGAATATGATCTATCTCTATTAATCTAAGTTTTCAATTTCTTTCCACTGTTTTCTAGTTTTCAGTATAGAAGTCTTGAACATGCTTAATTACATTTATTTTTAGACATTTGATTTTGTGATGCATTGTAAATTTTCACTTTCCAATTATTTAATGATAAACAGAATAAAGCTCCCTCAAAATGTGTCCATGTCCTAATCCCCAGAACCTGTAAATATGTTAGGTGCCTGTGTGTTCATAACATAAGTCGCTCAGTCGTGTCCGACTCTTTGCGACCCCATGAATCGCAGCACGCCAGGCCTCCCTGTCCATCACCAACTCCCGGAGTTCACTCAGACTCACGTCCATTGAGTCCGTGATGCCATCCAGCCATCTCATCCTACCACTTTTGAAATGGGGGCGTTGGTCTGTGCACACCTATTGAGGGCAGGGGCTTTTCTTGCCCTCTAGTATTGGGCTAGCCTCGGAAAAAACACTAATGAGCGTTTGGGGGATGGATGGATGAGAAAGTTGCAAGCAGCCGACAGGGTAAGTAGATCTCTAAAGACGAGTCTGAGTGAACTCCGGGAGTTGTGATGGACAGGGAGGCCTGGCGTGCTGCGATTCATGGAGTCGCAAAGAGTCGGACACGACTGAGCGACTGAACTGAACTGAACTATACTGAAAGAGCTTTTCCAGATCAGAAAATCCGTAATTCTGAGCTTTCCACGGAGTCACAGAAATCGTTGACTATAGATTAGAATCCTAGAGTTTCATAAATTTCTGGCTGGCAAACCAGGTTTCTTAAACTCGCGCTGAAACTCCGGCGTTGCGCAGGATGCTGGGACTTGTAGTTTTTTCTCTGAACGCGACATTTTCTTTCTTGCTAACGGGAATCCCTCCACGAGGACTCCTCAACTTCTGAACCTCTCTGCGATTTCTCTCCCTCTCTAGGGACGATTAACCATCTGGCTCGAAGAGCATGCCTACCTTCGGTCGTGACATGATAGGATTCCCCAGGGCGCGATCCAAACCGCCACTTTGACTGGCTACAGCCTTAGCGTCCCGTTGCCAAGGCGACGGAGGGAGGGCTCTGCCGTTCTGATTGGATGAGGTTAGGAAATATTTCAGACTCCTTTCCGCGCAACTCACAGACCAGCTGAGAAGCCGTTGCGTGCCAAGTTGGCCCAGACCCCTCTAATCCCTAAAACTTTCTTCCCCAGCCCTATGCCACCGCAGCCTAGCCGGAGACTGGCTGCCAACCGAGGGCACTCACGCCTCGTGTCTCCTCCGGCTGCACTTCGGTTGACCTAATAGACCTGCATCTGAAAAGTTGTCAGCTTTTGGTCAATGCGATGGTTCTAGGTTTCCTTACTCGGTCCTTCACAGTCACCTGGTCAGTTGCTCTCGTGGCCGATCACGTGGCCAGATCACTCTTGATCTCTCTCAGTCACTCTAATTCTTAGGCACCAAATCAGTGCCAGAACGCACCTCAACGTCAGCAGTAGCCTCCTGACCCTCTAGGAGTGCCCACTTTGCCCTATCCATTCCAGTTCATTCTTTGCACTGCTGGCAAAGAGCTCTTTAAAACACAAACCTGATCTTGTCTCTCCCCGCCTATAACCGGGCCATTGATTCCTCCCTCCACCCACGTACTGGCTCCACGTCCTTCCCTGCCTTACTTCCCACTGCCCTAGGATCTATACAGAAAAGAAAGTGAAGTCGCTCAGTCGTGTCCAACTCTTTGCGACTCCATGGACACCAGGCTCCTCCGTCCATGGGATTTTCTAGGCAAGAATACTGGAGTGGGTTGCCATTTCCTTCTCCAGGGAACTTCCCGACCCAGGGATCAAACCCAGGTCTCCCACATTGTGCACAGACACTTTACTGTCTGAGCCACCAGGGAAGTCTATATCAATATCTATATAGCTGATTAGAAACTATTTTAAAATTGTTGTTGTTGTTATTTTATAGCAATAAAAATATGTAGGAATATATCTAACAAAATATATGAAAGACATTTCATCAAACAACAAATTTTTATTAAACATCTACTGTTATGTCCTGGCTCATTCTTGACTCTGAGGATACAACAGTGAACAAAACTAATAAAGACTGTGGAGTTAATATTCTCATAGAGAAAATTACAAAACGTTATTGAAGGACATTAAAGAAGGCCTGAATACATGGAGGGATATACCATGTACATGGATGGAAAGACTCAATATCATAAAGACATATATTTTCCCAAATCTAATCAGAATTTTTGAGAGCGATTTTTAAACCCAAACAACAAAGTTTGTGTGTTGGGGAAGGGAGATATTTCTCTGCTTATCGAGTCACATATGGTGCAAAGAGGCAAATATTAATGGAATACAATAGGGATCCTAGAAGCAGACACAGGTTTTTCTGTACTGATATACAATAGACGTAGAATCATAAATCCATAGGGAAATGGTGGAGAACTCAATAAATGGCACTGAGAAACTGGCTTTCCATAGGAGTAAAAAATTGATGCCTGATTCAAGTAGATTAAAGAATAAATATGGCAAGCAAATATTTCAGACTATAACTGACCCTTGAATGATGCAGAAGTTAGGGGCACCAACCCTTAAGCAGTTGAAAAGCCACCTATAAATGACACTTGGCCCTTCTTATAGACGGTTCCACAACCTTGGATTCAACCAATCTCTGATTGTATAGTACTGTATTATGCTTTTATTGAAAAATAAGTGGACATGCCCAGTTCAAAGTCATGTTATTCAAAGATCAACTATGGAGTATGATTTTTTTTAATAAACTACAACTCATAAGGGAAAAACTGATCTGTGACTTTCTCAAAATTTAAACTGCCATATAACACTGCTGTTGCTGCTAAGTCGCTTTAGTTGTGTCCGACTCTGTGAGACCCCATACACGGGAGCCCACCAAGCTCCCCTGTTCCTGGGACTCTCCAGGCAAGAACACTGGAGTGGGTTGCCATTTCCTTCTCCAATGCAGGAAAGTGAAATGTGAAAGTGAAGTCGCTCAGTCATGTCCGTCTCTTAGCGAGCCCATGGACTGCAGCCTGCCAGGCTCCTCCGTCCATGGCGTTTTTCAGGCAAGAGTACTGGAGTACTGGAGTATTGCCTTCTTTGCCATATAACACAAGACATTATAAACCAGACTAAAAGACAAGCTATAGATTAGGAGTAAAAATCTTCAACCTGTATAACAAAGGGATAGTATTCAAAGAACTCTTGCAAACTATTAAGAAAAAGACTCTCTCCCACAACCTGCAAAAGAAAAGCGGATAAAATGCACAACTGGGGACTTTCAGAAGAAGAAATTGAAATCACTAATAAGTAATTGAGATATATACATAAAAATAATTGTAAGATATGGTTTTAACTACATCAACCAGAAAACTATTAAAACATTTATCAATGCCAAGTATTTGTGAGCATGTTGGGAAACAGGAATCTTTATATGCTGCTGGTACATTCACACTTTGGAAGGCAACTTGGCAATATCTTATAAATTGAACGGGCGCACACCTTACAACCCATCAATTCAACTACTGAACATACGCTCTTTGAATACAGCTGCAAGACCTATGAACTACCTTTCATTTTGCAGCTAATGTGCAAGGTGACAACCTTCCCTAAAGAAGTTCTTACCTTGTGCAAGGGTTGTAGGTATAAAGATGTTCTTTGCATATAATATAAAACAGTCTTTGTATTAGTGGAAAATATTAGAAATGATTTAAATGTCCACTAGTATAGTGATAGATGAATAAAATGTGATATAGTTTAATAATAAGATACTATAGAGTGATAAAAATTAATGACCCAGATCTATATCAACATAAAAATATCCTCCAAACCTATTTTTGGGTCAATAAAAGAAAGTTGTCGAAGGATAAATATTTTTAAAGGCTATGATTTGTGTTCAATATAAACACATACAAAAGTATATTCTATATACTACAGGTATATAGGTATTACAAATTTAAAAACACAGACTGGAAAGATGTACACTCAATTCATGACAGTATTGCCCGTGGGAAAGGAATTAAAGATGAGGAAAGAGAAGAAGAAATTTCAACTATGTCAAGTTTATTTGGAATTTTTTTAATAACCCAGTTGAAGCAAATATGTGAAAATATTCTTATCTGGATTTGTTTTTCAGGTTTTTTCTAAATGCAAAACAAGCCATAGCAATAACAGAAAATCAGTACTATGAGAGATGACATTTAGGATACTTTGGGAATGCACAATGGTGGGAGTCTAACCAACTCTAACTGGAGTCAGTAGAGACTTTCAGGAGGAAATGGGAGTTCATCTGGTAAAGGAAACGGGAAGAGCATTCCAGGAAGAGGGACCAGCATGTAGAAAACCAGAAGACAGAGTGAAACACGTTTGAGGAAGTGAATGCATTTCAGTGACCAGGAAAGAGCGAAAGAGGGGAATGATGAGACGGCCAAACCTGTATGCTTTTGTTTGTTTCCTTTTTCACAGATGTGGAAACAGAGCCCTAGTGAGGGCAGTAGAATCCAGGCCTCCTTACACCCTGTCACTTGTTCTGTGATAATGATAGTAACAACAATAATGATGGTGATAATGTGATGATGTGCTGTGTGCAGTCTCTCTAGTAGATACTTTAAATATGTCCTCACTTTTAATCTTGCTACAGACCTAGAGGGCTTTTCCCCTCCTCGTTTTATAGACAGTAAATCTGAGGCCTGTAGAAGTTAAGAAATTTGCTCCAAGTCACAGTGGCAGAAGCCTGATCCCACAAGGCTTGGTGTGCTCTGCTAAGGAGGTTGGACTTTTCCCCAAGGACATTGAGTGTATTAGGTTCCTATTGCTGCTGTAATTACCGTAAACTGAATGACTTAAAACAATATAAATGTATTAGCATATAGTTCTTGAGGTCAGAAGTCTGAAATGGGTCTCACTAAGCTAAAATGAAGGTGTTGGCAGGCTTGAGTTCCTTCTGGAAGCTCTAGGAGAGAGTCTATTTCTTTGTGTTGTCTTCCTTGGCTCAAGGCCCCCTTCCATATTTGAAGCCAGAAATCATACCACTGACCTCTGCTACTGTCATCACATCCCCTCTGGCTCCTATACTCCTGCCTCCCTCTTTCACTTACAAGGATTCACTTATGTGAATCCCAGGTGGCTCCATTGGACCCACCCAAACAATCCAGGCTAATCTCCCCATCTCACAGTCAGTGGATAGCAAATTCAATTCCATCTGCGGCCTTAATTCCCTCATAACATAACATGTTCCCAATTTTCAGGAATTAGAGAATGGACATTTTTGTCCGTTAATTTGCCTACCATGGTGAACCACTGAATGATTCTAAGCAAGGAAAGACAAGGTGAGAACTGCATTTCAGCATTTTCACATTATTATTGGTTTTAGAAAACTGTCACTTCGTGACTCATTTAAGGCAAATTAGGCTTTGTAACAACTAACACTTTCAAAGGCTGAACAGTACATAGATATTAAATGTGTTAACTCTAATAACTACATTTTCCCGGGGTTTTTAATGTGATAGAGTTCTTTCCTATACGTGCTTTGAAAAAGTCAAGTAGAGGAACAGAGGGCTATGTGGTAATTGATCCCATACGAATGAGAAAACAGACCCTCGGGCATTTGGTCACCTGCCCAGGTTCACAGAGCTGTTAAGGCCAGGGTCATGAAGAGGACTGGACTTCAGCCCCCTTTTAGGCATTTCTTTAAGCTATCTGTGGGGTGGGACATTCTAGGAAACTCAAATCATATATCTTTGACGCAATATTTCATGTGTAACCTAGGGCCCAATAAATAATATTTGTTGAATGGATAAATAGCCATGCGTTTACTTCTGAGGCACAGATAGTGACTTTCAAGGCAGGAAAACTGGGGGTCATCCTAGAATTCTTTCCTGTTCCCCATATCTAGTCTATGTGCAAGTCAGCTAAGCTGCCAAAATACTAATACGTGCTGCAACTGTCCCCTTCTTTCTGCTGAGTCCTGCCCCAAGGCCACAGAAACAGAGCCCAGAATCAAGATCACCTCCGAAGCTGACTGAGCCCCTTTGTAACCTTGCCCAAAGCCCCCTGATAGTCACTAACAAGCTTCCTGACTCCCAATTAAGCAAAGATGCCCACTCAGTAAACACCCTATTGTACTTCAACCAATCACCTAACACCAACCGTCCAGCAGGAATTTTCTTTGTCTTGAGACTATAAAAATTGGCTATTAACCCATGAAAACTGTCAACTTTCCCTGGTCTGTCAGGAGGTCGCCCCACTGAGCTCGCAGTGCCCACTTTATCTCTGCTGTTTGTTCTTAATAAACTCACTCCATTCTGAAATGCCCTGTGTCTGAAAATTCTTTTCCAAATCGCGCTTTGACTGCCTCAACACTTTCCAGCTTCTCAGCTCCCACTTCTCCCAGGGTACTGTATCTCTCACCATCTCTCCTGAAAACCTCCCTTCTTTGCCTGTCTAATCTACACTCCCTTTAGGGGCCAGGATGATCCCTGTAAATCAGATGACATGGGCTCTCAGGTTAAAATTTTACTGTCAGGCTTTCCATCATGCTGAGAAGGAAACTATAAACACCCAATCCTGGCCACACATGTTCTTTCACTCTCGCCTCCTTAGCCTCATACTTACCACCTCCCTCTGGCCTCCTCCCCTCCAGTCCTACTGACTCTTCCGAAAGGCCAAGCTTTCCCACCAAAGAGCCTTTTGTTGTGCTGTTCCTTCTGCTGGAAACCGCTCTTTAAACACCCATGTCCTTCTTACACGTCAGGTCTTATCTCAAATGTCACCTGTTTAGAGTTCTTCCTGTCCCCCATTTTGTTTCTTCTACAGCAAATTTCCATTGTTTGCAAATGTTTTGTCTATTTGCTTATTTTGTTTGCCTTCCTTCTTAGCCCTGATGTCCAATGTGGAGCTACCAACCACATATGGCATTAAGCACTTGACATGTGGCTAACCTGAACTGAGATGTGCTCCAAGTGTAAAATACACACTGGATTTTGAAGACTGAATACAATTAAAAGAATGTAAAACATGTCACTAATAATGTTTATTGACTACACATTGAAATGATTATATTTTTTTTGCTATCCTGAGTCAAATGAAAACAATAGTAACAACCTGCTTCTTTCTACATTTTTAATGTGGCTACCAGAGAATTTATGATAACCCGTGTGGCTTGCATTGTGTTCATACTGGGCAATGCCAGTCTACGCCATTAGCCAAAAAGGTAGGAACCACCACCACCTTACCTACCTCTGTGTCACTACCATATAGAGGGTACTAAGTATCTGTTGGATAATTTAGTTTTTATGAGAACCCTGGACACACAGCTGAGACAGGCAGTTCTGTGTACACTGCGAGTTTGAGGAACAAATACCAAAGAAACACTTTTATTTTCCTCCAGTCACTGTATTTCAAACAGGTTCCGTGGACTTGGTCCCCACCTTCCTGCTGCAGTCACCTACTACTGTAGATGGAGAGGGGCAGGTGACTGCTGGAGGAGCAGAGCTGGTTTAGCGGCTACTATTTCAGTCCCCTAGGAGGTGTGTGCTCTCAATTTCGCGTTCTCCAGCTTTGGTCCTAGTAGTAACACACTGAGACATACAGTTAGTAGCTGGCAGCCCAAGGGGATTTGCCCAGGGTCACTGCGCAGGTCATAGGTGAATGAATAGGGCCTGGAACCTTGGTCTCCAAGGTGGGTACCTTTCCAGACTCCTGCCTCTAACTACCCCTGTTGCAGTCTCCTTTACCTCAAAGGACCCAGGTGACCATAACGCTCACTCATCTCCCTCTCCTCACATGCATCTCTGATTTATGGGAGCTCCTAAGTAGAGTTATGCCTGGTCCCAGGAAAGCTGACCCAAATGGTACCCTCCTCAGAGGCCAAAGTGTATGACAGGAAGAGAAGAGGATGACTGGATGAATGGACAGACGGACCAGTGAATGGATGGAGTGGAGGATGCGAGGACAGACCAGCTGCAGGAGACGGGGAGGAGGATGACTGGCGGGTAGGATGCCTGCATGGGGGCGGGGCAGGAGGGTGTACAAAAGGAAGGAATTACCAACTTTTCTCGCCTCACACAGAATCTGAAGATCAGAGGACCCCTAGTAATCCAAATCCAGCCCCCGTCACGTTTCTACCAGAACACCGACGAGGCCGAAGAAGCCCGGCGTTTTGCCCCAGGGCCCCACAGGGAGGGCCGGGCCGAGCCGGAACTGGGATCCGAGTCTCCGGGCCCCGCGGCTGGGGGGCTCTCTCCGCCCCCATCCGCCACCGTCCCCTCCCCGAGCCTGACGGTGCCAGGGTTGGGGGAGCACCCCCACCCCACCTCCGGAGGTGGAGGCCCCACGCGGCCCCAACAAGCTGTCGTTGTCCCGCGGGCCCCGGGCCCGGCACACTGGGGCTTTGTCCAGCCCCCCGCCGCGACACACGGGTCGGGGGGGGGCAGCCCACGTGACCGAGGGGGTAGGAGGAGCCTGTGGCGGCGGCGGCGGCTCCAGCATTTCCCTCCCTGGCCGGGGGAGGCGGCGGCGGCGGCGGCTGGGCAGAGCTGGGCCGAGCTGCGGACACCGGGCCCCCCGATCCCCGCCAGGCTGCAGGCGCCGGGCCCGGGCCGTCAGGGCAGCTGTTACCCTTGCGTTCAGCGGGTGGCGAGCTGGGGGTGCTCCCGGAACCCCGTGCCCAGGATCATGGGGAATGGTATGACCAAGGTAGGGGGCCGAGATGGCGCAGCCGCCCCCGGCCGCCCCCGCCCCCGCCGGGCGCCGGCCTCTGACCTTCTGGCTCTGGCTGGCTGTGTGTGTGTGTTTCTCCGTCTCCCTGGGACTCTGAGAGCAGACTTCACTGTCTGTCTCTCTGGGGCTGTTTCTCTCTCTCTCTGACTGTTTCTCCGTGTCTCTCTGACTCCGTATTTCTTGCTGTGGCTCGCTGTCAACCCTAGGCTCTGTCTCTCCCTGAGTCCTTTTCTCTATCTCCCTGTGGCTCTGTCTGCCTTGCCTCTGCCCCCCTGGACTCTCTAGTGCTGTTTCTCCATCCTTCCCCACCCCGACTCCCACACCCCTATGCCGCTGCCCGACCCCCGCACCTGTCCCTACTTCCTACCGCATCCCTGTCAGAATTCTCCACCTTCTAGCTGCTACCCGCCAAGTCCACCTCTCCACTGGCCCCTCCCCTGTGCTCCTCCCACTCTCTTTCCCCAGGTCTTTGTGCCCCCCTCCTTCTTCCTCTCCCCCGACCCAAGCTCGCCTCCCTTGGTGGCCTGCCTCTGCCACCCTCCTTAGACCCCTCTCACAGAGAGTCCAGACCCACAAGAGAGAGGACTCTGCTCCTTGAGTCCTGAGGGTGAGACACTCTTCACGAGTCTAAGGGGAGCTGTCATGCACCCCTACCCGGTTGACCCCCTGCTTGTCTCTTCTGTAGGTACTTCCTGGACTCTACCTCGGAAACTTCATTGGTGAGCGCTGCCCACTCTGTCCCAAGGCCCTGGCATGCTCCCTGTCCCAGGCCTGTGTCCACCATTCATGCTCTGGCCCACGCACCCTGGACGTGCTCAGGAATGGGGCTGGGGGCAGGGAAGTGATGCTAGGCTGGGAGCAGGGAAGAACTCATGAGGTCTAAGGCGGATGAGGGTGAAGGAGCGGCCCCAGTGCAAAGGGCTCAGAACACTGGACGCGGGGCAAGCCTGCACCTGCTGGGAGCCTCAGCGTCTGTCTCAGCACAAGGCCTACTCCCGCCTCTAAGGGTATTTTCAGTCTTGAGGTTCTGGGCTGAGGCTGTTTGGAGGTGTTGCTTCTAGCTGGGAAGCTGGGAACACTTCCCTGCACAACCTCCTCCTCAGAGGTCTCTAGAGACTGGACTTTACCTCAGAAACTTCACTGGTGAGCACTGCCTTGCTCTGTCCCAAGGCCGCGGCACTCTGCCTGTCCCAGACCTGTGCTAAGACACAGGCTGGTCTGGAGCTCGTGAGACCCACTTCCACTTCCATTGGTGGAGTCAGAGAAAACTTCGGGGAGAGAGGGACATCTGCCTGGGGCAGAGCTTTCTCCACCCACTCCTGTCCTCCCTGGGCTTAGGGGCTCCCTCTCTCCTAAACCCTAGTCCCTTCCTCCCTGGGAGCTTCCTCAGCACTTCACACCACATCGACTTCCGAATATTTGGTGAGTAAGGTCTGAATCCTCTTTAAGTATGTAGGCCCATGAGGGCAGGGGTCATGAACTTGACCCCACAGTGCCATGCTCAGCCAAGGGTGCAGATAGTAAACAGTGTGGTGGATGATGAAGTGGGCATGGAGCGGAGATAGAGTGTTATTTACTTTGATGATAGAAGATCTTCGTACGCTGGGAATCCAGCCCCTGGTGATGGCCACTGAGAACTGTGGGGGCCATCTCCCTGGGTCATGTTTCATTTAACTTTATAGATACAGATACACTATTGAAAACAAAAAATGGAAGTCTGTTCTGCATGCTATTCTGTAGCCTGTGTTTTGCATTTAATAATATATTGTTGACTTCCTTGCACGTCAGCACGTAGAGATCCTTTTAGTGGCTGCAGAGTCTTCAAGTATGAATATACCATTATTTATCCAGTCCCATTTTGGGTTGTTCCCATTTTTAACTATTTCTGATGTGTTCACGGTCATAAGGAGAGAACACAGTCTTCTCCCACACAGTTTTCCATGTGAGTTCATTCTTCTGTAGTCAAGATTCCTAAAAGTAGAATTGCCTACTTTTAGGTGGTCAAGAATATGCCAGGAAAGGGTGTTTGTGATGAAAAAAACGGGGGAGGGGGCAAGACTAGGAGGTGCCGCGCTGTTACCTGTGGGTACCCCAGTGGTAAGACTGAAGCCTAGGGGCATACCCCTGTCATGCTGGAGGCAAGAGGTGGCGAAGGAGCAGGGCGCTGGCGGAGGATGGGCAGCGGTGGAGAGGGAGGGACCAGGAGGAGAGCAGGGCGGTGAGCTCCTGCCTCACTTGACCATCGGGAACATACAAATCACACCTGCCAGACTGGCTCAGACATCCTGTTTCTTTCAGATGCCAAAGACACAGATCAGCTAGGCCGGAATAAGATCACACACATCATCTCCATCCACGAGTCACCCCAGCCTCTGTTGCAGGTATGCCTTACCCCACCCCAGGGCTGTGCATAGCGGGGGAGGGGTGCTTTACACCCCCACAGCACCCATTCATCAAGTACCAACTACATGCCAGATCCTATTCTGGCACATGGGCCTTCCTGAGCCATGCTAACTCATTTGGTTAAAAACTGATCTGTTTTCCATTAGCATCCCTACTTGCTCCCTCTTTGGCAACTGAGGACCAGAGAGGTAAAGTAACCTGCCAAAGGCCACACATCCAGGAAGCTTAGCTCCTTGGCTAAGGAGCTAAGTCCTCACAGGGGCTTCCCGTTGTCCAACTGAATAGATGATTCTGGGCTCTGCTTCTCACTTGTGACCTGGGGCTATGATTTTACCCATCTGGGCCTCTGATTCCTCAGCCCTGTCTGTCCCCAGGAAGCTGTGAGATGGTGAAGATGTTTTGCACACTGGCCTCCTCTGGGAGGGTTGGTGCTGGTATTATCAAGTCCTGGAAAAAATGGAATGAGGGTTATGACCCAGAGTTGGAAAGGCGGAAATCCAGGCCACATGTGCTAGAGCCCAGAGGTCTGAATTCATATCTTTACCACATTCTTTCTGGAACCTTGGGCCCAGGACTTCACCTCTCCAGACCTCAGTTGTCTGAAAAAGGGGGATTTTACAACAGTTCCTACCCCACTGGGTTGTTGAGAGCCACATAATAAGTACTCAATAAATTTTAGTGATATAATAACAAAGTTAATCATAATCATATTCTCAACCTATAAACAGAGCCCTTACCTTCTTATCTGTTAGGGTCTGGGTCATCCACTGAAGGGAAGGAACATTGGGTGGAAAGGGGCCCTGGAGATCTGAGATCCAGACCAGCTTCTGTCACAGATTTCCTGTGTGACCTTGGGCAGGGTCCTCCCCTTCTCTGGGCCTTAGTTTCCCCTTGTGTCAGATTTGATGGTCTCTAAGAGCAACCTCTGATAATCTTTGGTTCTCAGTGTCATTTGAAGAAGAAATTTCCAGGTCAGTGGAGTCTGCTTTTGCTTTATAGGAAAGGCTTATTCTGGAGTATTTGGAGAATGCAGTCACTAGAGTGCCTGGGGAAGCTGTCTAGGCATGACTATATTTACTAATGAAATGATAGCTGGCAAAATGAGTCCTTGCTCCCACAGCCCTCCCCTCTTCTCACCAGCATCTCCCTCTCCATCCATCACAGAATTTACCAGTCAGGGTTTGATAATGCCCAGGAAGTTCAAGGCCAGTTGTGCTGCAAACTGAAATTGCAAACCTTGCAAAAGATGCAGGCTCTAGTGACCTTGGGGAAGATGAGTTATAGAGAAGGGCTGGAATTTCACACAAGCCACTAACAGATGAGGAACCTGGCCAGGGGGTCCCTTAGTCACTGGCTGGAGGTGGGCCAGGCCCTTGAAAAGAGCCATTTAAATGTCAAAGGACGAAGAGAGGTCCTTGAGAAAAGTGCCTCTTGGAATGTGGGCAGAACTTATCTTTAGATCTTGTGTGAAGGTTGGGTATGATATTAGAGCACATTTGTTGGAGAAATTACAATTCATACCTTGATTACTTTAATAATTAGTACAGAATTGGGAAGATGCCCTGGAGGAAGGCATGGCAAACCACTCCAAGATTCTTGCCTGGAGAATTCCATGGACAGAGGAGCCTGATGGGCTACAGTCTATGGGGTCACAAAGAGTCAGACACGACTAAAGCTACTTAGCATGCAGAGAGTTTATACGTTCATGAACTAAAAGTTTATCTTCATAGTTTTTGTTTCTGTTCAAGATAATAAAATCTACTTTGCCCTTCTTAACTGTGTAATTTTGTAATCCTCACATGGAGGCGAGTCACTTTAAGTGACCCTTTTCCAGCTGTTAAATAAAAGGTTCTTGGGCCCATTTTTGGGCGATGTCCAAGCCACCCATGGGGTTAGGATACTATCTTTTCAGAAGGTTCTGGAACCATAGATGGTCAGACCTGAGAGGCTCTCAGAGGTGTCTATCCTCTGGGCAGAGACAGCGTGGCCCAGAGAGGGGCAGGCACTGGCCTAGGGTCACGAGGTGCTTGGGATGCCCAGGCTGGGGTCAGGGGGTGCAGGCAAGGGCTGCCCACTGCCCACGTGTGTTTTGTACTTGCAGGACATAACCTACCTTCGCATCTCAGTGGCCGACGCCCCTGAGGTACCCATGTAAGTTCCTCTGGATGGGCTGACAAACAGGACAGCTGCCTCCTGTGGTGGGAGGAGGGAGGGTGGGAGGTGGCCTGAGAGAAGACAGAGAAGAATTCAGGCCCCGGAGCTGTCCTGGGGACCCCAGCACAGGTGGTCTCCCAGACTGCTTTGACTCTCAGCCGCGTCCTTGCCTATGCCGCTGGCCAAGCCTTAACCTCCCAGAAGAGCTCAGTGTCCTCAGCTATGAATGGAGAAAGCACCCTGTCCCTCAGGTTCAGATGCCCTCATGGGTTTGAAAGGGTCAGGCTCAGCCTGTTCCTGGCCTTGGAGTTAGGAATCTGGGTTCAGGCCAGGCTTTGCCATTTACTTGCTGTGTGACCTTGGACAAATCACTTCCCCTCTCTGAGAGAGGAAAAATGGGTGTGTGGGGTGTGGGGGTCTGTCATCATCAAGGAGACTTTCAAGGATCAGATGGTACGGGTTGAGGCTCTAGGACAGGGCCTGGCATGTAACGGGGGCTCAAAAAGCAAAGATTGTTGGTGTTATTAGTAGTGGGGGCCCCCAGCCTGCGGGGGACCCAGAGAGACACTTTGCCCCTTGGGAATCTTGCTCCCAACCTCACTGCTGACTGTTATTGTCCCCAGGTGCTCTGATTGTAGACCCCAGAGGGGTGGGACTCCTCCTGCCCATTTCCTTGAAAGATCAAGATGAATCCTCCATGAAAACAGGACCCCCAGGACCCGTTGAGGAGGTGCTCCTGCCTCTGTGGTGGGATTTCATCCAGGGCCTCTCTCACCACCTGAAATGCCACCATTATTGCACACACACTTCTCCACCTGTACTGCAGCATTGCCCCCTAGTCACCTCACATGCCAGCTGACCTGAGGACCCAGGGCTCTTTGTCTGTCTCTTGCCATCTCAGAAATGGGGGGGTGGGAACAGGTTCTTGGAGACCTGTGCCCCTCCAACCCCAGCACTCAGTACCTTCTTGCTTTCTTCTCTAGCAAAAAGCACTTCAAGGAATGTATCAACTTCATCCACTGTTGCCGCCTCAATGGGGGAAACTGTCTTGTACACTGGTGAGTTAGGAGGGGCGTGGGGGGAGGGGAAGTGAGTGAGTGTCCTCCATCCTCAACACACCCTCATCCTTCGGGGAGTGCAGCCTGTGATGGGCCTTCTGCAGCCTGTCACCATGCCTGACAGTCCACCATTCATCTGACAGCCTGATGGGTGATGCTTTCCCCAGCTGTGGCCAGATAGCTGTTTCTCCCTGAGACTCAATTTTCTCATCTGTAAAATGGGGGACAGACTGTTGACCTGATGGGGTATTGGGAGGAACAGGTGAAGTCATGCAAGTAGTTCAGCATCCTCCAGTAGTTCTGGCTCCTTCTCCTCCCCTCCAGCCTTGGAGGCTATTGTATAGGGCAGTGAGGAGCCCCAGGCTGGGAGATGGAACCTTTGAGTTTTCCCAGGACCCCCTGGCCCTGTAGATGTAATTCATCCCATGACTTCTCACCACGCTTGCTTCAAGGAAGCTCTGCCTGAGCCATAGGGACACCTCTAGCCTGTCTCTCCCCCTCTCTCCTTTCCTTGCTTCAGCTTCACTGGTCATTCCATTCTTCAAGTCCATCTGGATCCCACTCACATGGTCTTTGTACACTGCTGGAATATTCTTAACAATCCTTACCCATCTTTCAGAATTCAGCTTGTTGTCACTTCTTTGGGAACCCCTTCCCTAATCCTCCACATCCCTTCCACTAGATGAATACTTCTTTCTATACCATCTCCTAACTCCTGGACTCATCTTCAAAGCAGTTATCACCACCTGAAATTGTCTCCCTGGTTAGTGTCTGTCTCTCCCAACCATCTTATAAGCCCCAGGCTGGCAGAGACCATGTCTGTTTTATTCCCAACTATATCCCCAGTACCTAAAAAATCACAGATGATCAGGAAACATGTGTTGAATGATTGAATGAAGTGATGTTTCACTCAGGCCTTTGTTGTGGGTGAATGCCAGGCAGAGGGTACAGCAAGGCAAAGGCTTGGATGTGAGAAGACAGGTTTTGGCAGGTTCCTTGTAGTTGGAGCTCAGGAGGCAAAGGTAGGAGAGCTGAGTGTGGATTCAGTCCCTGGGGGACACAGAGGAGACTGGGCCTAACCTGAAGTCTTGGGGGTATGGTGTCCCAGCTTTGCAGGCATCTCCCGAAGCACCACCATCGTGACGGCGTATGTGATGACTGTGACGGGGCTAAGCTGGAGGGACGTGCTTGAAGCCATCAAGGCCACCCGGCCCATTGCCAACCCCAACCCAGGCTTTAGGCAGCAGCTTGAGGAGTTTGGCTGGGGCAGTTCCCGGAAGGTAGGGGCTGTGGCTCAGTGGTAAAGAATCCGCCCATGCAGGGGACGCAGGTTCAGTCCCTGGGCTGGGAATATACCCTGGAGGAGGATATGATAACCCACTCCAGTATTCTTGCCTGGGAAACTCCATGGACAGAGGAGCCTGGTGGGCTACACATGGGGTTGCAAAGAGTTGACACGACTGAGCAAGTAAACAACAAGAGGGGTAGGGGCTGGGGCAGGGTGCGAGACTTCTCTCTTGAGCTGAGCACTGATTGGAAAGAAATTTGCCTGTGCTCAGACCTGGCAGATTTTTCTGAGGTCTTGAACTTGTGGCTCTTGAGATAACTTAGCCCCTAGGTGTATTTTGTTTGGACAGCCAGAAGTTTTCTTCTCCTTTTTAACTTAGTGAAGGCATTTGAGCCTCTGGCTCCTTTGGAGAGCCAGACTGTCCAGTCCCTACTCCACCCCTGGGTCCTTGAGGAGGCCAAAGCAATTCCTTCTCCTGTGCCCACTGGGCAGATGGCACGTGGAGATGTCAGGGACTGAACCAACCCTCCCCCCTCCCCGGAACAAGAGATGAGAAACGGAGAGAGAGAAGCAGCCAGTGTAGGAAGCCAGGCTTGTCTGCAGGGCTGTATTAGGAAAGAGACCGGCGAGTTGTGCAGGCTGGGGAGGGCTTAGTGTGGTCCCCACTGTGCAGGTGGAGGGGTCACTTCAGTAGGTCTGGAAGTTGGAGTGTCAAAGGGGAAGGAGGGGATTCAGGGAGATGGAAGGGATTCGGAGGGAGAGGGAGCTCACTGAGGGGGATGGAGACCCCACGGGTCTGAGCTAAGAGGAAGCTAAGAGGACGCTCCAGAGCTAAGAGGACGCTCAGGAAGGGGAGAGGCTTAGCGAGGTGTGGGGAGCTAGTAAAAGAGCGGAAGCTCTGAGGATGGAGAGGGGACCCGGGGCCGGGCACCGACCCCGCCCCTCTTCCCGCCCCAGCTTCGCCGGCAGCTGGAGGAGCGCTTCGGCGAGAGCCCTTTCCGCGACGAGGAGGAGGTGCGCGCGCTGCTGCCGCTGTGCAAGCGCTGCCGGCAGGGCTCGGCGAGCGCGGCCACTTCCCCGGCGCCCAACTCCACGGCCTCGGAGGGGACCCTGCAGCGCCTGGTGCCGCGCTCGCCCCGGGAGGCCCACCGGCCGCTGCCGCTGTTGGCGCGCGTAAAGCAGACTTTCTCCTGCCTCCCGCGGTGTCTGTCCCGCAAAGGCAGCAAGTGAGGATCCCGCCCCCGCCGTGGCGCCCCTCGTCCTCCCGACTGGTCCCCCTTCTGGGATCGCCGGGCTTCTCAAGGCCTTCAGGAGGGGCCCAGCGCCCGTGGGAGCCGCGGCGGCCTGATCCCTGCCCTTGCCCCTCTGCCCGCCTGGCTTGTCTGCGTCCGCAGTCCGTGCGTCCTCCATCTGTGTGTGTGGCTCTGTGTCTGGGCCGGCTTGCTGCAGCCACCTGGTGCCTTAGTCCCTGGGCTGGGGGAGGGTGCACCCGCGCCTCCCCCTCCCCCCGCCCCGCTCCTCCCCAGTGAAGGTGGCGGGAGTGGGAGTGGGGGAGGGGGAGGGTTGGATGGGCCTGGAGGATATTAAAGAGACACAGAAGCTGCCAGTCTGATCTCGTCTCCCAGTCATTCAGTCATTGAGCTAAGATGGGGGGGCGCTGTACCTGAACGCCTGCGGGAAACAAGAATGGGAGGCAGTTTACATCCCCTACGGCCTGAGGAGCCTGCCACCTTCCCAGCATTGCAGTGTGCTGGGCTGAATTCCACTTCCTTTATCCTCACAGTTCTCTCTCCCTGGAGCCCTGGTCTCCTGAAAAGGCTCCCAATTCCTCTTTCTCTTTGAACCCCCTGCCCCCTGGCTGAGCCCCTGCCCTCCCTGAATCCTCCCTTCCTTTCCCTATCCACAAATCCTAGCTAGTAAAGGTATAGTTACCTCCCTCATGCCAGATTTTTTACTTGAATGGGTTCACTTAATCGTCTGGGAGGAAGCAAGTTCAGAAAAGTCAGGCAGCTTGTCCAAGGATACACAGCCAGAGTAGGGGAAGCTGGATGTGACCCTGGACAGTCTGTGTCCCATGACGGTTGTTAAAAAGCAGCTTCTTCTGGTCTTGAAGATTACTGGCCAGGAGAACCCACCCCCAGCTGGTAGGAATGACCCTTCCCACTTAGAGTTTAAAGGCCAGGGGAGCACTGAGAAGGGAGGGCCTCAGGGCAGCCCAAGAAAGCAGCAGACTGAGGATAAACAATGGTCACCTGAGCTTCTGTTTCCTAAACTAAAATTAACTTAGTTAAGAGGGATCTGAAATTTCTGTATCAAATAATCACCTGTACAGGGGTTCTTTTGATGCACCAAGACCTGGGGGTGATGGGGGAGGCCCAGATTCCAGGATTGGGGGTGGGAGATGGATGAAATAACCTTCACTTGCTGCCCAACCTCCTCCTCGGCATTCAGGCAACAAAAGTTCATCGAGTACCTACTCTGTGCCAGGCCATGAGCTGGGCACTGAAGACACAGCAGTGAGCAAGCCTCTGCACTCATGTTGCTGACATTCTGATGGGAAAGACCCTGGATAAACAGATAAACCAAAGAAAAACTACGTTTGGTCGTGAGGGAGGGAGCTGCTTTGCTGTGTGGGTGGAAGCATTTCAGGCAGAGGGTGCAGTAGCGGAAGAGCCTGAGGTAGGAGGGTGTATGGAGAGTGGGTGGCAGGGCTCACCAGAGTGCAGGAGCCTGTGGTCCTCCTGGCTGGTTAGGTGCCACCACCCGCCAGGTTTAACACATCTTCGCGTTTCTGTTGGTGTCACTCCCTATTTAAAAGCCCCCATCGCCCTCTGGGCTTCCCTGGTGGCTCAGAGGTGGAGATGCAGGTTGGACCTCTGGGTTGGGAACATCCCCTGGAGGACGGCATGGCAACCCACTCCAATATTCTTGCTAGGAAGAACCTGGTGGGCTGCAGTCCTTGGGGTCACAAAGAGACGGACATGACTGCAACGACTGAGCACACACAATTATCTCTGTCATCTCTAGGAGAAAACAAAACCCCTTGATAGGCTATTCCAGGTCCTTCATGATGCTCCCCGCCCCCCTCTTCATTACCTTCACCACGCTCTGGCTCAACCAGTCCATTCTGAAGGAGATCAACCCTGGGATTTCTTTGGAAGGAATGATGCTAAAACTGAAGCTCCAGTACTTTGGCCACCTCATGCGAAGAGTTGACTCATTGGAAAAGACCCTGATGCTGGGAGGGATTGGGGGCAGGAGGAGAAGGGGACGACCAAGGATGAGATGGCTGGATGGCATCACGGACTCAATGGACGTGAGTCTGAGTGAACTCTGGGAGTTGGTGATGGACAGGGAGGCCTGGCGTGCTGCAATTCATGGGGTCACAAAGAGTCGAACACGACTGAGCCACTGAACTGAACTGAATTGAGCACTCTGTGGGTCAGGCAATGTGCTGGACACTGGACCTGCATCTCACGGAATCTGCAAGTGGCTCTATGAAGTAGGCTTTGCTATTTGATAGATGAAGAAACTGACCATCTTGATGCCCAAGATAGTCAGCTAGCAAGTCGGGGGAGAGGGGGGTGCTGGGATTGGAATCCAGGCAGTCAGGCTGTGGACCCCATCCTCCTCGTTACTATGACTCTGCCCCCTGCCCTGAAAAAAATGAAGAGATTGCCTGACACAATCAAGATTCCTGTTTAGATGCAAGTATTACTTTTGTGTTTAACCATCTGAAATTCTCTGTGCCCCTTTGGAGCCCTGCAGTTCCAAGTTTGAATCCCAGCTGTGACTGTAGAAGGGTCAGAACTGGGTGGCTGCTGCCATATGAGGACAGTGGGGAGCATGAAGAAAGCTCCCTGGCAGGTACACACGAGGGACAGTGCCCAGGCTCTGGTCAATGCTGGCCCCCATCTCGCTCAGTGCTGGCTGCAGGGAGGGCTGGTTTCTCCCTCTCAGAGCCTCAGTTTACCCAGGTACACAGCCAGCGTGGAGCAGTCTGAGCTCCTTGCCCTTTTTCATATCACAGTCCCTCTTTGACAGTTTAATGGATACGTGCGTGCTAAGTCGCTTCAGTCATGTCTGACTCTGCGACCCTGTGGGCTTTAGCCTGCCAAGCTGCTCTGTCCATGGGATTCTACAAGCAAGAATACTGAGTGGGTTGCTGTGCCCTCCTCTGGGGGATCTTCCCGACCCAGGGATTGAACCCTTGTCTCTTACATCTCCTGTATTGGCAGGTGAATTCTTTACTACTAGCACCACCCAGAAAAAATACGTAGAGATGAAAAAATTGCATATACTTCTGGTAGGGGGGTGGGCGGGTGGTATCACAGACCCCACCAGGAATCTATAAACTCTAGGTGCAGCTGTTGGGAGGCAGTCTGGGACACCGTTTAGGCTCTTGGACTCTGGGGGCAGAGTCCCGGATTCAGATACTGGCTCCCCCAGGCACTAACTGGGTGACCTCAGTCTTCTAATGACAAAATCAGTAATTTTACTCCTCTCACATGCTATTGAGACATGTGAGCAGTTGAGACACTGCAGGAAAGCCAGATCAAGCATCTTGGGGAGTGGTCAGAAGAAGGGGACTCCCGGTATTTAAGGAAATATTTCTCCAAGGGTGGCTCATGGATCACCTGGATCAGAATCCCATGAGAGACTTGTTTAAAATTCACGTTCCCTGACTTCTTGCCTATGAAATCTGATTCTGCAAGTCTAGGTTGGAGGCTGGAAGTATGCGTTTTAAACCAGTCCCTGCCTCCCAGTTCTGCCAGGAGTTAGTTTGGTAGGTACAAATCCTGAAAGATGATGCTGTGAAAGTGCTGCACTCAATTTGCCAGCAAATTTGGAAAACTTAGCAGTGGCCACAGGACTGGAAAAGGTCAGTTTTCATTCCAATTCCAAAGAAAGGCAATGCCACAGAATGCTCAAACTACCACACAATTGCACTCATCTCACATGCTAGTAAAGTAATGCTCAAAATTCTCCAAGCCAGACTTCAGCAATACGTGAACTGTGAACTCCCTGATGTTCAAGCTGGTTTTAGAAAAGGCAGAGGAACCAGAGATCAAATTGCCAACATCTGCTGGATCATGGAAAAAGCAAGAGAGTTCCAGAAAAACATCTATTTCTGCTTTATTGACTATGCCAAAGCCTTTGACTGTGTGGATCACAATAAACTGTGGAAAATTCTGAAAGAGATGGGAATACCAGACCACCTGACCTGCCTCTTGAGAAACCTGTATGCAGGTCAGGAAGCAACAGTTAGAACTGGACATGGAACAACAGACTGGTTCCAAATAGGAAAAGGAGTACGTCAAGGCT
>SJXQ01008272.1:83879-148432 GCA_006408695.1 Aepyceros melampus | reverse complement strand
AATAAACTGTGGAAAATTCTGAAAGAGATGGGAATACCAGACCACCTCACCTGCCTCCTGAGAAATCTGTATGCAGGTCAGGAAGCAACAGTTAGAACTGGACATGGAACAACAGACTGGTTCCAAATAGGAAAAGGAGTATGTCAAGGCTGTATATTGTCACCCTGCTTATTTAACTTCTATGCAGAGTACATCATGAGAAATGCTGGGCTGGAAGAAGCACAAGCTGGAATCAAGAATGCTGGGAGAAATATCAATAACCTGAGATGCAGATGACACCACCCTTATGGCAGAAAGAGAAGAAGAACTAAAAAGCCTCTTAATGAAAGTGAAGGAGGAGAGTGGAAAAGTTGGCTTAAAGCTCAACATTCAGAAAACGAAGATCATGGCATCCGGTCCCATCACTTCATGGGAAATAGATGGGGGAAACAGTGGAAACAGTGTCAGACTTTATTTTGGGGGCTCCAAAATCACTGCAGATGGTGACTGCAGCCATGAAATTAAAAGACGCTTACTCCTTGGAAGAAAAGTTATGACCAACCTAGATAGCATATTCAAAAGCAGAAATATTACTTTGCCAACAAAGGTCCATTTAGTCAAGGCTATGGTTTTTCCAGCAGTCATGTATGGATGTGAGAGTTGGACTGTGAAGAAAGCTGAGCACTGAAGAATTTATGCTTTTGAATTGTGGTGCTGGAGAAGACTCTTGAGAGTCCCTTGGACTGCAAGGAGATCCAACCAGTCCATTCTGAAGGAGATCAGTCCTGGGTGTTCTTTGGAAAGAATGATGCTAAAGCTGAAACTCCAGTACTTTGGCTACATTATGCGAAGAGTTGACTCATTGGAAAAGACTCTGATGCTGGGAGGGATTGGGGGCAAAAGGAGAAGGGGATGACAGGGGATGAGATGGCTGGATGGCATCACCGACTCGATGGATATGAATTTAAGTGAACTCCGGGAGTTGGTGATGGACAGGGAGGCCTGGCATGCTGCAATTCATGGGGTCGCAGAGTCAGACACGACTGAGTGACTGAACTGAAGTGAACCTAAATGCCATAGAGGTAAGAAATACATCATCAGAAAAGGCAGGATGACCAAAAATATGATATTTTGGAAGTATGTTTCCTCAGGGTGCTATGTGAGAGCAATACTTTTCTTAGAATAGGCTTCCGACATCCTGTGCTATATATTCTAGGAGAGGCCCACAGAAACATCTGGGGCCTCCAACATCTCAGCACAAATGACATCACCAGGATTCTTATCCATCTATCCCAACATCTGGCAGATATCAGGGTTACATTCATCTTTGTCTTCTCAGCCTAGTGGTGAGTGACAAAGTCCATAATTTAGCCATCTTAAATCACCAGAGCCTTGTGGATAGTAAGAGCTCATAAACTGTTGACTGATTAAATAACTGGCTTTGATGGAAAACATTGGTTTTCCTCTCCAGCATCCATTTATAATTTGGGGTCCTACCATACCCACACTTTCAGTTCACATGTACTGAATGGAAAAAAAGGGCAATGCCAAAGAATGTTCAAACTACATTATAACTGTGCTCATTTCACATGCCAGCAAAGTTATACTCAAAATCCTTTAAGCTAGGCTTTAGCAGTATGTGAACCAAGAATTTCTAGATGTACGAGCAAGGTTTTGAAGAGACAGAGGAACCAGAGATCAAATTGCCAACATTTGTTGGATCATGGGGAAAGCAAGGGAGTTCTAGAAAAATATTTACTTCTGCTTCATTGTTTACACCAAATCCCTTGACTGTGTGGATCACAACAAAGTGTAAAAATTTCTTAAAGAAATGGGAGTACCAAATCACTTTACCTGTCTCCTGAGAAACTTCTATGTGAGTCAATTGGCAAGTTAGAATTGGAGGTGGAATGACTGACTGGTTCAAAACTGGGAAAGGAGTATGTCAAGGCTGTATATTGTCACCCTATTTATTTAACTTATATGCAGAGTACATCATGCAAAATGCTGGGCTGAATGAATCATAAGCTGGAATCAAGATTGTTGGGAGAAATATTAACAACCTCAGATATGCACACGATACCACTCTAATGGCAGAAAGTAAAGAGGAACTAAAGATCCTTTTGATGAAAGTGAAAGAGGAGACCTAAGAAGCTGGCTTTACACTCAACATTCAAAAAACTAAGATCATGGCATCCAGTCCCATCATTTCATGCCAAATAGAGGGGAAAAACGTGGAAGAAGTGACAGATATTATTTTCTTGGGCTCCCAAATCACTGTGGATGGTGACTGAGGCCATGAAATGAAAAGATGCTTGCTCCTTGGAAAGAAAGCTATGACAAACCCAGATAGCATATTAAAAAGCCGAGACATCATTTTGCTGACAAATGTCCATATGGTCAAAGCTTTCGTTTTTCCAGTAGCCATGTATAGATGTGAGGCTTGGACCATAAAGAAGGCTGAACTTCAAAAAATTGATACTTTCGAATTGTGGTGCTAGAGCAGACTCTTGAGAGTCCCTTGACTGCAAAGAGATCAAACCAGTCAATCCTAAAGGAAGTTAACCCTGAGTATTCATTGAAAGGACTGATGCTGAAGCTCCAATACTTTGGCCACTTGATTCAAAGAGCTAACTCATTGAAAAAGACTCTGATGCTGGGAAAGATCAAAGGCCAAAGGAGAAGGGGGTGGCAGAAGATGAGACAGTTACATAGCATCACTGACTCAATGGACATGAATCTTAGCAAACTATGGGAGATTGTGGAGAACAGAGGAGCCTGGCATGCTGCAGCAGTCCATGGGATCACAAAGAGTCAGACATGACTTAGTCACTCAACAGCAACAACAGCTGAGTGGAGCTCCAAACTTAAGAAATCAGTCACATATTCTTTTTCTTCTAGTGGTAGATTTAGGAGAGGGCACATGACATAAACTTGTCTAGAGTCAATATATGAATTGCTGCAAATGCTGGCAAAATGGCTTTTTGTGTGTGTGTAGATATGAACATGGAAGATTTAATAACTACTGCAACCACCTTGTGATCACAAAGGGAGATGATTTTCAAATGTAGAGTCAACAAAAAAGCAACAGAATGAAGAGAGAGAAGAATGAAGTGGAGAGAACTTCGATAAAGATACAGAAGATACTGTTAGACACTTCTGCCCAACTGTACCTTTGGCGGCACCTTTGACTCTTCAGTTAACATAAGCTGACATGTTCTGCTTTTTAATTTAAGCCAGTTTGCATTGGATATTCTTTTGCTTGCCACCAAGTGATATAACTTCTTCTGCAAACTGCATGTTAAAATACGTTAATTTTGTTCTATACTCATGGCCAAAGCAGTCCTTAGTTGTTATTTTTTTACTCAATTAATCAAGAAATGGTTTCTCCAGTAGTCATGTATAGATGTGAGAGTTGAACTAGAAAGAAAGCTGAGCACCGAAGAATTGATGCTTTTGAACTGTGGTACTGGAGAAGACTCTTGAGAGTCCCTTGGCCTGCAAGGAAATCTAACCAGTCCATCCTAAAGGAAATCAGTCCTGAATTTCATTGGAAGGACTGATGTTGAAGCTGAAACTCAAATACTTTGGCCACCTGATATGAAGAGCTGACTCATTGGAAAAGACCCTGATGCTGGGAAAGATTGCAGGCAGAAGGAGAAGGGGACAACAGAGGATGAGATGGTTGGATGGCATCACTGACTCAATGGACATGAGTCTGAGTAAACTCCGGGAGTTGGTGATGGACAGGGAGGCCTGGCGTGTTGCAGTCCATGGGGTCACAGAGTCAGACATGACTGAGCCACTGAACTGAACTGACTGAATCAAGAAATACATAATAGCCTCTTGTTATGTGGTGAGATGTCACAAAGTTTAAGCAAGTTCCTTGTCCTACAGTTCAACTGGAATTCATCATCTCTGTATTTTTCCTCTCACAAGGAATACATCTCCTTTGCCCAGATAAGTTTTGATCCGGCAATGAGATCATTTGAACTGTTCTTGGTTCTAAGCCTACCTTCCTCTACTCTGACCTGCTGGTGGTAGGGCTCTGATTCAGCAAACCTCCTTTGCCAGCCTTCTTTGCCAGCTGACTTCCTGTTTAATAAATGGGAAGCCTTAGGGACTGGAATGTGGGAACAGGAAAATTCCTTCCTGTTTCTAGTTCCTGAATGTGTCGTAGCAGTAGACAGCAGAAAGGGAACTGTTTTCTTCATTTCTAATATCTGGGTTTCCTTGGTATCACTTTTTACTCTTTCTGCCTTCTAATATTTTTATAACAAATTCCTTATATTAAATACACTGTTTTTCTGATTGAACCCTGGCTGATACAGTATTTGATACTAGGAGTGGTTTCAGGAAACAGACTTTCGAACCAGGAATCTGGATTCATTTGCTTTGCACTCAGAGCTAAGCTCATCACCAATGGACGATGGGAAGTAGTAATTTGTGGAATGTGATGACATCATGATTTATTGATGACAGATGACATCATCATCTGTTCTTCTCAGGTTTAATGCCACTGGTCAGCTGGCTTTTGGAAATCAAGTAACTGCTATATGTGATCGTTACGTAGAAAAGATGACTGTAAGAAATGTAAGGTGAGATGGCTACTTCTGATGGTGATATTGTGCTTGCAGGAAAAAAATTACAAGCTCAAATCTTTCAACTCAAATCATCTTCAGGGCATCAGAGGGCTCCTAAGGATGCCCATAAAAGTATCTCTTATTTCCTCTAAATATAGGAGACATATCTAAAACATTCAGACCCAAACTAAGCATCCATAGACTGGCCAAATCTCACATGTCAAAGTGTAGGCAGTAATTTGGAAGGCATAGGACTCTGAGGAATGGAAACATTTGAGTGGACTTGGATGAAGCTGAGAATCTTGAATCTCCCAAGGATCACTGAGCTTCCTTTGAATAAGCCTCTATTTCCTATTTGATGATACTAGTTTTCCTTTGCTTGAAAACCTGTAATGACTATATATGGAGCAGTTGCCTTGCATGGAGATCCCTATTCATTTTAAACTCCTTTGCTCCCAACTTTCATGGCCTTCAATCTTTTATCTGGAGTCAGATCCTAGCCTGCTTAGGGAAAGAAGGGCACAGACTTGTTCAGGAGGAATAGGGTTATACTCCAAAAGAATAACAAGATTTGGTTAAATTTATATTAGAATAAACATATCTAATATAACAGAGGTTGGATTCTAAGGTATCAGACCAAGGTGAACAGAACATAACATTGGGTTGGGGCTCAATTTAGGTAGCCCTGATATAATACACTTTCCATAGATTTTTGGACTTAATGCTATGGTAAACTGTTACAGTAATAGCCACCAGAGAATCATGCCACTCTGTATATTGTGCCCTTATGTAACCCCTTCCACAGTGGTTTTTGGCATAGCTGTCTGACTTGCTTTGGCCAATGAGATTGGAACAAATGTGATGCAAACAGAAACCTGTAAAGCCTTGCATGTTGGGGCTTGCCTTCTTTTTTCCTGTTCTGGACCAGCTTCCATGTTGATGAAGCCTGACTAACCTGCTGGAGACACATATCCCACTAGCAATCAGCAGCAACTCTAAGACATGTAGACCAGCTGAGACCAGCATCTTTTAGCCAATCTGTCAAACTGCCAGACTGACTGCAAACACAGGAATGAGCCCAGCTGACATTTAAGGAAGAAATGCCCCAGTTGAGCCCAACCCAAATTGCTAACCTACAAAATCATAAAAACATATGATAAACATAAGCCAGTAAGTTTTGTTATACAGCAAAAGCTAGGTAAAACAAATGTATTAGTTTGAGCAGCTGGGAGTGGCTCAGTTTGCTTGTCTCAGAAACATATGTTCAACAATACATTCAATGATACCGACTTGATAGAATTTCGCTGGAATAATGCATAGAAAGGATTCTAATGGCTTAGGGAGATAGGAATAATGGAGTAATTTATCATGTAACCTATGTGTCTTTCCTTACCTTGAAAGGGTCCAAGGGATGTTTCCCTCATTAAAGCATTGAGAAATGCATTAGTGAGGGAGCCCCAGCAATCCTGAATACCTCCAGGGAGCTCTTTTCTGTAGGCCAAAATTGATGCTGGATAATGCTACCACAGAGATGGGCTTCCTGATTTCAGTGCAGATGACTGGATCCCAGAGTAGGGGGGCAGGGGGCGGCGGTGGGTGGCTGGGCTACCAAAACACTACTTGACCCATATGACAGAAATTTGACTTATCACAATTAAGAATCAGCTTCTTGCCCAGTTCCTAGACCGAACCAGTTCACAGATCTGAAGCTCCTGGTTGAAGAGGAAAATTGGACCCTTAAGGATGGATTGTGCAACAATGCTGTAAATACGTAGTGGAGGTCTTCCTCCAAGCTATTCCTAAAGGGACATGGTCATTTACTAAGGTGTCTGTGCATTGGGGGAAATGGAAATACCCATACTTTTCAGGGATTCCAAAATACTGCTCTGAAATCACACTAATCCTCAGGAACCCCAAATACCACTGTGATCTAATGGTCAAAATAGGGGCTTAGAGTGATCCGATGATAAAGTTTGGGCCCAATTCCAGCTCATCATGGATCTGTGACCCATGCATCCATTAAAAATGAAATTAGGAAGCCTAGTCAGCTACATATTTGTGGATTTAGTCGCTTCAGTCATGTCTGACTCTTTGAGCCCCTATGGGCTGTAGCCTGCCAAGTTCCTCTGTTCATGGGATTCTCCAGGCAAAAATACTAGAGGGTTGCCATGCCCCCCTCAGGGGGATCTTCCCGACCCAGGGACTGAACATCTCTTATGTCTCCTGCATTTGCAAGCAGGTTCTTTACCACTAACACCACCTGGGAAACTCATCTGTGAACTTATATACAATGACGAACTTGAAAAAAGGACAGAAAATGACATGTTAACAACTTACCAAGATGCTGTACAAGTCTGGACAAAGCAACTGCTAACAGCAAAAATGAAAATACTTGTGTTTGGATGATGGCGTCATAGGTGATTTTTGCTTGTTTGGCCTTCTCAAGTCCTCAAACTCTCCCAAAAGCTTTTTTGCTTTCTTTGTAAAAGGGACTTTTTTTTTTTTTAATACTTAGAACTCATTTAGCTCTTCTTCTTTGAGGATTACCATTGTACAACTTTCTGGCCAATCATATTAAGGTCATGGTAAGTAAGAATGTTAAGTGTAGTCACTCTGTCCAGTGTTGTAATGAGTCTCAGAGCCAGTCATGCATGAGGCATGGCTCACATACAAGATACTGCAGAAATGACAAAATCTCACTCTTTTCCTGCCCTCTAGGAGGATATAGCTAAGGGGACGATATAAAATGTGCTCAAATCCTCATGATTCAAAATTGAAAATAGATAACTGTTTCAGAGAGGGACAAAGAAAACACTGCTCCACCCAAATTAAAGAGAGCTCATATTCAGTAGGGAAAAAAAAAAAAAAAAAACCCACCCAGAAAATATTCACTGGCAGAACTGGCATCTAAAGAAAGCATAGGGTTTTTTGAAGGCAAATCAAGGCCCCAGAAAAGAGGTGTTCTGGGTACAGGGCACAGCACAAGGCATACTACCTCTAGTATGCCCCTTGACTGGAGAGCCCCTTGACTTAGCTGAGGGAATGTGGCATTACAGAGCTTGGGGACAAAACCCCTTGGCTGGAAATCCTTGGAGCACAGCTCACTTCTCCCTTAGGGTTAAGATTTAGGAGAAATGTCCTGCAGACAGACTAGCTTAATAGTGTCCAGGCATTGCCCATTTAGCAAAAAATAGTGGCTGGTACATAAGGGGATTACCAGTGGTACTTGTCATTTAACAGGTACTTACCATGTGCTGTACAAGCTAAGTGCCTGATAAAGGAAGATGCTAACTGTCTTTTTTATCTTACAGCTGGGCCTTCATATTGAGTTTCCACATCCAACTGAAGATTGAAAATATTAGAAAAAAATTGCAGAAAATTCCAAAAAGCAACACTTAAATATGCCGTTCAACTATTACATAGCATTTATATTGTAGTTACAACTATTTTACTTAAGCACTTACACTGATTGGGTCTTATCAGTAATCTACAGATGATTTAAAGTATATGAGAGAACATGAATAGATTACACAAAAATATGGCACCATTTTGTATAAGGGACTTGAGCATCCACAGATTTGGTATCCGAGGGGGTCCTGGAGCCAGTTCCCTGCAGATACTGAGGGAGGATTGTATTCATCTTTCAGATAAGGAAACTGATGCTTACAGATCAGATGATATGTACAAAGTTGTGTAATTCATATACAGTTGAGGTGGGGTTGGAATCTCTGACATCAGAGCCTGTCTTCTACCTCCTGTAGTGCCTCTTTGGAAACAGTAAGAGTGAAATTAATTCTAGACCAGAAAAAGTACTACAGGGTATATGTAACCAGTAAAATTCCACCTTAAATCCCATCCAGTAGGAAATAAAGACACATGGTGGGGTGTAATGAATATGGTTCCACTGTTCTAGTTCTATCCTTTCCAAGCCAATCAGGCAGCCTTAACCAAATTTCTTAACCTCTCTGTGCCTCAGTTTCCTTATCTTTAAAATGGAGACATGAATAGTGCCTTTCTTAGAGGGTTTTGAGAGAATTTGTTTTAATAATATGTATAAAATGCTAGACAACATCGGTAGGAAGTACTTGGTAAATGTTAATCATTATGGTTGTTAGGCTGTAGTGTAGAACATTTCTCACACTAGGACACAATGCCTAGTGGTCTTCTTTCCCAAAGATCCCTGAATTTTGGGATAATGGAGCTAGGGAGCCCTGTCCCAATTTGGTGTTTAAGAAAATAACCCTGATCTAGGACTAAAAATGGTGGTATTTTGACAGAAGCCATTATTCCACCAGGGTCCTATAGAGTTAAATATTACCACCCAAGGAAGCAGCATGCCAATCACGTATCAGTGGAGGTGTGCAGCCCACATGGACAGACTTGCTTCCTCGGGGAGAAGGTCCTGTCTGCCTTCTCTGACCTCTGTACAATTAGGAGGTGCTTTCTTCCCTAGCAGGGGCCCCAGACCAACACACGGGACCTGGGAGACAACCGTGGGACCCTGCCCTTCTAAAGAAGGAATTTGAGTGTGCTGCAAAGGCTTTTACACCTACAGGAGCCAACTGGCCTTATGGAACATTAAACTTACTGACCTGGATGGGCCCTGAGGAAACCACTTAGCCAAAAGCAGAACATCTGGAACATTTTGAAGAACTGAGTTTTATTCTTCAATGGTATTCTTTGATTTTCAACAGAAGAAACTGAAATGTTACATAATCATCTGTTACTCACTTTCACCGCCCTTCATTCTCATTAACCTAAAATTATTCTTAGTCTGTGCATCAGTTAAAACAGTTTGCTTGAAGCACATTCATCATCTGTTATACTTGATAATGTTTACATTTGGATAGTTTATGGGTCAGCTAATGCCTTGAATGTCCTAGCACACAGACCAAATTGAACACGATCAGCCTGATGGACCACATCCAGTTACCCTCCTCCTTGACACATGATAATGGAGTCCCACAGGATTTCTAGTACTGACCATCAGAGATCATAGCTAGTGACCATCACTCTATCACAGACCTGGAAACTGAGCTACTGAAAGGTTAAGTTTAAAGTCAGAGAGAAGGCTAGGAAAGGAGCCTTAGTTTGGGCTTTGATCATTATAGCTATTCATCTGAAATTTTTGCAAAAATAGCATATTAGTATGACAAAACTTAAAATGTGTATGATTGGCATCTGAGGTTAAGAAGACAGGATTTTTTGAAGGAAAGATGTAGTTTGCTTTTGCTTTTAAAATACCATTCAACACAGCGCCATTACAATTTAAAATCAATGCTTTGTGATTTAGATCTCAGAAAAACACTCAATGGCTTTTCTCCACAATCTGTAGTTGACCACTCTGCGTACTTCAATGCTTAAACATTTCATTAAAACAACTCAGATGTTTTCTAGCTTCCTGTAAACCATAAAACATGTCAACTGTGACTTGATTTTGTATAAAGTCCTGTCTGTGAACTCACAGTCTCAATAGGCTTGTTCAGTATCCAGAGGAAACTACACATAAAAATAACTCTACTGGAAATCTTCTATCCATTTCTGTGACTGGAAACTTCTACTTGTCTCTGCTTCTGGAAACCACTTTGGAAACTTAAGGAGAAATAATTCCCTCTGTTTCCAGTCTGGAAGAAAGAAAGAGCCAGAGGACCCTCAGTGGGGTTCAGGATCCACTGTGGTTGTTTTCTAAAGTGCAGTAGTGTGTGCGTGGAGCCATGGGCTGTGGGGGAGAGAGCCCAGATCAGTGGAGGGGCAGTCGCCTGACTTTCCGTTACACGGTGGTGGGTGCTGCCTAGTCGTGCTGCAGTCTCCAGAATAAAGTGCTGGTTTTTACAAAGACAATTAAAAAGTACAAACAACAAGCTCTGCAGGCCAGGAGATTCTTGTTCAGAGTCTAGAAGTTTCTTGAGTATGTCCTATCAGGTCACCCCAGCTCCTGAGACCACAGGTTCAAATCTGGAGAGAAAAGTTCACAAACAGAAAAATCATTTTTCTGACTAGAAAATACACAAACTCTCAAAGTCTGATTGGAGTGAGAAAATTGGAGTTAAAAAAAAAAAGCTCAAAGGTAGCAGGGCTTAAAGCTTTCTTTCCACCCCCTCGACCATTTGCCCTAGTCAAATCTTTAGTTTCTCTCCCCAGACTGATGGCAAAAAGCTCTCTCCTCTGTTCTCTGAGCTGCAGGCAGCTGAGCAATACTGGAGCAAAGTTCATTCCCTATTCAGACCTTTCATTGTGTCAGATATTTCTGTTTATTCCTGGAGATGCATTTTCCTCCACCCTGCTTAGCCTGTGCACATCCTAGGACTGCATCACTGGCCTCTCTTTCCTCTGGTTTCCATTCCATTTTTTCCCTCAGGTCTCAGAGAGAGAGGAGATTGCATGGGATAGGAGAGTAAGGTTGGGAGATCTCTTCCTCAGTCACCTACTGGAGATGCTGCAGGTCCATTTTATCCCTCTCTTAAAGTCTACAGCTCTGTGGTCTGCCCTTTCCTCCTGTGGTTCTCACCAGGCTTCTGGAACTGCTCCCTTTCCTTTCCCCTTCAGTCTGAGGATACTGGGCCCCCTGAGACTAGCAAGAGCAGGGACCAGTGTCCATCTGTATTCTCTATCCTATCCTTTCATAATGAATTGATAAAACATGTAAACTATTTTCCTGAGCCCTGTGAACAGCTCGAGCAAATTAGCTGAACCCAAGAAGGTGGTCACGAGGACCTCAGATTTATAGCTGACTGGTCAGAAGTACAGGTGACAGCCTGAACGTGTGACTGAAATCTGAAGTGGAGGGGGAACACTCGGGATCTGAGCCCTGAACCTGCGCAATCTCATGCTATCACCAGTTAGTGTCAGAACTGAGTCACATTGTAGGGCACTCACCTTGTGATGCAGAGAATGGCTTGATGTGGGGAAAACTTCCATACGTCTGGTGTCAGATATGCTTGAGTTTGATAGTAGTATTAGAGTAAAAGAGGAATGTAGGAGGACAACTCAAATTTTTTCCTACTCAGAATATATATGTGTATATATATAAAGGGTTATAAGAGAAAAGAAGAAAAAAAATTAGAACCATTGGCATAGGAAAAAGAAAAGGAGACATGTCCATGTTGCTGTAATAGAATGCCAAAGCTGTGGTTGGTTCTTGGTGGAAGTTCTTAGAGGATAGACAAAAGAACCAAGTAAACAAAACAAAACAAAATGAAGATATTGAAACAATTACTATATAGGTGTATATAGAAAGCTGGCCTCATATTTTAACATAAGGTATATAGAAATATATAGAGGTATACAGAAGTATACAGAAAGAGGTATACAGAGGTATTTAGAAAGCTGGCTTCTTATATTTTAATCTTAACCCAAACTATGGCAATGAGAGCAGTTTTTTGAGTGCCTCATCTCTAATACTTCATTGTAAGACTCTTAGATGACTACTATGCTTAAGTGAAAGTGAAGTTGCTCAGTCGTGTCCGACTCTTTGTGACCCCATGGACTGTAGCCTACCAGGCTCCTCCATCCATGGAATTTTCCAGGCAAGAGTACTAGAGTGGGCTGCCATTTCAAGTCATTTTCAAAATTCTCCCATGGCCTACGTGACACAGAGTCTTGCAAATAAAAACATAATACATGTTTGAGAGTGAATGCATAAATAAATAGTGTTATACTGGAGATCACAAGATCTTTCAATTTTTTTTGTCATTATTTCATCGTCACTTAACATGCCTTAAACTCAATCTCATGATCTCTAAAGTAGAAAAGTCAGGCTAGGTCTGGAAGCTCTAATAAAGCATGACTTGGATGACTAGAATAACTTTTTTTTAAGGAAGCATAACACATATCTGGCCATAGCAAACACCCACTTCCAACAACACAAGAGAAGACTCTACACATGGACATCAGCAGATGGTCAAAACTGAAATCAGATTGATTATATTCTTTGCAGCCAAAGATGGGGAAGCTCTATACAGTCATCAGAAGAACAAGACCGGGAGCTGACTGTGGCTCAGATCATGAACTCGTTATTGCCAAATTCAGACTTAAATTGAAGAAAGCAGGGGAAACCACTAGATTGTTCAGGTATGTCACATATCAAACCCCTTATGATTACACAGTGGGAGTGACGTATAGATTCAAGGGATTAGATCTGATAGACGAGTGCCCGAAGAACTTGGATGGAGGTTTGTGACATGGTACAGGAGGCAGTGATCATGACCATCCCCAAGAAAAAGAAATGCAAAAAGGCAAAATGATTGTCTGATGAGGCCTTACAAATAGCTGTGAAAAGAAGAGAAGCTAAAGGCAAAGGAGAAAAGAAAAGATATACCCATCTGAATGCAGAGTTCCAAAGAATAGCAAGGAGAGATAAGAAAGCCTTCCTTAGTCATCAATGCAAAGAAATAGAGGAAAACAACAGAATGGAAAAGACTAGAGATCTTTCCAAGAAAATTAGAGATACCAAGGGAACATTTCATGCAAAGATGGGCACAATAAAGGACAGAAATGGTATGGACCTAACAGAAGCACACACTATTAAGAGGAGGTGGCAAGAATACACAGAAGAACTATACAAAAAAGATCTTCATGACCCAGATAATCATGTTGGTGTGATCACTCACCTAGAGCCAGACATCCTGGAATGTGAAGTCAAGTAGGCCTTAGGAAGCATCACTAAGAACAAAGCTAGTGGAAGTGATGGAATTCCAGTTGAGCAACTTCAAATCCTAAAAGATAAGTTGTGAAAGTGCTGCACTCAATATGCCAGCAAATTTGGAAAACTCAGCAGGGGCCATGGGACTGGAAAAGATCAGTTTTCATTCCGGTCCCAAAGAAAGGCAATGCAAAAGAATGCTCAAACTAATGTACAATTGCACTTATCTCACACAGTACCGAAGTAATGCTCAAAACTCTCCAAGCCAGGCTTCAACAGTACATAAACCATGAACTTCCAGATGTTCAAACTGGATTTACAAAAGGCAGAGGAACCAGAGATCAAATTGCCAACATGTGTTGGATCTTCGAAAAAGGGAGTTCCAGAAAAACATCTACTTCTGCTTTATCAGCTATGCCAAAGCCTTTAACTGTGTGAATCACAACAAACTGTAGAAAATTCTTCAAGAGATGGGAATACCAGACCACCTGACCTGCCTCCTGAGAAATCTGCATGCAGGTCAAGAAGTAACAGTTACAACTGACACGGAACAAGAGAGTGGTTCCAAATCGGAAAGGAGTACATCAACGGTGTATAATGTTACCCTGCTTATTTAACTTATATGCAGAGTACATTATGAGAAATGCTGGACTGAATGAAGCACAAACTGGAATCAAGAGTGCCAGGAAAAATGTCAATAAACTCAGATATGCAGATGACACCATACTTGTGGCAGAAAGCAAAGAAGAACTAAAGTGCCTCTTGATGAAAGTGAAAGAGTGAGAAAGTTGGCTTAAAACTCAACATTCAGAAAACTAAGATCATGGCATTTGATACCATCACTTCATGGCAAATAGATGAGGAATCAATGGAAACAGTGAGAGACTTTATTTTTTTGGACTCCAAAATCTCTGCAGATGGTGACTGTAGCCATGAAATTAAAAGATGCTTGCTTCTTAGAAAAAAAGTTATGACCAACCTAGAGAGCATATAGAAAAACAGAGACATTACTTTGCCAACAAAGGTCCATATAGTCAAAGCTTTGGTTTTTCCAGTAATCATGTATGGAAGTGAGAGTTGAACCAAAAAGAAAGCTGATAGCTGAAGAATTGATGTTTTTGAATTGTGCTGTTGGAGAAGACTCTTGAGAGTCCTTTGGGCAGCAAGGAGATCAAACCAGTCCATCCTAAAGGAAATCAGTCCTGAATATTCATCGGACAGACTGATGCTGAAGCTGAAGCTCCAATACTTTGGCCACCTGAGGCAAAGAACTGACTCATTGGAAAAGACCCTGATGCTGGGAAAGATGGAAGGCAGGAGGAGAAGGTGAAGACAGAGGATGAGATGGTTGGATGGCATCACTGACTCAATGGACATGAGTTTGAGGAAGCTCCAGGAGTTGGCGATGGACAGAGAGGCCTGGTGTGTTGCAGTTGATGGGGTTGCAAAAGTCGGACACAACTGACTGACTGAACTGAACTGATACATATCTATGGTATCAGAATTCAGTTCTAGTCAACTAGCCATATCCGATTTTTTGTGTCCATTCCTTCTCAGTTGCCTGGCTAGGAATCTGTGAGAAGCAACTAAGACACTGATACATATCCTTGAAAGAATAAAAGCATTTCCCTCCCAAAAGTTGAAAAGGACCCTATAAGAGCCCTACATAATGCATTTGACTACTGAGATACAGAGAGATGAGTAGGGGATGGTTAACAGGGCTTAAAAAACTCCTTTCTTCAGCTAACAGGCACCCCTGGGGTACTTAAAACAGTGACACACTGGGGAATTTAAAAATGTATTAAAGTACAAACAGAATTCAGGAAACATGAAGAAATAATATGAAGTTTCATCACACAATGACAATTATTATGGATTTTTTAATGATTATGAGCAGTTTAATGTTTTTTATTGGCATTTTAATGTCTTTACTTCATTTTTGGGGGAGAAAGTAGGTATGGTGCTTATATTAAAACTTTTTTTAAAATCGAGAACCAATTATATGATGAATATATTCTGATACTTTATCCTTTTTTCTTTTTTATATAGAAAGCATTTTTCCTCAGAAACAGAATGTTAAATGGTCTATTGTTTCCCTGTTGAATCAGTCAGGATAGACTAGATTATGCTGCAGTAAAAAACTCTTAAATCTCAATATAATAAATAAAGGCTTATTCTTGGTCATGCTCCATGCTCACTGAGAGTCAGCTGGGCGCCCTGTTATTTGTTGTTACTCAGAAGCCCAGGCTGATGTAGAAATCACTACCTTGAATGTTGCAGATGAAAACAGAAAATACAGCAAAGCACAAGCTAGCTGTTATATATTCTACCCAAAGTAACACACATCACTTATGCTTACATTTAGTTGATCAAAGCAAGTCATAAGACCACACTTATGACCAAATTAATCATAAAGAAGTGCAATCCTATTGTGTACACAAGAGCAAGAGATCTAGAAATGTGTGAAATAACACTAATGACTACCACATTCACCATGGAGAAGGATGGGAAAGGGCCATCTCCTTGGCTACATTTAGTTTTATCTGAGGTTTTAATTTTATAATATTAAGGTTAAGGCCTTTAAGGCCATCTTGGGTGATTGAGAAGTTTGGATTTTCACAACAACAGGAACAGGCACTACCTTTCCCAGAGTTCCCTAGAAAGTTAGAGGTAGAAACATGGAGTGGAAAACCCAGCCCATAGCAGCTGGTACTTGAATTACTGAGCCCTTCTGGGCACTCTCACAATAATCAGGCCTCACTTCAGTCACTGGTCAGTGAGGCAAAACCAGCAAGCTCTTCCTTTCTTAGGTGGGAAACAAGAATAATTATTTGAATAAGAGTCTTGCCAGAAGTATGTGTGACACATATCTCAATGTTCACAGTAGCACTATTTACAACAGCCAAACATGGAAGCAACCTAAGTGTACATTAATAGATGAATGGATTAGGAAGATATAGTGTGTGTGAGTGTGTGTATAGACACACACAATGGAATATTAGCCATAAAGGGAATGAAATATTGCCATTTGCAGCAACATGGATGGACCCAGAGAATATTATATTTAATGAAGTAAGTCAAAGAAAGACAAATATCTTATGATATCACTTACATGTGGAATCCAAAAAAAAAAAAAAACAACAAATGAACTTATTTACAAGACAGACTTATAGGCATAGAAAACAAACATCATTACCAAAGGGGCAGGAATGAGGGATAAGTTAAGACTATGAGATTAAGATATACTACCATATATAAAATAAACAAGAATTTACTGTACAGCACAGGGAACTATATTCAGTGTCTTATAATAACCTATAATGGAGAAATATCAATAACCTCAGATATGCAGATGACACCACCCTTATGGCAGAAAGTGAAGAGGAACTAAAAAGCCTCTTGATGAAAATGAAAGAGGAGAGTGAAAAAGTTGGCTTAAAGCTCAATATTCAGAAAATGAAGATCATGGCATCTGGTCCCATCACTTCATGGGAAATAGATGGGGAAACCGTGGAAACAGTGTCAAATTTTATTTTGTTGGGCTCCAAAATCACTGCAGATGGTGATTGCAGCCATGAAATTAAAAGATGCTTATTCCTTGGAAGGAAGTTATGACCAACCTAGATAGCATGTTGAAAAGCAGAGACATTACTTTGTCAACAAAGGTCCATCTAGTCAAGGCTATGGTTTTTCCAGTAGTCATGTATGGATGTGAGAATTGGACTGTGAAGAAAGCTGAGCGCCGAAGAGTGGATGCTTTTGAACTGTGGTGTTGGAGAAGACTCTTGAGAGTCCCTTGGACTGCAAGGAGATCCAACCAGTCCATTCCGAAGGAGATCGGCCTTGGGATTTCTTTGGAAGAAATGATGCTGAAGCTGAAACTCCAGTACTTTGGCCACCTCATGCAAAGAGTTGACTCATTGGAAAAGACCCTGATGCTGAGAGGGATTGGAGGTAGGAGGAGAAGGGGATGACAGAGGATGAGATGGCTGGATGGCATCACCGACTCGACAGACATGAGTTTGAGTGAACTCCGCGAGTTGGTGACAGACAGGGAGGCCTGGCGTGCTGCAATTCATGTGGTTGTAAAGAGTCGGACACGACTAAGTGACTGAACTGAACTGATAATGGAAAGGAACCTGAAAAACTATATATGTATTACTGAATCATTTTGTTGTACAACTGAAACTAGCACAATACTGTAAATCAACTATACTTCAATAAAAATTAAAATTAAAGAAATGAAATTAAATATGTCCAAAGGACATGCTCAGAGCAAGTCCCAAGACTTCATCTTCTGAGATAATAATGAGTAAGAATATGAAGGCCCAGGATTGCTCCTGGAAAGCCAAGAACCTAACACTGTCCCCCAGTGGTGGTTTTTGGGGGTGAGGCAGAGCTAGGGTAGCAGAGACTGTGTGTCAGAGAGTGAGAAGCTGGCTCAGCCTAAGAACTTCCGGTAGGCTCTGTCCTCAGACTTCATGAGGCTGACATAGGAGTGGGGGTGACATTGTATCACTTAGCTCAGTAAGAAGTATTTGGTTGGCGGAAAAGTTCATTCAGGTTTTTCCACATCTTACAAAAAACCCTAAAAGAACTTTTTGACCAACCCATTACATTTACTGTGGAAGAGGTGCAAAGCCTCTAGGTCAGGAGACAGCAAAATTTTTCTGTAAAAGGCCAGATTATAAAAAATTTAGATTTTTATGGGCTATATCGTCTCTGTTGCAATTACTCAACTCTACCATAAGAAGAAGAGGAACAGATGGGAAATTAGGGGAGAGGGACAATATGAAAATGGAAAGCATGATTAAGTTTTTTTTCTTTTTTTTAAATTTATTTATTATTTATTATTATTATTTAAATTTTGTTTACAAAAACAGGTGGGGATTTGACCCCCTGGCCATAGTTTGCCTATTCTTTTTTTTTTAATTGATACACACCAGTGGGTAGGAAATTGTTAATTGGTTGATTCTCATCAATAGGTGCCTACTAAAGTATGACAAATGTTCTAGAAATCATTATAAGTTGTTCTCTTTTGAATTGGCAAACTCAACTAAAATTAAACAGGATTTTTTAGTAGCAAGCTTAATTTGGTCAAAGTCAGTCACTTTCTTTTAAACTGATCATAGAATAAGCTAAAAGAAGTATAGAAAAACAGCTAATAAAGCAGACAAAACCAAATACTCAATAGTTTTACTAACAGTAATATCTCATTTCATTTCATTGACTAAGTAGATATAAAATATGTACCCTTAGAAGCAGCCAGGAAATAATGCTGTGACCATGCACTTAAGAGTGGTATAGACTGTGTGTACAATGCAGAGGGAAAAACAAACAGGGCTGAGCTGCAGACAGAGTCTTACAGACTAAGAAAGGGAGTACAGTTTAGTGTATAGGCATGGGCCCTGTACTGGCATACTTGGGTCCATTTTCTGGCCCAGGCATTCACTGTCATATGACCTTGCACAAGTATCTCTCATCTCTGAGACTGGAGATGGTGGGAGGAAGTATATACCTTGCAGGGCTACTGTGAAAATTAAATGTATCTCTAGAGTGTTTAGAACAGTGGTCTGGCATTAAAACAATTATAATGCTACATTATTATTCTATACTAAGGCAGATCCTACAAGAAGTTTGAGTTTCAGTCAGAAGAAAGAATGAGGAGGGCATTCTAGGCAGAAGACACAACATGAACAAAGGTGCAAAGGTAGGAATGAGCACGGCTTGGGAACAGGAAAGGGAGAAGGATGGCCTAAAAAGCCATGCAAAAGAGCTCAGATCTAATCAAGAGACAGGAGATTGGCCTGATGATGAGAACAGTGTTGGGGGGAATCAGATCTTGCTGTGTGTGCTGCTCTACTCAAGGGGACTTCCCAAAGCTATCTATACATAGCTATACATATCTATCTATAGTTCTCACTGGGTGTTGGCAATGAAACAAGATATTAGATAAGTCAAATCCAGCTCTTATAATTTGTTCATTTTACTGAGAAGTAAAAATTATTTTTTCAAAAAACTTGTTTGATTTTATCAAGTAATTTCTTGGATACAAGTTCGGGTTTTTTTTTTTTACCCCCTCTAGATCTACTCAGATATTCATTACTTCAAAATATACAAAGTGGTAGATTCTGAAGTCACAGATGCCCTTTTGTTACTGAATGGTTGACAGGCAGGGAGTTGAGGGAAAAACATCTTGCTGAAATAAACAAAAACCCTAAATAGTCTACATGCAAATCTGGAGTGGCAGCTGCATGGATGAGCAGGTATTAGCCAAAGCCCTGGTCATTTGGACAACTACAGTGACCAGAAAACAGATGGCTACATATTTGTATTTTCAAAGGCTCTAGGAAGTCTGACAAACTGACTTACTCCAGGCAAGAATGTCCCCCTCATTTCTTGATGCCTGTGATGGTTTATTTTATGTTAATTTGGCTAGACTGCTGTGCCCAGCTATTTGGTGAAATGTTAGTCTAGATGTTGCTCTGAAGGTATTTTGTATAATAGATGTAATTAACATTTACCATCAGCTGACTTTAAATAAAGTAGATTACCTTCCATAATATGAATGGGCTTCATTCAATCAGTTGAAGACCTTAATAGCAATCAAAGAAGGAGGAATTCTGCCTCAAGATTATAATATAAAAAATCCTACCTGAGTTCCCAACCTGCCACCCTACAGATTTCACACTTTTCAGGCTAAGAATCTGCCTGTAATGCAGGAATCATGGGTTTGATCTCTGGGTTGGGCAGATTCCCTGGAGAAAGAAATGGCAACTCACTCCAGTATTCTTGCCTGGGAAATCCCATGGACAGAGGAGCCTGGCAGGCTACTGTCCATGGGATCACAGAAGAGTTGGATGTAACTTAGTGACTAAACAACAAGTGGTTCTGTGGTTCTGTTCTTCCAGAGAAGCATGAAGTGCCCCTCATCCCCAGCAACACATTCCAAGTTTTCTTGGCTGTCCAAACACTTGGCCCCAGATCTATTCTCTTTCTATCCTTCAAATCAGTATTTCCATGTCCTGTTCCCTCTTCTTCCCAGGGGATATTATTCCAAATGTCAAATCAGTTCTCAATAAGGAGTTAATAACCGATGAGCAAATTTTTAGGGAGGAACTTAAAAAACAGCATCTACTGAAAAGCTAACACATTTGTATCTGCTTTGACAAAACCATAATACATTATACTAAATAATAATTTTTCCTTTAATATTCGCTAGTGATCATCAACCAAGTTCTATATTTTATGCAGCTCTAAACATGATCAGAAATACTTCAATCAGTCTGAAAATAATTTTGAATGCAATCAAAACAAGTACTACTAGACCATAAAATAATGTCATGTCCATATGTACATGATAAAGATGAACAGAAATATAGATAAACAGGTTTTTTTTTAATGAAAAACATCCCCTCCACATTTGTTATTAAATGGCCAAGGCCCTCAACTCTTCCCACCCTGCACCCAAGGCAGACATTATTCATCCATCTATCATCACAATTTGCATCTAGAAACGGTCTCCCAAACTATCCTCATCTCTGCTCTAGGCATTCCCCACACCTGACATGAGGCTTGTTTGCCCTCCTGGATTTGATCTAACTTTCTCAATTTACAGATGACAAAACTGAAGCACAGAGAAGAGGCAGATCTTACCTAAGATTATGTAGCTAGATCACAGAAAAATTTAAATCTAATTGTCTTGAATTTTAATTGTGACCTCTTTAGATAGATATTTCAGGTATAAAATAAAGAGAATAATGTAATGAATATCCGTATACCCACTACTCAGTTCAGGAGGTTAAATTTGATGCTTATCATTTCCATGCCATTTTTGTACTTCTTTTGTACTTTGTACATATGACTGTTTCCCATATACATTAAAGGTTGTTTGCATGTTTCTGAACTTTCTGTCATTGGTGATATGCTATCTATGTCTTTCTGCATCTATCTTTCCTCTCAAAATTATATTGAACAGATTTATTCATCTCAAAAATACATCTAGTTTTAGCACTTTCATTTTAATTATTGTCTAGTCTTCTTATTCATCTTTTCTCTTTTTGATTCATATTTGATTACTTCTAATTTGTCGCTGTTATAGGTAATAGTACCAGGTACATTCCTATCTGTATCTTCTATGATATATATCTAACTGGTCCTGACCTGTTACTACTCTCAGGTAAGTGTCAAGGAGGAGTGAGGGAGGAAGAGGAGAAGCATCACTTTCACCTCCCTGACTCTTCCTCCAGGTTAAAAGGTAGAGAGTGTGAGTAAATAATTGTGGAGGGGCAGTGGGTCAGGCAGGGGATGGAGAAAATGAATCCCATTTCTTTAATTTTATTTTTGATCAAGATAGTTACTTTATTTTGAATTTCAGACAACCATTAAAAGAGAGTGTGAGATTCCTCTGTTTATAAAGGAGCTCTACTGGTTAAAAATGACTGTGATACCCTCACTTTATAACTGTAATATTCAGACCATGTGGCAGATCACAGGAGAAACATTTAGGTTGGCAGCAAGCCGTTGAGTAATCAATTCCTCAAATAGGTGTTTCTGCCTTCATTACTCAGATTCTAAACTCTTCCCTTACAATATTATGTTTCTAGGAAAAGACTTGAAAACTGATCGGCAGGCTCAATTAACCTACAGGCATGTTTTGTTTAGTTTGTTTGCTATTTGAAATACTTTCAGCTAACATTTAATAATTAAGATATTTTAATAAAAATCTGGATTTCCATCTTCTCTGGCAATGTCAGGCTAGTGCTAAACTGACAGAGAAAATGCTCTCCAATTTGTCAAAATCCCTCCCCTCTCCCACTCCCTATTTGATTAAGGACAGTTTTTACTCATTTCATCACTGGCCCAATAGGCATCTGAGTTTATTACTTCTGTGCTCAAGTTTTTCACTATTTCTTCCTTATGCTGAGCAGCTGAAGGAATCACTTATTCAAACTTTTTTTTAATTAATTTTTATTTTTTTAGTTTGTTTTGACCTCATGAAGTTCAGCAAATATTGGGCCTCTCTCATGGGAACTCACCTGGAGGCCAAGGAGATCAATGTATAGGAATACAAGATTTTTGTTTCCCAAGAAACAAATGTTTGTATCAGAACTTGCAGTGTTGATCTGAAAGTTGTCTCATGATTCAGAAAAGCTCAGGCAATGGGATGTCAAGCACAGCTGGCTTAGGCTGCATTTCTTCTCTGGTACTGGGTCCAGAAATGAGTCTATAGCGAAAGGATGTATTTTCAAGAATCTCTTTCAGGAAAGTGGTAGAGACAGGGAGGGTGCACGAGCCTCTTTTCATTTCATTCAAGTCATATTTTGTGCTTATGAACTGCCATGTGTGATAGATAAGCCAAATGCAGACGCTAGTATTTGAAGGTTTTCTAGGGTTATTTTCATAATCAGTTTCCCTGGAATCTGGGGAATATATTCAAAAGAATTCAAAAATAAACAGTTCTTAATATTCTGAGCAGCTGATAATACATAGTTATTTAGGAATGTCTATGAATTGCCTATCATTATTTTGGTGAACTCATAAAGTCATGTGTGACACCATGTGATCCCTAGATTTCAGGCAAAGGAAGCTTTCCCAAGAGAGCCAGAAATACCCATTTTACAATGTGACCTAGAGCCGTGGATCTCCAACAGACCACTTCCCCAGTGTCTATGCTTCTCATCCAATGAAGCTGAATGGTTTCAGCAACCCTGCTTCTCCTGACCTCTAGATCACTTCCTCCTCTTCTACAAATTCCAGCTCCAAGCCTTTCAATCTCATGAAGAGACTTCTACATCTCCAGAAATACCCTTAACCCACAACCCACAGTGTACTTAACGACTATTGCAAAAATCCCAGCTGCTGATTGTGTCACAGTAGACTATCTTCATTTTGCTGTTAAATTTAACCATGTTTCTAATTTGAGCCCAGATGTCCCATGCATTATTTTCTAGGAGTGCTTAGGAATATAAACAGACTAAAGGCTATATAGTTGTTCTGTGGCTATACAACTGACACCATCTTTATTTTCCAAGAAAGAGATGGAACAATGCAGGATTGCAAGAGAAACTAAATGTCACTTAGCAGGAAGATTCTGCCCAGGCTATTTGCCCTTTGTGCAACAAAGCAGAGGTTTTATTTCTTAATTTAATCTGGGAGAGAAAAGAAGGTGAAACAGAAAAGAAAAATCATGATTAGTCACAGCTCTGTCCACTTCTCTCCTTACCATGGTGGCAGATCTTTTTGTTGCATCTGAAAAAGATAAATTCCAGGAGTGGGTTAAGATTAACAAGGACACTGTTCTGTTTATAGGCGAAATAATGTCAGAATGAAAAGTAAATTCAAATAAATCCACACAGAGAAGCATAAATTTCCACCATGGTTTGAGACCTCAGGCTGGATACAAACTAAAACCATACTCTTAGAAAATTGTGAAGAAAGAAGGCCTCTGCTTACTTCCTATTCCCTTGTCTGCCCAGGCCCCCAGGTCCTCAGAGGCTGAAGGACTGCTAATTTGGGTATTTGGCCCAGAAAATACCTCTGAAATTCTCTCTCCCTGTTCTACTTTAGTCTTGAATACCACTTCCTTCCTGTCTTCCCTACACAGAACAGAAGGTCTAATTAATAAATCTGCACTAAGGTGTAATTGACTGATACTGGTTCAACTTTAGGAGTAGAAACACAAGTTCACAAGACGGGTTTCTGCTCATCATTGTTTCCCTGGCTTTATCTCTTTATCAAGCCCTGATTTCACACATTCCCTATATTCTGATTTTCTTACAGGGTTCAATACCCATGTGCTGCAGTTGCCTGAGTTCCTGAACTCAGTCCATCCCTAATCTGCTTTTGTTCTGCATATCAGCTTCTTAGTAACTCCTTTGTATCCATCTTGACCTTGGCTTAGATTTAGAGGGCTTCTATCCAGCATTGCAATCTCCTCCAAGAGCATTTGTATTTGAAAGGGGTCAGTGGCTAAGCTATAGGAATTGCCCTTGAATGTTGGAGATTCAGTGAAGGACTCTAACGCCTGAGGTCAGTGCTGTCATTCTCTGTGGTTCTCATGCAAACATTAGTCAATATATTTGGCCTTTGGTTTAAATCTCTGCAAAGCTCTGGCTCAGTCTTTTAGGGCAAAATGTGGTGCACAGGCTAGTACTGGTGGGCGAGTTGATTACTAACAGTCCACAATGAGACAGGTATAGAAATAAAGTGCAAACATTAGAAAATTTTATAGTAATTCTTCTAATATGTTAGGTTTTTTATGATCATATTTATTGAAATATCATATTATGTTTATTAAATCAAATAGAAATTAGAAATACTTCTCTATCCCATACAGTAGCTACTAACCCCATGTGACTGTTGAACACTTACAATATGTGAGCACTTAAAATATGACCCAGGACTTGAATTTTTGTTTAATTTAAATAACCACATATGGCCATGTTGTATAGAGCAGGTTAGCATACATATCTGCATACCAGAGATTCAAAGTCTAAAATTTTATTGAACAATTTTGTTGTATATGCCAGGTAATGTTTTAGACACTGGACAGATACTGATGAAAAAGAGAAACCATAGTCCTTGAATTCATGTGTACTTGTGTACTCCCTTCTAAGAGAGCAGATCCCAAAGCACAAGAGATACGGAGAAGGGCTATTACGTAGCAATGGTGATTTCACTTTAGTTTATTAAAAAATAAATCACTTCAAAATGTATTCACTTAACTCTTATTAGTAACAAATCTCTCCCACTCTAGTTGGTGCCTGAGACTCACACCCAGCTGGTGCTATTTACACTTGAAATTGGGATGAGGGATGAGGGGAAGATTTTTTTTCTCCATTCTATCTTTAAGAAATATGGCTTCATTTTCTCAGAGAGTAAAGATAAAAAATCCGCTGCTCATTTATGAGGTGCCTAATGGGTTCCCAGGCTCCAAGCCTGGAACCTTGGTTATAAAATGCTTCTGAGGGGTACACATGAGGGAAGTACTAGAGGAATACAGGACTTTCCTGGTGGTTCAGTGGTTAAGAATCTGCCTACCAGTTCAAGGGACATGTTTCTGATCCCTGGCCCAGGAAGATTCCACATGCTACAGAGCAACTAAGCCCGCATGCCACAACTATTGAAACCCACATGCTCTAGAGTCTGTGCTCCACAGCAGATGTCACCACAGTGAGAAGCCCATGCACTGCAACTAGAGTAACCCCTGCTTATTACAACTGGAGAAAGCCCATACAGCAACGAAAACCCAGTGCAGCCAAAAAAAAAGAAAAGAAAAGAATACAGAAGATAAGGTTCTGATGAGCTGCATCTGTCATGACTCTCTGAAGTCACAGATTTGCAGAAGTGATTCTGTTTAGCCCAAGATTTTGGGGGCAAGACCCTAAAATTCCTCTACTTCCATTCTTTTTCCCTATCCCATTTTTTCTCCTTTCCTCCCTCCTTTATTCCCTTCTTCCTTCCTCCCCAACCCCCCTCTTTCTTTTGACAATAGTTCATGGATCTTGGATTCTACAGTAGAGGGTTTGTGGTTACGACCCAAGCTAATGCACACATAGGTCAACGGACAAATAGATGATGACAATATTTCATGGCAGATGAGAATACAGAAATTAGATTGTAAATGTAGGATAACAATCACTGAAAAGCCCCCCAGTCCTCAAATAGTGACCACTTCAAATTCTTAGTGAATTATTCCTAGCTGCTATTTCCTTTTCTATAGGCTGTGTATAGATCTTGGGAGGAGGCTCACTGGGTGCTGTGTAGGAAAGGACCTGTTTAGGAAAGCATCAGATGGGCTTGCAGTATTCTGGCCTGGATTCAAACACCACAGGCATGCTCTGTCTCACTGTCACAGTGGAATGGGAATAGGTTGGCAAGCCTGTGATGGGCTGAGGAGGGAGCTGCTGAAAGATCTCCTGACAGAAAGTACCAATCAGGTGCCTTCCTTACGTCAGATGGCCTCACACTTCTTTCCTTTCCTTACCCAGCCAGAAGATTCAGGTTCCTGTGGGGAAGAGGACAGCTCAGCCCAGACCCAGAATGGGCAAAGGAGGAATGAGAACTAAAGGAGTCCTCATGAAGGATCCTGCCATCCTCCCACCAGTGAACTCTGACTGCACAACCATCTGCATTGCCCAAATAACACTGATCTCATGAGGGTGATGCCACTTCTTGGCTCAGAGAACAAAGCAAACCATTTCAGCTACAGGATGAAACAGTCATTTAAAAATATTCAGTTTTTTAATTTTTACTTTTATCAATATTTTTATTCAAAAAAATATTGCATCTTACTGAAGACCAGAGGCATTTTCTCCTGGGAAATAATCATCAGGAAAAACTCCAAGAAACTCATGAGCCCTGAGTGGACACAGTGTGAAGCTACAGGTCAGTGGGGCCAAGCAAGGCCTCACACTGCAGACACCCAGCCTACTTGGTTACCATGAATAAAACTCACTTACCTTCTCCAGAATACAACTTCCGGCAGAGTCGTTTTCTTAGGGCTACCATTGTGGTTATGAACATGACAGCAGTGATGAAGGACGGAATGAAAACATGAAGCAGTGAAGATGGAGGGATCTTGGGGTCTTCCATAGGACCTGGCAGAAAGAAAAAGCACCAGAATCCCATTGTATGGTAACTCAGAGGCAAACCAACAATGCAGCCAAGTAAGTGAGTTATAACCAACATGGCCAACTTGCATTGAGCATTTACTCCATGCCAGGTATTTTTCTATGAATGCTATATGTATTTGAATGACGTCTGTAATTAGCTCCTTTACTCTTCATGACCACTCTACAAGGCAGGCTGTATTATAACTGTCATTTACTGATGAAGAAAGTGAGGCACAGAGACCTAGCACACCTTCCTATAATTACACATTAACTGACATAGCTGAGATACAGTCCAGGCTGCCCGATTCCACATTCCATGTTTTTCGCTATTCTTATATACCTACTCTATTATGTTCTCTTTCTTTCTCTTCTTTCTTCCTCCCTCCCTTCCTTCCTTCTCCTTCCTTTCTTTCTTTTTCTTCCTTCCTTCCTTGCTGTTTCACCTTCATCAGCTCTCTTTTTACAGGATAGTCCCTCAGCCCAAATATGTCTCCCCCTCCACTGTTGAGCATTCATGATGCTTAAAATATATCTGATAAGTTATTCAATCTCCAGGATTAAGAGGATCCTTTTGAGAAAACAGAATATCATATCTGAATGTGAATCATTACAGCTAGCCATTTTCCTTTCCTCAGAGAATCAAGGTCTGGTACTGAAGAAGAGATGAGTTTAGTAGAGATGTGGATTAGAAGAGTAAGTATGGAGACCGGGGAAAGCCTGGTAAAGGAGTGCTCTGGTTAGAATGAGGGCTCCAGACTGACCAAGGACGGGCCTGGATGGGGGTTCACTACAGGGAGATGGAAGCATACTCAAGTAAACTGTGCCCTTTCCAACAGGCTGAATTTTGCCTTATGGAGTAACTCATAAAGAATAAACATAACAGGGAATTCCCTGGCTGTTCAGTGGCTGGGAGTCTGCACTCTCACTGCTGAGGGCCTCAGCACCACCAAAAAAAAAATAAGCATCCTAGCCTGGTCCTGGAAAAGTCTGGCAAACTGCTCCTGAGGAAGGGCTCAGTCCTGCCCTCTGTCTTCTCCTTCTCCCTTCATAGTGCTATCTGAGAACCACAGATAGTTTTAGCTAAGAAGGGACTAGATGTCATTTAATTTGAGGCTCTCATCTTAGAGTAGAGGAAGTAAGGCTCCAAGATCTAAGGTCATCACTGCTAATGGGCTGGTGGCTCAGTGGTAAAGAATCCATTTGCCAAGTAGGAGATGCTGGTTTGATTCCTGGGTGGGAAGATCCCCTGGAGAAGGAAATGGCAACCCACTCCAGTATTCTTGCCTGGGAATCCCTTGGAGAGAGGAGCCTGGCGGGTTGAAGTCCACGAGGTCACAAAGGGACGGACACGACTTGGTGACTGATTACACACGCACCCATCACTGCGAAGTAAGTGGCCAGATCAGGACTACAAACCCAGATCTGTCTGATCCAAAGATCAGGCCCCACAGGTATTTGTCTCTAAGTTTAAGATGGTAGTGAACATAAAGATAAAAAGCATTAAGAAATTTGGTTCATCTAAACGTTGGATAATCCATATTTAAAAATTTGAATTGAGGTATAATTGTCATATAACATATTAGTTTCAGGCATACAACATAACGATTTGATATTTGTATACACTGTGAATTATCACCACAATACATCTAGTTAACAGCCCTTATCACACATAACCCATAGTAACTAATATTTTCTTGGAAGTGCTTACTGGGGCTTCCCAGGTGGTGCAGTAGTAAAGAATCTGCCTGCCAATGCAGGAGACGCAAGAGATGCAGGTTCAATCCCTGGATTGGGATATCCCCTGGAATAGGAAATGGCAACCCACTTCAGTATTCTTGCCTGGAAAACTCCATGGATGGAGGAGCCTGGTGGGTCATAGGCCATGGGTTGCAAAGAGTTGGACACAACTGAGTGACTGAGCACGCACACGTAGGAAGTGCTTATTAAGTATTTGCTGCATATAGCACCATAGGTCAAGGAGTTCTTACTGTCCCCGCAGCAGGAGATGTCCTTACCTCAGAGCCTTTATGCAAACCCTTGTCCTGTAAGGTTCCCTCATAGTTCCTTCCAAACACAAATTCTACTTATTTTTAAAGATTTTCTAACACTGAACATGCAATAAGACATCAGTCTGCTTAGAATGTAAGTACATGAAATTACAAAGACTTTTGCAAAGTCATCTCTCAATCCCCTATAAAGCCAAGCACCAGCTACATAAAAGGTGTCAATAAGGATTTGCTGGACTGAATTGACTATTGTCCATCTAGTCTATCTTGCCCAATCTTTCTTATCATTAGTTAAATCCTGTGGCAGACTGCTAAATCCACTCCCTGTTTATTCTCTAGTATTAGCTAGGTGTTAGCTGGACACATGGCTTCGCTGGACTACATGTCTAAGCCTTCCCTGCTGTTAGGTATGGCCAGCCATGTGAACTAAGTTCAGGCCTAGAGAATGGGTTTTTTTGTGTCTTGGCCTTCAAACACTGGGTGTATTATTTTTTTCTTTCTGTGGGCTGAAACATGTATGTGGCAGTGACCCAGCTTTGACAGTTCAATAGGGTAACATCCTGAAGAGTGCCAGAGCAATGAGACCGAAAGACCCTAGATTACTGAAATGACTTTACAGAATACAGCAACTTAACCTGCTCTGACCCACCTTCTATCTCTGAATGTGACATCAGAGAGAAGTATACTCCTGCTTTAAGCTACTATATTTCGAGGTCTCTTAGCCTAAATCCTAATGCATATTATTCCAGACTGTTTTATAATAATTGCATGCTACTTAACAATGAGATGTCCTGATGCAATGGGAAAAATATTGGATCTGTTCTTATCCACATTTTCATGCACTTATAAGGAAACCAGGCTTCTTGCTGGACAAACCATTTTTTTTTTTTCTGTTTCTATCCTTTCTGACTGCTAAGGACTTTACATATTTCATTTAATCCTCATGATAATTCTACTAGATATCTACCATTATTTATCCCTATTCTACAGATGAGAGGCTGAGTTCTAGGGTGGCTCAGTCATACGTTCACGTTCTCAAAGCTAGGAGGTGGCAGAGAGAGGATTTGAAATTCTAATCCATCTGACCTCAGAGCCCATGCTCCTGAGCACTGCCAGAGAGTCACCTCCAAGTCTCCTGGGAGAGCTTCTCTGCCAGCCCTACAAGGGTCTTGTTATAGTTATTTCTTGTGCTCCCATCTCATTATATTTCCTAATGAAAATGCATCACTGACCAAGTGGAAGAAACCCTGTTTCAAAAGGAAAATGGTGTCATTGCTCCTTAATTTCTGATTGAAAATTAAGATGTTCAGTCATCTATTCTGGAGCTACTGGAATACCTCCCACCCCAGAATCTCACTGCTGTATGTGTTTTCTTCATTGACTTCTGAAGAAGTATGTGTGGGTCACAGAAGTCAGCAGTGAGAAGCCAATTTATGAGAAAGGGCACAGTCATAAGACAACTTAAAAATGTCTTTGAGAAATAGGAGCAAGGAACCCGTGGGAGGATGTGTGACTTTGGTCATTTTGTTGCTGGTATTTGTATCACAAAACTAGGCAATCATTTGTACCACACAGACTGGCAGCTGGGATGATGGGACTGGGATAGTCCAAGAGTAAGTCTCCAAGCCATTAATCTCACATTTACTGAGCACTTACCATGGGCAGAACACTCAGGTTTTGCTTTAGTTTGGATATAAAGAAGACTCATGTGAACAATTAAAATGCATGGAAAATAAAAGAGCAATGAAAGAGAAAAGACAAGCACTGTTGCAGGCAAGCAAAGAAATAGGTCTTAGGAGGTGAGATGAGGGAAAGATGCCTTGTACTCTGGAGTTACCTGAACTACTCTGAGAGCTGGTGAAGACAACGAAGAATGATATTTTGTGTGGAAGAAACTGCCTGAGCAAAGAAGTCACAGTGACCAGAGAGGTGCAAGTATGTTCAGAGAGTACAGGGTGAGGAAAGGGTCCTACTTGGAGCAGAGGGTCCATGTCTGGGGGCAGGAGGAATACAGAGCTGAGAGGGACTCTCAGCTCAGAGAATCTAACTGCACAAAGATTCCTCCATCTCCCTGCTGGCTTCATTCATGAGCGATATCCTAGGAGACCCCACAGGTACCTCCCACAATTGTTGACTTTACTATTAGGTCTCTCCCATTAGGTCTCTCCCATGGAGAGAAGGGCCAGCTTACTTCATTCTTAACTTCTCACTGCCCTAAGGCTTCTAGACAAATGGTCAGTCTGCCCTTCTACCTCTCCACTATGAAGAGAAAAATACTGATGTAATCAGTGATGCAAGGATAGGTTGTAGTTATTTCCAAATTCTTCTTATCTAGGCCCTTGTTTCCCAGTGAAGATCCTTATGTAAGAGTCACTCTAGAAAACCATATTTCATCCAATATTGGCCAACACTTAACCAGACAGAAAATTCTACATAACAAAGGAAAGTTGACTAAACAATTCTTGGGAAAAATGAATTCCCCTGGGATTATTACTATTTGAGCCTGTGGAGCTCTGGTTTCAAATTAGTTATAGCTCAGTTTTTATAAGGTGACAAGTCTGGTGGTCTTATGTGATAAAAGGAGATGTACAGAATGTTGAAAGGTCAACTTGCCTAATTCATTATTTTCACTTAAAGTTGGTCCTCAAAATGGTACACAAGGAGATCCAACCAGTCTATTCTAAAGGAGATCAACCCTGGGATTTCTTTGGAAGGAATGATGCTAAAGCTGAAGCTCCAGTACTTTGGCCACCTCATGCAAAGAGTTGACTCATTGGAAAAGACTCTGATGCTGGGAGGGATTGGGGGCAGGAGGAGAAGGGAATGACCAAGGATGAGATGGCTGGATGGCATCATGGACTCAATGGACGTGAGTCTGAGTGAACTCCAGGAGTTGGTGATGGACAGGGAGGCCTGGCGTACTGTGATTCATGGGGTCGCAGAGTCGGACACGACTGAGCGACTGAACTGAACTGAACTGATAATGTCTTCATTTCTATCCATATCCTTAGCATGAACCCTCTCTTTGCCTTCTCACTTCATCATAATAACTTAGAAAGAAGTGGGCTAACTTTAGTGTTGGAATTGTGTAGTGAAGTGTGGGGAGGTGGGGAAATGGGGGGTTGGAATGACAATGGAGCTGGCTGCTCTGAAAACTATATCAGGAAGGATTTTATTTTCTAGAAAAAAAATGCTAGGAAATTAATGATGAGATGGGCACTGAGTCATTTCAAGTTTCTCTGACTGGCCTGTGGATCAGTGCCAGTCCATGACAAAATTTAATTTGAGATAGAGCAGTATCTCTGGTGCTCCAACTATATTCTGTCTGTCTCAGCTGATTTCAGCCATGGCTCAATGTGGCTGAATGACGGGTGGTTCTTTGCAGGTTCTAACTCACTTCAGCCATGACAGCCATGCCTCAACAGTGTGCTGCTTTTGTGCCAGGGCTTCCCCAGTGCTGAGGGTTGTTTCCTCTCATCACTTTTTCCAGTGACCTACTTATAGAATCTTTGCTTCTCCTATCCACAAATTTAGGTTGCCCTGGATTAAAGTTCCAGCTCCCTAGTGGCCAATACTTCTACCAAGGATGCTGTGTACCAAGGGACATGTTCTACCGCATGTAAAGTTATAGCTACTGCCTAGTCAACTTGAGCTCTATCCACTGTCAGACCAGCGGGCAAAGCAAAGAATAATAATACTGGTAGAGGAACTGGTCTGGATTCCCATGTTGTTGCTGTTCAGTCTCTCAGTCGTATTTGACTCTTTGTAACCCTGTGGACTGCAGCATGTCAGGCTTCCCTGTCCATCACCATCTCCCAGAGCTTACCCAAACTCATGTCCATTGAGTCAGTGATGCCATCCAACCATCTCATCCTGTCATCCCCTTCTCCTCCTGCCTTCAATCTTTCCCAGCATCAGGGCCTTTTCTAATGAGTCATTTCTTCACATCAGGTGGCCAAAGTATTGGAGCTTCAGCATCAGGCCTTCCAATGAATATTCAGGATTGATTTCCTTTAGGATTGACTGGTTTGATCTCCCTGCAGTCCAAGGGACTCTCAAGATCTTTTCTTACATCACAGTTCAAAAGCATCAATTCTTTAGTGCTCAGCCTTCTTTATGTTCCAACTCCGACATCCATACATAACTGCTGAAAAAACCGTAGCTTTGACTATATGGACCTTTGTTGGCAAAGTCATGGTTCCCATGAAGAATTCCAATGCTGCTACAAAATGGAGGCAGGGAAAACTGTCTGGAACTCCAAGATCCACTGATTCTCTGAGCCTTGTTACTTCCATACCCAGTGATAACAATGAAAAGGCAATTGCAGCAACTGCAGTCGCTGAGGATGAGGCGACTAGGGCTCAGGTCTCCCAGTGTTGAAAGTCTGAATCATCCCCACACTCCTCCTTCCCTCCACCCTCAAGGGGTGCCTCCAGGCAAACAAACTATTCCATCTGAAATGCTGAGTGAGGTAAAGCTAGAATGTATGCTGGTGAGAGAGATGACAAATATCAACTATGGCTTGGGATCAGTTGCAGCAGCAGAAACTGTAACTTGTTTCATGAACTCTGGTATATGTATCTTGTGCAGCAATAGTAGCTACTTCCCTGCCCAAAGGCTCGGAGACAGTAGTTTGAATACAAGGCATGAAGGGACAGACTTGGACAGTGCAAGGGATCGACTACTGTCATCCTGCCTCACTTTCTCTCAGCCTCTCTTCTGAGTTTAGCCACATATTGGTAGAATTCTGGGTGGGCCTCAACTCACTTCATGGTCAGTGACTCCCTCAGGTGGACACATTGCTTTCTGCCCTGAAATGACTTTGATGCCACAGATGCTGGGGGAGCTCTCTCAGCCCACATGCATGTGTAGCTCACAGCAGAAGGAAGTTACACTCCTGGGGACAACTGCTCACCACTAGAGGTGAAAGCAAAAGATTAGTCCTTCAGTCTGAAGCTCTTTGAGTAAACATCTTAGGAGAAGATCTATACACTTCTCACGAGATTCTTGAGTATTTCAGCTTCTACTGTTCATGCCAACAATTGGAATAATGCACCTTTCTATTTTCTCTTCCTTCTTTCCTGTCTTAATTTTTTAACGTCTCACTTCTGCCCCTTGGGGTCACCACCTAAATGCCTGCATGCCACACAAGTCCTCATCATAAGCTCTTTTATCTAACTAAGATAGAGATTAAATAGTGGAATATAATGATAATATAGCAAATCTTCTGTAAAGTCAAATTTAATCACTACTAAGGACTGTCTTTGTTCTGAAATTATATCCTTTATTGGTAAGATAGCAGAATAATGGCTCCTCTTAAAGATGTCCATGTTCTGAAACCTATGAATGCATTACCCTACTAACAAAGGATTGTGCAGATGTGGTTTTATTAAGGACCTTGAAATGGGAAAACTATCCTGAATTATCAGGTTGAGGTATGTATTGAGGGGGGCATCTAATGTAATCACAAGGGTCCTTAAGAGGTAGAAGAGAGAGGCAAGAGAGTTAAAGAAAGAGATGTGATGGCAGAAGTAGAAATCTAATGCTGGTTTTGGAGGTGGAAAGAAAGGCCATGAGCCAAGACATGCAGGTAGCCTCCCAAAGGTGGAGAAATCCAGAAAATGAATTCTCTCTTAGAGCCTCTACAATCCCGTGACAACTGGCGTGCTGCGATTCATGGGGTCGCAGAGTCAGACATGACTGAGCGACTGAACTGAAAGCTCTTTTCAGACTTTTGACCTCCAGAAGTGTGAGCTAATAAATTTGTGTTGTCTAAAGCCCACAGTGGGGACTTCCCTGGTGTTCCACCGCTAAAAAATCCACGTTGCAATGCAGGGATATGGGTTCGAATCCTGGACGGGGAACTAAGATTCTACATATCCTGGGGCAACTAAGCCTGTGCGCCACAACTAGAGAGTCCATGCATTGCAAGGAAAGATCTGCATGCCACAACTAAGGCCTGACATGGCTAAATAAATAAATAAATAAAATTCTTAAAAAAAAATAAAGCCCATGATGGTTATGGAACAATAGGAGACTTATGCCTCTGCAAAAAAATGACTTGTCTCATAAAATGATTATGATACTAAATGTTAGCTGATACTAAATGATCTGATACTAAATGTTAGCTATTCTTATTTGTCAAATGAATGTTCTTAGCAGATAAAAAATTAGCAGACTATGAGAACTGTTATAAATTTTACTGATGCATGAAATTCTAAAGTATAGGATTCAGCATAGCCAGAGAAGTCTATAAGTGATTTTTTTAAAGAGGTCAGTTTTCCTAGAAAACTCTAAAACCACGTGGCTGGCAGAAAAGCCAGCAAAGTAATATTCATACTGCTGACCCATGGCATTATGCCTGAATCAAAGTGATCAGCCCTATGCTGGGTATTTTCAGTTTCTTCTTTGGGTCCATTCACTGCACACTCTATTCTAAGCCCTGAGAGGCTGACCTTATGAACATATCAGAGGACTTCCTTGTTCTCTGACCTCACCTGCGTTCTGCCAATGGGAGGCTCCAGCAAGAGACTGGAGGGTGGGAGAACAAGGTTGAGGCATCTATTCATCACCTTTTTTGGGAGTGGCCGCAGGTGGCAGTACTCCTGTACCGGAGGCCTCAGGTCCCTTTTCCAGGTTCCAGCAGCCTCTCCTGGAGGCAGGAGCGGTACAGCTCCATGACTTTTGAAGTCCCAGGTGCTCTATCCTACTTTTAGTAGTTTCTCTAAACCTTAATCACTCCCTTTATTACACTCTTCTCAGGTTACTCATTCTGACTGTGTCATCCATTTCTTGCCTGAACCCTGACTGGTAGGGCTAGGAAGGGTGGGCAGCTCTTACCTTGGACAATGGTGGCTGAAGTGAGTTCCTTCACATTGGCATTCCAGAACACACAGCTGAAATTCCTGCCGGGGTGTGGCTTTAGGCGCAGAACACTGGTAACCTGGTAGAGGCCTTCAGAGGTCTTGGTGTGGCTGGTGTTGGTAGGAACACTGATGTTTGGCCAAGACACTTCTGCCAAGGGATAGCCTTCAGCTTGGCAGGTGAGCTCTACCTCATCTGTCCCTGGGACCTTGAGGTAGCGAGTGTTTATTTTCTTGTAGGAAGCTGGGACCAAAAAAAAAATGAAGAAATAAGTCTCTCATTTCTGATTCCTATAGATCCCTGTACTTAATGTCATATGAAATAAATTATCATTATCAATATTAAATAAAAATTGTTTTAACTTTTAAAACATTTCCTGTGTCCCAGATATGCTCTTTTATATCACTGAATAATTTAATTTTTACAACAAAAGAGCATCATCAATATTCCCAATTTTTGTTGAAGGTAACTGAGGCTAGAGAGATTTATTTTACTCTAAGTCACAGGGTTATTAACTGGCGGAGCTAATTATGCACAATCGGGCTTGATTTCAAATCTCAATGGTGCTTTATCCTATCACAATCTGTGGCTGTAAACTATCTCACAGTCAGAGATTGGAGGAAAAAAAGACAATGGATCAACAAAATCTTAGATAACCCCTACATTCCACTTTATTTAGTATTTTCTAACATCTTCAGGAGGAAATTTTCTTTCCACTTCCCCCTTTGCTCTGTCTTCTTCAAAATTAGGAGGAGAGAAAAATGAAGACCTAGACATCTGTTGGAGGTCAGATTCATTGCCATCTTGACCCCCACTGGTTTCATCTGGATTTGGGTTTTTTGTATTGTTTGTTTGCTTTTGTTTGTAGCTTCCTTTCTTATCTCTGGATCTTTTAATGGAAAGATTTAGGTTCACTCCTGCTGAAGGTGGGGGTTGATGGGTTTTGAGCAAAGACCTGGAGCAGCTCTGGCAACACTTTGAAGATGAAATGAGTTAATACATGTAAAGTGTTCAGAAAGGGCAAGTACAGTAAAGTAATGCTCAAAATTCTCCAAGCCAGACCTCAGCAATACGTGAACCATGAACTTCCAGATGTTGAAGCTAGTTTTAGAAAAGGTAGAGGAATCAGAGATCAAATTGCCAACACCTGGTGGATCATCGAAAAAGCAAGAGAGTTCCAGAAAAACATCTATTTCTGCTTTATTGACTATGCCAAAGCCTTTGACTATGTGGATAGCAATCAACTGTGGAAAGAGATGGGAAAGCAGATCACCTGACCTGCTTCTTGAGAAACCTATACCCAAGTCAGGAAGCAACAGTTAGAACTGGACATGGAACAACAGACTGGTTCCAAATAGGAAAAGGAGTATGTCAAGGCTGTATATTGTCACCCTGCTTATTTAACTTCTATGCAGAATACATCATGAGAAATGCTGAGCTGGAGGAAGCACAAGCTGGAATCAAGATTGCTGGGAGAAATCTCAACAACCTCAGATATGCAGATGACACCACCCTTATGGCAGAAAGTGAAGAGGAACTAAAATGTCTCTTGATGAAAGTGAGGGAGGAGAGTGAAAAAGTTGGCTTAAAGCTCAACATTCAGAAAACGAAGATCATGGCATCTGGTCCCATCACTTCATGGGAAATAGATGGGGAAACAGTGGAAACAGTGTCAGACTTTATTTTGGGGGGCTCCAAAATCCCTGCAGATGGTGACTGCAGCCATGAAATTAAAAGACGCTTACTCCTTGGAAGAAAAGTTATGACCAACCTAGATAGTATATTCAAAAGCAGAGACATTACTTTGCCAACAAAGGTCCATTTAGTCAAGGCTATGGTTTTTCCAGCAGTCATGTATGGATGTGAGAGTTGGACTGTGAAGAAAGCTGACTGCTGAAGAGTTAGTTGATGCTTTTGAGCTGTGGTGTTGGAGAAGACTCTTGAGAGTCCCTTGGACTGNAGCAGAGACATTACTTTGCCAACAAAGGTCCATTTAGTCAAGGCTATGGTTTTTCCAGCAGTCATGTATGGATGTGAGAGTTGGACTGTGAAGAAAGCTGACTGCTGAAGAGTTAGTTGATGCTTTTGAGCTGTGGTGTTGGAGAAGACTCTTGAGAGTCCCTTGGACTGCAAGGAGATCCAACCAGTCCATTCTGAAGGAGATCAGTCCTGGGTGTTCATTGGAAGGACTGATGCTGAAGCTGAAACTCCAATACTTTGGCCACTTCATGCGAAGAGTTGACTCATTGGAAAAGACTCTGATGCTGGGAGGGATTGGGGCAGGAGAAGGGGACGACAGAGGATGAGATGGTTGGATGGCATTACCAACTCAATGGACATGAGTTTGGGTAAACTCCAGGAGTTGGTGATGGACAGGGAGGCCTGGCATGCTGTGATCCATGGGGTCGCAAAGAGTCAGACACGACTGAGTGACTGAACTGAACTGAACTGAACAGCAGGTACATAAGTGCTATTATTTTTAAAAGACCTAGATTCTGTCTATAAATATTCAAGAATAGAGTATAGTTATTAGTTATTTCTCCTCTCTAACACCCCCCACATGCATGCACATGCACATACGCACACACACACATGCGCGCACACACACATACACACACACACCATTCTGTGCAGTGGATGCTGAATGAATTTACCAGATATTCCTCCCTGCTCTCTAGAAAACTGAGGTCTCAAATAGATAAGTGACACTGAGAGCACCAGGAAGACACAAAGACAAATTGTCCAACTGTTTTCGACTATAGCTAAAAATAAATGTTACCACATATGCAAGTACAAGGGAGGGCAAAAAGTAACCTGTTGATTTTTGGTGAAAGGAAGAGGGGGTGGGCACTAGCTTTCATTAGCTAGTCTTTAAGAAATAGAATTTTGATACCATCTTTGAAGTAAAGACATATATATGGCTCAGATATGAATAAACACTTTATCTTAAATTTTTGGGAAGAATATAAATGAGTAAAAATGGTGAAAGGTGATTTTTCTACTAAAATAATGGTAACAGCCACATGGAAAACATCAAATATGTATGACTTACTAAGTACTGAGTTCATGTTCTGCACTTTTACATTCTGTGGAGGTGGAAGGAATATTCAAGCCCCTCTCCACAACTTTTGCCTTTTGAGAGCCTCCCTTGTGTGTATCTATGTTATGAGTTGCTAATTTAATTGTGTTAGCCACTCAGTCGTCTCTGACTCTTTGCTACCCCATTAACTGTAGCCTGTCAGGTTCCCCTGTCCCTGGAATTCTCCAGGCAAGAATACTGGAGTGCATAACCATTTCCTTCTCCAGAGAATCTTCCCCACCCAGGGACTGAACCTGGGTCTTCTGCTTCACTCACTGGGTCATGGGTCACCAGAGAGCAGGATGACTGCACCTTGAAGAGCTGTTTATAACCTGTGGCCTTTTCTTGAAGTTCTCTTTTCCATGCTACTAAGCATACTTGGCCAGGCCAGCTGGGCTGCCTGGCTCAAAAAGCTCTCACATTTTCCTCACTCACACTACTCCAGCTTCTGTTTGTGACTAGGTGGTGAGGAAGATTTTCTTATCTATGAGGCTGGATGGATGAATGACTTCGGGTCTGATTTGCAAATCTGGACTCAGTTTAAAACAAGGGAACAAGAAACCAGAAGTCTCTATTCTGCGTCATGTTCTCCAGTGCATATTATAAGAGAAGGCTCAATGTAGGAAGAGGCAAAAGGAAAAAATTATGTATTCATCCAGTTATTATTTTAAAAACTGGAGCTCATTTCCCATTTGGCTACTAATTACTCTGGGTATATCTCACTCAGTCAAGAACTTAGAGACAACCGGGGTGAATAGCTCTAAACCTGACTCCATCCCTTTAATATACCTCCTCTCACTTAAACCATGCAAAGACCCTATGTGGTAGACTAAATTCATACTCCAGGAATAAATAAGAAAATGGCTGGAATCTGGGGTGACTGGGGGACTTGAACTCAAGCCCTTCATGGGTACAGAATTCTGAATTCTGCTTTGGAATCATCAGAAGAGGATGGTTCTCTAAGTAAGTACAAAAGTCTAGGAATGAAGCATCAAATATGGGAAGAGGGATGTTTTCAGAGGGACTTAGGAGTACCCAGAAATAGAAGATGAGAAGAATTAGGTTCTGAAGCAGCCTACTAAAGAACTTGAACTGGTTAGACTCATCGGTCTCCTTAGAGCCAAATTTGGTCTGTCTCTAGCAATCCAATAGTACCTGAAGCATGCATTTTAAGAACTTGCTTTATCTCATTTTGTTACTTTATCTACATTTATTTTTCCTTGGTTTGATGTCCCCTTATCATCATTTCATCCTAGTATGTTGTAGATTATTTCTGTAAGCTCTGGGGTTTGGGAGGGGCATAAAGTAGAATAAATGGATTCATAGGAATAGTGTCTTATGGATGAGGGCTTGGCCTACTCCAGCAAGGCAGCTTAGGACAAGATACAGGTCTTGGCTGTCAAATTGACAGGTGATTTCAGAGGTAGGAGGGCCAGGAATCAGGAGCTTGGCTGAGGTTTTGGCTATATAAATAAGGAAGCAGATGGGAGAGATGTTCTCCTAAAAGAATAATCAAGAAATGATGCAACTGACAAGGGATCAATTTCCAAAATATACAAACAGCTCATAGAACTCAACATCAAAAACACAAACCAATTAAAAAATAGGCAGAACACCTGAATAGACATTTTTTCAAAGAAAACTTACAGATGGACAACAGGCACATGAAAAGATGCTCAACATAGCTAATTATTAGAGAAATGCAAATCAAAGCTGCAATGAAATATCATCTCACACACTCAGAATAGCTATCATCAAAAGTCTACAGAGAATAAATATTGGAAAGGTGCGGAGAAAATGGAACCATCCTACACTATTGGTGGGAATGTAAATTGCTATAGTCATGATGGAGAACAGTATCAGTTCAGTTCCGTTCAGTTCAGTTGCTCAGTCATGTCCGACTCTTGCAACCCCATGAATCGCAGCACGCCAGGCCTCCCTGTCCATCACCAACTCCTGGAGTTCACTCAGACTCACGTCCATCAAGTCAGTGATGCCATCCAGCCATCTCATTCTCTGTCCTCCCTTTCTCCTCCTTCCCCCAATCCCTCCCAGCATCAGGGTCTTTTCCAATGAGTCAACTCTTCGCACGAGGTGGCCAAAGTACTGGACTTTCAGCTTTAGCATCATTCCTTCCAAAGAACACCCAGGGCTGATCTCTTTTAGAATGGACTGGTTGGATCTCCTTGCAGTCCCAGGGACTCTCAAGAGTCTTCTCCAACACCACAGTTCAAAAGCATCAATTCTTCAGTGCTCAGCTTTCTTCACAGTCCAACTCTCACATCCTTACATGACCACTGGAAAAACCATAGTCTTGACTAGACGGACCTTTTTGGCAAAGTAATGTCCTGCTTTTCAATATGCTATCTAGGTTGGTCATAATGTTTCTTCCAATAACAGTATAGAGGATCCTTAAAGCAGAATTACCATATAATCTGGCAATCCCACTCATGGGCATATATCCAGAAAAGATGAAAACTCTAATTTGAAAAAATATATGCATTGCAATGTTCACTACAGCACTATTTACAATTGCCAAGATATGGAAGGAATATAAATGTTCATTAACAGATGAATTGGTAAAGAAGATGTGGTGTACGTATGTGTTCAGTTCAGTTCAGTTGCTCAGTCGTGCCCGACTCTTTGTGACTCACGGACTGCGCAGCACACCAGACTTCCCTGTCCATCACCAACTCCTGGAGCTTGCTCAAACCCATGTCCATTGAGTCAGTGATGCCATCCAACCATCTCATCCTCTGTCATCCCCTTCTCCTCCTGCCTTCAATCTTTCCCAGCATCAGGGTCTTTTCCAATGAGTCAGTTCTTCACATCAGGTGGCCAAAGTATTGGAGTTTCAGCTTTGGCATCAGTCCTTCCAAAGAATACTCAGGACTGCTTTCCTTTAAGATTGACTGGTTGGACCTCCTGCAGCCCAAGGGATTCCCAAAAATCTTCAACACCAAGTTCAAAGGCATCGATTCTTTGGTGCTCAGCTTTCTTTATAGTCCTCCCCTCACATCCATAAATGACTACTGGAAAAACCATAGCTCTGACTAGACAGATCTGTGTTGGCAAAGTAATGTCTCTGCTTTTTAATATGCTATCTAGGCTGGTCATAGTGTTCCTTCCAAGGAACAAGAGTCTTTTAATTTCATGGCTGCAATCACAATCTGCAGTGATTTTGGAGACCAGGAAAATAAAAAGTCTGTCACTGTTTCCACTGTTTCCTCATTTATTTGCCATGAAGTGATGGGACTGGATGCCATGATCTTAGTTTTTTGAATGTTGAGTTTTAAGCCAACCTTTTCACTCTCCTCTTTCACTTTCATCAAGAGTCTCTTCAGTTCCTCTTCATTTTCTGCCATAACGGTGGTCATCTATATATGTGAGGTTATTGATATTTCTCCCAGGAATCTTGATTCCAGATTGTGCTTCATCCAGCCCAGCATGATGTACTCGGCATATAAGTTAAATAAGCAGGGTGACCATACACAGTCTTGACGTACTCCTTTCCCAGTTCGGAACCAGTTGTTCCATGTCTGGTTCTGTTTCTTCTTGACCTGCATATAGATTTCTCAGGAGGCAGGTAAGGTGGTCTGGTATTTCCATCTCTCTAAAACTTTTCTACAGTTTGTTGTGATCTACACAAAGGCTTTGGTGTAAACAATAAAGCAGGAGTAGATGTTTTTCTGAAAAACTTTGCTTTTTCTATGATCCAGTGGATGTTGGCAATTTGATCTTTATTTTCTCTGCCTTTTCTAAATCCATCTTGAACATCTGGAAGTTCACAGTTCATGTACTGTTGAAGCCTGGCTTGGAGAATTTTAAGCATTACTTTGCTAGCATGTGAGATGAGTACAATTGTGCAGTAGCTTGAACATTCTTTAGCATTGCGCTTCTTCAGGATTAGAAGGAAAATCGATCTTTTCCAGTCCTGTGGCCATGGCTGGTTTTCCAAATTTGCTGGCATATTGAGTGCAGCACTTTCACAGCATCATCTTTTAGGATTTGAAATAGCTCAACTGTAGTTTCATCACCTTCACTAGCTTTGTTCATAGAGATGCTTCCTAAGGCCCACTTGAATTTACATTCCAGGACGTCTGGCTCTAGATCACACCATTGTGGTTATCTGGGTCATGAAGATCTTTTTTGTATAGTTCTTCTGTGTATTCTTGCCATCTCTTCTTAATATCTTCTGCTTCTGTTAGATCCATACCATTTCTGTCCTTTATTGAGCCATCTTTGCATGAAATGTTCCCTTGGTATCTCTAATTTTCTTGAAGAGATTTCTAGTCTTTCCCATTCTGTTGTTTTCCTCTATTTCTTTGCATTGATCACTGAGGAAGGCTTTCTTATCTCTCCTTGCTATTCTTTGGAACTTTGCATTCAAATGGGTGTACCTTCCCTTTTTTCCTTTGCCTTTCATTTATCTTATCCTTGCTATTTGTAAGGTGTCCTCAGACAACCATTTTGCCTTTTTGCATTTCTTTTTCTTGGGGATGGTTTTGATCAATGCCCCCTGTACCATGTCACAAACCTCCATCCATAGCTCTTTAGGCACTCTTTCTATCAGATCTAATCCCTTTAATCTATTTATAATTTCCATTGCATAATCATAAGGACTTTGATTTAGGTCATACGTGAATGGTCAAGTGGTTTTCCTTACTTTCTTCAATTTAAGTCTGAATTTGGCAATAAGGAGTTAAGCCACAGTCTCCTCCTGGTCTTGTTTTTGCTGACTGTATAGAGCTTCTCCATCTTTGGCTTCAAAGAATATAGTCAATCTGACTTCAGTATTGACTATCTGGTGATGTCCATGTGTAGAGTTTTCTCTTGTGTTGTTGGAAGAGGGTGTTTGCTATGACCAGTGCGTTCTCTTGGCAAAACTCTGTTAGCTTTGCCCTACTTCATTTTGCACTCCAAGGCCAAAGTGTGTGTGTGTGTATAAAATATAACTCAGCCATAAAAAACATGAAATAAAATTTAAATTAAAAAAAAATGAAATGACGTCCTTTGCAGCAACTTGGATGAAACTAGAGATTAGCATACTAATTGAACTAAGTCAGACAAAGACAAATTTCATGATATCACTTATATGTGGGATCTAAAAATATGATACAGTTGAATTTATTTACAAAACAGAAGTAGAATCATAGACATAGAAAACAAAGTTATGGTTACTATAGGGGGATGGGGCAGTAGGAGTTTGGGATTAATAGATACACACTGCTGCTGCTGCTGTTTAGTTGCTAATTCATGTCCGACTCTTTCAACCCCATGGACTATAGCTTTCCAGGCTCCTCTGTCCATGGGATTTCCCAGGCAAGAATATTGGAGTGGGTTGACATGTCCTTCTCCAGGGGCTCTTTCCAACCCAGAGATCACACTCATGTCTCCTGTATTGGTAAGCGGATTCTTTACCACTGAGCCACTTGCGGGGCCCTAGATATACACTGCCGCCGCTGCTGCTGCTAAGTTGCTTCAGTCGTGTCCAACTCTGTGTGACCCCACAGACGGCAGCCCACCAGGCTCCTCTGTCCACAGGACTCCCCAGGCAAGAATACTGGAGTGGGTTGCCGTTTCCTTCTCCACAGATATACACTATTACATATAAAATAGACGAACAACAAATAGTTACTGTATATAGCACAGGAAATTATATTCAAAATATGTAATAACCTATAATGGAAAAGAATCTGAAAAAGAATATATATATATATATACACACACACCACATATCTATATATATATACATACATATAAAACTGAATCACACACAAAACTAACATAACATTGTAAATCAGCTATTTGTCAATGAAAAAATAAAATACATTTTTTTAAAAAGAACGAGCAAGATCTGAGGGAGAGGCATGAGCCCACATCCTTCATTTATATAACATTAAAGACGTCTCCCCCATCTTATTTGGGAAGTGGCTGAAAACACATAATTATCAGCAACACACAATGGGGAAGCTGGACTGGGGGATATTCTTGGAAAATATGAGTAAATTTTAGAATTTCAGAGGTGGCAGTGATCTTAAAATTCAATTAGTCCAACTTCCTGCTCAACAAGAAGTATCTTCTCCAACAGCTTTGCTAGATGACTATCTTCATGAATGTTTCACATGCTCTTGGAAACAATGTGTATGCTGTAGTTGCTGGGCATGAGTTTTATATAAGTCAATCAAGATGGCTAATGCTGTTCTACTCTATTGTTTTCTTTTTGGGTATTCCAGTTATAATAGAGATGAGTTGAAATCTCCAAATATGATTATGGATCTGTTTATTTCTCCTTTTAGGTCTATCAAATTTTGTTTCATACACTTTGAAGCTATATGGTTAGATGTATATACATTTAGGATTGCTATATCATCCTGCTGAATTGATTTTTTTCTATCATTATGAAATGTCCCTTTTTCTCTTTAATAATATTTTTTTTATTGGTAACTTGCTAGATAACTAACTTTTGGTTAAATATACTTACAAATGGAAGCTCCTACTTCCAGAAGTGGTCCTTGCAGTGATTAGACAATAAGAAAGTTAAACTTTCATTGGGAAGATTATCTTTATGCCAAGTCAAATTTTGCCTCATGGTAGTTTCAACCCATTGGTACTTACTTGTCTGGTTTAGCCAAACAACACATGGTAAGCATAGTAACCAAGAACATGGGCCTTAGAGTCCAAAAGTTTTGACTAGACTTAAGTGCTGCTTACATAACTTTGTCAAGCCTTAAGCCTCATTTGTAAAATAGGCACAGTATTACTTATCCTTAACTGTAGTGTTAGAATGATAAATGAGTTAGGTACCTAGAACATATTAAATAGTCAATTAGTACTGGTAATTATTATCTCTTCCTGCTTTCACTAATTGCTGACTTGCCTCACTATTCTCCATTTGGCTTCTCAGTCTGTTTCATCAAAAGAATTACTCCTTTCTGATTTCAGTTTCCACTGGTTTAAATGCTTTCTGTTATCCTGCTATCTCTGACTATATGATTCAAATGTTACTGGCAACTTAGCATTTCTAAAATAAAGATAAGCTTTATTATCTTTACTGTATATTATAGCACTATATTATCTACTGTACATAGTATATCTGCTTTATCATCATAATGACCATAACTAAGGTGGAAAAAATGTAGTTTTAAATGCCTTAAACTTAAAGAGTCCTGGCAGGTATCTAGCAGTCATTAGAAGAAATATTTTAGGCCTGCTCTCAATTGATCTGTTAAATCAATGACCTGGACAGGAACATCAGGTTAAATAGTTTGTGATTCCCAGGAGCTTTCCCACCCCTAAAATTCAGGATATTGTTTTCTTAACTCAGGCTTTCCTTATTCCCTTCTGTTTCCCCAGGGAGAAAAGACAGAGCAGAGATTTAGCCTCAATACTAAGTTATTTTAGCAAATGCTTTTTTCTGGGTCTAGAAGCTAAATGTACAGACATCATTTCACTACTAAGATGTTTCTCTTGGGCTGTCCCCTCCCTATGCTGTTTGCCTTCCCCTTCTTAGGGTGAAGGCTGTTTCTCTCTATGCTGCCTTTTTCCTCCACTTTTTGATGAAGTTGTACTCTATCCTGGGCCTTTCTGTTGATTTAAAAAAATTCTGCCAAGCCTCAGCCTGCTCAGGCCTTCAGGATGGTTTGGCCCTTCTGTTCTTAGCTCCTGCTCTGTGTCTGTCTGGAATCCATGCACAGGCCAGTTCTTAGCCACTGTGCTCAATCCCTGGCTTCTCAGGGCTGCTGTGCTCTCCTCTTCCATCATGCTGCCTGGCCTTCCTCTGACAGATATCTAATCTTGGGTTGCAACCAGGCATTTCAAAAACTGCAGCCTTCTGTTACTGTCTTTTTTAAACTTTAGCCATGCTATCTGGTGTTTTTTTCCCTGTCCTTATGAAATCCATCCTCTCTTCACCATATTTATTATGAACTGTTGTCCAGACATCAAAGAAACTATTATAAATCTATTTTCAAGTATATGCCAAAAATCAGGCATTTTAAAGACAAACACATCCTTCCTCTAGTCTTGTTCTATTTAGCACACCCTAACTGGGGTCCCAGATCTCCCCTGTTTCTTTCAGAGACCCCCAATTAGGGCAGAATATTCTTAGGTGCTTGACTTCAACCTTTTTTTTTTCCTTTTTGTTTGCATTCCTTCTAAAACAACTGTGATGCAGTGTGCTCCCTCTCACATATTTATTAAGTTTATTCTTGGAATATTTCCTAGGTTTCTATATTGGAAAAATATATAATGTTTAGCATTTTATGAACACATATTTTCAGTAAGGCATTTCACTCTTTCACAAATGTATCCAACATCACCTAGATATCAAAGAAGGTGTCTTTAATACACACCACCACCCACTGAAAAATATAGGGCTTCCCTGGTGGTTCAGTGGTTAAGAATCCTCCTTGCAATGCAGGGACACCCGTTCAATCCCTGGTCTGTGACGATCCCCCATGCCTCAGAGCAACTAAGCCCGCGAGCCCAGCCACAACTACTGAAGCCCATGTGTCTTGAACCTGTGCTCCACAATAAGAGAAGCCACTGCAATGAGAAGCCCAGACACCACAACCAGAGAAAGTCCACATACAGCAACAAAGATCCAGTGCAGCCAATAAATAATAAATAAATAATAAATAAATACATTTATAAAAAAGAAAAATACATATATTCTACTCTAATGGTCAGAACTTTTCTTTTTATTAATATTCCGTAAATATCACTCTACACTTCTACACTTATACAGAATTTTATCCTAATGCAACATGTTTGATCACTCCTTTGGTGGTTATCCTTTTGTTTCTTTGCAGCAACAAAAATGTATAGCTATTGAAATTAAATTTTTTTCTTGTGACCATGAGGCTTTAAGTGTTCAAATTTTTCCTCAACATTGAGGTCTAATTTCCATTATTATCAGCACATGTAAAATCAAAACAAATATTATGAATATTGACAATTATTAAACATAAGAAAAGTTTACTGGAAATGTATCTCTTAATGGGGGATGGATGGGATTCTCATTTTCTATCTGTGCATGAGGATGCAAATGACTTAACGGTGGAATGAGACAATCTTCAGAATCAATTCTATTTCTGTTTTTCATTTTTTGTAGCTATAAAGGCTAAGGAATCTTGCTCATATGAATAAATAGGTGGGCATGGAAGGAGTTCAGTTATAGTAATATTTCATTCTTTGAAAGCCTTATGATTTATATAACAAAAGTACTTTATTTTTTATTAGCTAATAACTCTATTAGGGACTCCTTCAATTTTGCTGAAAACAGGGAATTTGATACTTCCTGGTTTGCTGAAGGATTTGTTAGTCATTACAATTTGGTAAAATGTCAGTATTCCAATCACTCTTTGGTTTGGCACTATGGAAGTTTTCACACCTCGGAGCAAAGCACTATATTCATAATGGGTGAGAGGTAGGCTTTATATGAAATGTGTAAAGCAAAATTAAAAGAGGAAGTGTTTTAGGGGAACCCCAAGAGCCTTGCCTGGAAGGCACATTCTCAGGCAGTCAATTTAGGGAAAGAATATTTGAGGAAGATGAAAATCTAGAAACTAATTTCCTAAAACTGTCTATGTGTAGGCATCCCATAGAAAGTCTTTGTGATCCCATATAGTCTAGCTGGACAGGAGAAGGCAATGGCACCCCACTCCAGTAATCATGTCGCACAGTGTCGGACATGACCGAAGTGACTTAGCAGCAGCAGCAGCAGCATAGTCTAGCATAGTCTGGACAATCATTAAAGGTATAAGGGATTAATAATTAATTAATTAAAGTTTGAGTCATTCTGTCACATCATCCCTGATCTAGGTGAGGAAGCAGGCAGAGTGCCTTTCCATGCATGAGGGACACCTCTCAGCCAGAGCAAGAAAGACTGGGACTGGTGTCAAATTGCCTAAAGATCCTACATGCATTAAAGCATGCCCACAAAGATCAACAAACATGGGGCAGTGATTTCGGGGTGCAGATATCCAAGGACACTAGGAGATCGTGAGGATGTTGAGCTCTCTCTCCTCCCATTGATTAAACTCAGACTAACATCAATGTCTGGAGCTCCTCCCAGCTGCTGTAGAAAACACCTTAAAGGTAGGAGGTTACATCCAGGCTGAGGGCTTTCTTGATGATTCACTGTTAGTTGATGTGTAAGAGGGCACTACCCTTGTGGGAACTGAGGGTCTTTGAAGCAAATCTCTGGACACCCACCATATGCCAGGAATCATGCTCAGTTTTTTATGTTATCTCTTAATTTTTACAGTAATCCTATGTGGTAGATGCTACTATTGCTGCTGCTGCTGCTAAGTTGCATCAGTTGTGTCCGACTCTGTGTGACCCCATAGACGGCAGCCCACCAGGCTCCACTGTCCCTGGGTTTCTCCAGGCAAGAACACTGGAGTGGGTTGCCATTTCCTTCTCCAATGCATGAAAGTGAAAAGTAAAAGTGAAGTCGCTCAGTCGTGTCCAACTCTTAGAGACCCCATGGACTGCAGCCTACCAGGCTCCTCTGTCCATGGGATTTTCCAGGCAAGAGTACTGGAGTGGGTTGCCATTGCCTTCTCTGGCTACTATTGCTATTCTTTTACAAATAAGAAAAATTCCAGATTATGATAACCTCAGATATTCAGATGACACCACCCTTATGGCAGAAAGCAAAGAAGAACTAAAGAGCCTCTTGATGAAAGTGAAAAAAGAGTGAGAAAGTTGGCTTAAAACTCAACATTCAGAAAATGAAGATCATGGCATCTGGTCCAATCACATCATGGCAAATAGATGGGGAAACAATGGAAACAGTGACAGACTTTATTTTTGGGGCTCCCAAATCACTGCAGATGGTGACTGCAGCCATGAAATTAAAAGATTCTTGTTCATTGGAAGAAAAGCTATGACCAACCTAGACAGCATATTAAAAAGCAGAGACATTATTTTGCCAACAAAGATCCATCCAGTCAAAGCTATGGTTCTTTCAGTAGTCATGTATGGTTGTGAGAGTTGGACTATAAAGAAAGCTGAGCACTGAAGAACTGATGCTTTTGAACTGTGGTGTTGGAGAAGACTCTTGAGAGTCCCTTGGACTGCAAGGAGATCCAACCATCCATCCTAAAGGAAATCAGTCCTGAATACTCATTGGAGAACTGATGCTGAAGATGAAATTCCAATACTTTGGCCACCTGATGAGAAGAACTGACTCATTGGAAAAGACCCTGATGCTGGGAAGGATTGAAGGCAGGAGGAGATGGGGATGACAGAGGATGAGGTGGTTGGAGGGCATCACCAACTCAATGGACATGAGTTTGAGTAAGCTCCAGGAGTTGGTGATGGACAGGAAAACCTGGAGTGCTGCAGTCCATGGTGTCACCGAGTCAGACACAACTGAGCGAATGAACTCAGACTGACTGATGAAAATAGAAATAACCCACTCAAGGTCACAGGTGAAAACAACATTCACCATTATTCTAATTATACCAGTTTGTCCTTCTTTATACCAGATTGTAAAATTACACCACAGCTGTCAAGGTCAATGGTCTTTAGGGACCAAAATTCGGAGACTCTCCAGAAGACAGAACAGATCCTCTGAGGTCTGGTGGCAGAGGAAAACTGACATCGTTTACCCCAGAACAGTTGGTAAAGGCTGAGGCACACAAGCTGATGAACAGAGCCAAATCTACTTTTCTATAGTTGTTATGTCTTTCCTTAAGTGACCTTTTCTGGAACAAACAGCAACTTGAAGATTCTCTTCTGATTTATGTTCTTGGCTCATGCTGTGGTAGAGAGAGCCTTCTACTCAGAGGAGTGGAGACAACTACTGAACTGGCTCCCTCAGGCTACCCATTTCAGTTCCCTGAACTTCACCTGTTTTCTGTGCAATAGATAAGACTGAGGCTAGAGTAGCATTTCCCAAATGTTTTAGTCTATGACCCAGAGTGAGAAAGAATTTATTATACCACAAGCCAAGAGGCACACCCACATGCACGTGCGTGTGCACACACACACACACACACACACACCCTCTGAAATAGTTTGTGATGCCCTGATATATTCAATTCTATTCATTTATTAATTTTATTGGTAAAAAAAAACACTTTTGTCACTCTTTAAACTGATATTTTAAACTTTAATGGGTGGCAAATCATGGTTTAAAAAACTCTGGACTCTGAAAGAGTAGTATAATATCAAGCCAATATCGTTCCTGTGAATTAGGCAAAACTTATCTTTGGTACCCTCCCAACTTACAGGGAGTCATTTTCCTGGCTTTCTCTAGGCCTGTTTTATTCCCTCTGCCTCTGTTTACCTTCACCTCCATTGCTTTATACATAGATATGAAAAACTACTTCTGAGCAGGTGCTTTTGTCTTCTCTGAGGTAGCTTTTTCTCTTAATCATCATCATCCCAGTTTCTGCGTGGGCTAGCTTCAGCGGACTTGTTACTTGCAACTAACAGGTCCTGCGTTGTAGAGGTGCCTCCGTGGATTCCAGTCCCTGAAAGTACTCACCTTTGACTTTCAGCGTCAGGTACTTGTAGTCCCAGGCAATCCCATAGATGATCAGGCAGCGGTACTGCCCTGCCTCCCTCAGCTGGACTTGGGGAATGAGGAACAAGGCCTTCCCCAGTGGCAGCTGCTCCTCCAGCAAAGTGGCTCTTTCACTGAGCAAGACTGTATCATTATCCACTTTTTGCAAACTGGCTTTTAAAATTCCGAGTTCCACAGGACCTCCAGTGTCAAAATCACACTCCAAGGTCACATTGCTGCCGTAGTCTACCATGTACATTTCCTTTGGGACGGTCACTGTGAACAAAGCTGAACAGAAAATAAGACATTCTCCAACTGTCTGGCTTCATATTTCAGTTCTGTTCAGAGTGGGGGAGCTGAGGAGACCCATGTAACCTCGGTTTCCCAGGAGACACCTATCATTATCTGGGCATTTGCAGAAGTTCTTTTCTATCCCTTGCCCCATCCACTTTGCGGAAGAGTGTAATTCTTGATCCCTGCTCTGAGGTAGTTCTTGCCTCTCAACACTCCTCACCTGTACAGCTGACTGGCCTCCCACTGCTCCCATGATCCAAGCTCATTTTCTTTATATGGATCAAATTACACCGTTCCCTGCCAAATTTTACCTCCTCTCAGCAGAGATAGTAAAATAACAACTATCAACTGTTGAACTCTTACTAGGTGATGGGCCTCTGCTAACACATGATCTCTTTTAGTCTCCCCAGCAAGCCAGTGAGGTAGAGCCATCTTCTTTTTAGAAAATGAAACTGACACAGAATGATTAAACAACTTGCCTAAGATTGCACAGCCAGGATCAGACCTAGGTATTGCTAAGTTCAAGTGCTTTTGACCACTACATCATACAAGCCCACTGTAGAAATGCCTTTCTACTAATACTAATACTTAATGTATATCTACCATGTGTCGGCCACTGTTCTAGACTCTAAACCATATCATTCAATATTGAAAATGCAACCATAAAATACACATAATCATTACTGTTTTATAGTTGAAGAAACTGGGTCAAAGAGGTTTGTTTCAGGATGCACAATTAGTAAAGTTAAAATTCAGAGCCAGTCAGATGGTTGACTTAAAAATCTATAGTTTTTGAAACAGTAGTTCCCCAAATGTGAGGCATATACCTCAAGAAGTATGCACAATGATTTTAGATATGAAAGAATCAAGGCCCAAAGGGAGTTGGGTTATTCAGAGAATTGATTCCTTCTTCAATTCTATTTCAATCTTTCAAGTTACATACAATTTACAACTAGACTTTCACATTTCTAACAATGGTTATTTTTCCTTTTAATAAAACAAGAAGCGCTCAGGCAGATATTATCAGGGTAGACTTCAAAGCACCACTTTACTTTTATTGCATTTATTTTTGCTCATATCTTATATTTACTAGTATCATTGATACTGGTTTTCCATTTACCACAGGGGTAGATTGTTTTGTTCAAAAAATAAAAGCTCAGTTGATTTAGATAATTCTATAAAAATGATAGTGCAAATAGTAGTCAAACATGGCAAAACTAATGAAAGTAGTGTATGCATGAGTGAATTGTGAGAGACTACAAAATTACGCTGTTTCCACCAATAATGAATGGGCAGTCATTAAGACTGCATGTACGATCTTGAAGTAGCTTCTGAATTATGACAGAAGATTAGATAAATTATGTTCAGTAGGACTTGCTTCATTAATCCATTCATTTAATTAATTCAAAACTTTCATTTAACAAATCTTTGGGGATGGCTTCTAGAATACGCTATTCAAGGGGTTGCTTCCACATAAAACATAGTATAGAAAGAGCTTGGGATTTAGTGACAGATGAACCTGGGTTCAAATTCTGAGTGTATCCAGATTATGAACGCTTTGATCTTGATCATGTCCTTAAACTTCTATGAGTCTTGGCCTCTTTATCTGCAAAGGTCCAAGGTTAAATGTACCTGCCAGCAGTGTGGTGAAAACTAGATAAACAGCACAAAATGGCTTATTTTGGCAGGTAGTAGGTAGTCAGCAAACATTGGTTCCTTTCTTTTCTACCATGCTTTAGTTCTTGAGAAAGTGGTATTCTGACCATCCTGGACAACAGATTTCACAGTAAAAATAGATTGGGGGTTTTCAGTTACTCGAATGATTCACATTGAAATTCTCTTCTGACTGGAGTTTTTCCTCCTACCATCCTGCAAATCTTTGAAGGCAGTGCAGATTGAATTTGTTTTGGTGTCTCCAGTGCCTAGCACATACTAAATTCTAGTTAAAGGTTTAACATATAAGTGACAAAAAGGAGGAGAGGAAGAGAAAAAAAAAGGACGTGCCTACCCATATTAGCAAAGAGTAGGACACGACTGAGAGACTGAGTATGCATGCACCCATACTCACTTCTGTTTTCCTCTCATCAAACTTCATTTCGCCTTAAATTGCACAAACTGGCATTCTTAATCACCACCCAATGCACCTGTTAGTATAGTGCACAAATATGAGTTTTATTAAAAATAAGTGATGAGTTTATATCTTTCTTCCAAACCCTGTTTTAACCACAACTAGAACATGAACGTGCCTTTCTAACAGAAAGGAGTTCACATCTGCCTGGTATTTTTGTACAGAATGGGTTTGGGCAGTGCTTCTGTATAAAACAATGTTAATTAAGCTTGCATTTTCTTGGCCGCATTGAGAAGACTCTGGGATGATCATGTGAAAAAAGACACTGTGCTTCTAAATTTCCTACATGATTCCATTTTGTGGAATGCTCTGAACACTTGTAATAACTCTCTCCCAAGTCTCCATAATAGGATACTCCTAAAAGTAGATTCCTAGAATCATCTCCAAATATTTGTTATTAAATCCTCTTATAACTAAAACAGAGCTACCTGTTATGAAATATACTCTGCCCTGAAGAGTAAAATATTTATTTATTCACTCGTCAAATATGTATTAACTATCTTCTATGTGCCTGGTTTAGAAATTTATACTACTTTGACTCTCTTCATAGTACTTCCTTCTCTTTTATTATACAATAAAAGAAGAACAAGAAACAAGATAAAACAAGAAACAGGGAAGAGAAATGGGGATTGCAGGGAAAGTTAGTTGCTCAGTCTGAGATTTAACAAGAATCAGAGGACTTTGGTGTAGTCTCTATTGGATTTATTTAGCAAATTTATTTACCACACTTACACTTTCTTCTCGTGAGAGAAGGAACACCTGTAACTTCCTCTGGAACTCCCCACAGCATACAGCAGAACTCCCCTCTTCACTGTCTGGGCCTTTGACAAAAACCCATTTTCTGCTTGCTTTTTCCCTCTGTCTTCTACAGAGTGTATGTGTATATACACACATGGAACCCTTTATGGAAGCATAAAGTGTGCTATCTCTCAGGCAGGTGACATTTTCCAGCTAACATTCACAAGAGGAAAGGGCAATTGGCAAACATAAGTCATGTATCTGAGTCACTCAGAATAACTAGAAGATTGTTAGTTGGTCTAATTTTGCCACAATTGAAGTTTTTAAGACATGCAAAGCTTTCAGCTTGATTACTTGATATAAAATGATAAGTTTAGGAATGCAGTACACTTTTGCAATCCTAAAGTGAAAGTGAAGTCGCTCAGTCGTGTGACTCTTTGCGACCCCATGGACTGTAGCCTACCAAGCTTCTCTGTCCGTGGGATTTTCCAGGCAAGAGTACTGGAGTGGGTTGCCATTTCCTTCTCCAGGGGTCTTCCCGACCTAGGGATCGAACTCATGTCTCCCACATTGCAGGCAGACGCTTTACCCTCTGAGCCATCTTATTGTAAGTTACAGAGGAAATCAAAACACTCTTGCAAACAATTCTGTGAAGAGGTTTTTCTCAAGCTTGGCTGCATATTAGAGTCACTAATGAGAGGGCCTCAACCTTAGCCATAGTTGGTATCAGCTGGGAAGCTTTTAAAACATACTAATGCTCAGACCCCACTTTGTATCCTATAAAATTAAATTCTAATCATTTTGTGAGGCCAGCATCAACTAAAAATAATTTCCTGGGAGTTTCTAATGTGCAAGGAGCACTGAGAAACCATTCAAAGTGTTGTTCTCAGTTTTCTTAGGCAGCTAGTTAGGAATGCAGAATCTCAGTCCCTTCCCAGGACCTAAAGAAGCAGAACCTGCATTTTAACAAGGCTGGGGGATTCAAATGCATATTAACATTTAAGAAACAGAGTTATAACACTGGTTTGTGTTTGGTCTGTTGTGTAAGATAGAGTGATAGTTAACATTTATTAAATACAATGAACCAGACACTAGGCTAAACTGTACATCTCATTTGATGTCCCCAAAGCTGCAAGACTGGAGTCACTCCACTCATTTTACAGATGGGGAAACTGAGGCTTAAAGAAAAGATACAACTTGCCCAAAGTAAAAAAGTGGGAGCTCATGGAGTTGGAATTCACATTCATATCTCTGTGCCCTGAAAGCCTGTACTTCTAACAGATATGACTATATATCTACTGGCCTGTGTATACTACATACATTAATGAAACAGATATACTTTTCAGCTTTATACTAAGTATAAGACATTTTTGTTCTATTTAATATGTCACACGGTTATAAAACTAAACTTCAATGTAGCACTGAACTCCTGATGCCATCAGAGAGACACCAGAGAACACTGGAAAAGTTTCCCACAACTGCAAAACTAGGCAGACAAAATATTCATTTGGTCATCTTGACTAAATTAAAGGGTGAAGGACGTGGTTACAACATGAAAATTAACACATGAAGGTTCTTTAGACAGATGAAAATAGCTGGCTTGAGTAACGCTAGAGCCTTTTTGAAAGTTCTTGGGAGAAGTTTGCATTTTATTTGCAATCAGGAGTCAGCACCTGTCATATCTCCAGGAAACACAAAACAATTTATTTGCATTAACTCCCAAGATAGCTTCCTTTTTAAGCTAATTTTATACTTTTCTTCTGCATTAACAGAAACTTAAATGTTTACAGACTTCCTACCTAAAGGATTTGAAAAGTGAGGATGGGTCTAGGCGGGGAGGTGAGAGGGCACTGCTTTACACAGCCAGACTTCAGAAAACTCTAGTTCCTGGTTCTGGACAGATGCTGCTCTGGACACCTGACTCATGCACTCTTTGCAAGAATGCTGCATGAGACATCTTGTCTACTTGAAATCCCTTCCCCAACCTGATTCTTCTGCTTTGTATATCTCAGGGGTCAGCAGATGTAGTTTTGAAGGCCGTCTATAACCTAGACAGAATGACCCAGGGTGTGGTCCCTGTCCTAGAGTGACGTCAAGCATCTCCATGGCCATGTGCCTCCTGGGTTTTATTCTTCTCAGACAGACGAAGAAAGAGGGAAACATCAATGAGAGAAATAAGATTGGGGTTACTTTTTCTTCCAAGACATGACAAAGTACAAAAATAAATAGTTTTCTTGAATGTGTCTAAGTTACAAGATGTCCTTAGGTTTTGAAATGAAAATATAAGAAAAAAAACTGAACTACAATGCTACAGTAATAAGAGAGTGATATGAGTGAAAGTATATAGATCAAAAGAACAGACAGAGGGCCCAGAAAAAGACTCACACAATAAGAGCCAACTGACATTTTTTTTACAAAGGTGCAAAGGCAATCAATGGAGAAAAGACAGTCTTTTCAACAAGTGAACAAATGGGGCTGGAGCAACTGGATGTCCATATACCAAAAAGAAAAATCCCAATCTATACTTCACAGTATACAAAAATCTACTGAAGGTGGATGGCAAACCTAAATGTAAAAGTACAACTATAAAATGTTTAGAAGAAAACAGAAGAAAATCTTTCAGGTCGTGGGTTAGGCAAAGAGTTCTTAGATATGACTAACCATCAAAGAAAAAATTTGATAAATTGGATAGCTTCAAAATTAAAATCTCTCCTCTGCAAAAGACACTGTTAAGAGAATGAAAAGATGAGCCACAGACTAGGAGAAAATATTTGCATATCACATATCTGATGAAGAATTTGTATCCAGAATACATAAAAAACTCTCAAAACTAAAAAATAAGAAAATAACCCAATTAAAAATGGTCAATGATTTGATATGCACTTAAGAAGATATATGGGTGGGCAATAGGTACATGAAAATATGCTTATCATTACCAGATACTAGAGAAAGGCAGATTAAACCACAATGAGATACTTCTGTACACCTATTAGAATGACTTTAAAAACAAAAATGACAATGCCAATACCAAGTGATGTCAAGGATGTGGAACAACTGGAATTCTCATACTTTACTGGCAGGAATGCAAAAACAATATAGATACTAAGAACAGCTTGATGGTTTCTTAAAAAGTTAAATATATACTTAATGTATGTCTCAGCAATCCCATTCCTAGGTATTCACCCAAGTGAAATGAAACTCTATGCTTCCACAAAAACCTATATACAAATGTTTAGAGCAACTATATTTATAATTGCCAAAAACAGGAAACAACCCAAAAGCCCCTCAACTGGAAAATGAATAAACAAAATATGGTGCATATATACAGTGTGATACTAATTAGCAACAAAAAGAAATGAACTACTGATTCATATAACAATATGGATAAATCTCAAATGCACTGTGATACGTGAAAGAAGCCAGACAAAAGGAATGTCTAAAAATGATCCCATTTATATAACATTCTGGAAAATTTTAAACTGTAGGCTAGAGTTGGGGGACGGTTGAGGGACGGTTTTTGCTTGGTGACAGAACTGTTCTGGCCTTGATTGTGGTAGTCGCTATATGACTATGTGCGTGCATCTGTGCTCAGTCATGTCAATTCTGCAGCCCCATAGACTAGCCCACCAGGCTCCGCTGTCAATGGAATATCCTGGCAAAAGTACTGGAATGGGCTGCCATTTCCTACTCTAGGGCATCTTCCTGACCCAGGGATCAAACCTATGTATCCTGCATTGGCAGGTGAATTCTTTACCACTGAGCCACCTGGGAAGTGGCTATATGATTATGCATATGTCAAAACTCATAGATGCTTTTATTTTGAAAAGTATAAATTTTTATTTTATGTCAATTTAATAGTAATTTAAAAATGAAAATATTTTCTGATAGCTTTTCACTTCACACTTTAAATTATTTTACAGATAACACAGTAGACCATCCACAGAGCATTCATATAAGGAAAGAGTTAATTTCACACCTGTCTCTAAAAATCCCAGCTGGGCAGGGTCCCTTAGGGAGGAAATATCAAGTGTTGTTTTAGCTGCCACTGCAAGGCAGGGCTGGAGTAAGCAGAATATTGGGGTGTTCTCCAAAGATGGCCCCAAGTCAATGACTCTAGTGCCAGACCCTGCTGGGCAGCCCAAGGGAGGGGGAAGAATGCTACTGGGATCACCTGGAAGAGAGGGGAAAGCTCCTCAAAAAGTTATCAGTGCCAACAAAGGCATTCTTTCTCAGTCAAAGGCAGCATGTTGGATGACTTCCCATGGGATTGGGCCTGCTATTACAGAGGACCTAATTCCCTGTGTCCATCTCTGTCTTCCTCTCTTACATACTGGTGTTCACCACTATAAAGCGCTCATGATCCTGACTGAACACATGAATGGTCTGAACTGCCTTCCTCAGGAAAGTGAAACTCTGAAACTGCTTTCCTCCTTGCCATCTATGCCCTCAAGCAGAGTATCTTTCTTCAAAATCCAAAGGCATAGCCTAAGGTTCATTTTTCATTTAGATGCAAGGAAGACTCTGATTTCCCAATTCAAGTAACCCACATTAATGTGTGAATGACCAATGGCTGCTACTGCTGCTTTTTAATAGAGGAAGTGTCCCTGACAGAAGATAAAAGACAGCTGCTTGGCACCTTATCTTTCAGGACACTTAACCCATGTTCTCTTGGGTCATATCAGCAATGCATGGTCTGAACGGTCTTGTCATCTTGTTACTATGTTTACTGGAGAGTGGGGATAGATGCACCAATATTATCAGTCCCTGTTTCTGTAAGATAAGAAACAGGTGTGCACAAGCCACCCTGGGCACAATTGTTTTGATTGTGCTTGTCATAGCTGGTAATCACCCTTTCTCTTAGAGAAAATCTTTAGCCCAAGGACCACATTCTCATCCTCAGCTTCAGCTACAGGTCATCATCTGTTCCTCTTTCTCAGGACCCTCCCCAGCCTTTGACTTTTCTTACCTACTGTCTGTTGAAGCTTCAGTCCCAGGCTCAAAATTAGTAGGAGGAACATGTTTTGTACCGGATCTGAAACAGACAATTGAAAGTCTCAGAGCCTTCAGCAGTTTTGCTGGATCTCATGATCTGGTCATTTGCTCACTCCTGAAAACAATGAAATGACTGGTAAACAAATCTTTGGGGAGGCAGTGGACCGTAGTAGAGTAGAGCTAGGAAGAAAAGTTAAAGGCTGATTGCCTAGAGGAGATGAGAGATAGGCTAAGAAGAAGTGAGGTACTCTATCCATCCAAATTAGAAGCTCTTCTTCCTTTTCTTGCAACCTTTTCTGAGTATGAACCAGTCCTCGTGACAGGTAACCGCAAAAGCTGGTTATCTGCACCTCTTTGTTTCTTCCATAGTTTCAGTGTAGGCCTTTGAAAATCAGTCTTGTTCATCAAATGGATACTGTACACCATCATTTCCAACTGGACTGCAACTCTGGGAACAGAGCTAGATACCATAATAAATACTTGCTAGTTGACTGAGCAGGTAAAGTTGTCAAAGCTCACAAACTTTTCCACTTAAGGACTTCTCACAGCTAAAGCAAAAGGGACAGGGTATAACACTGTCAACTTCTTTGTCCTCAAAGAGGCTTTTAAATTTTATTGGCCTTGGAAGCATTTCTTCAAGGGGAATTAATCGACAGAGCCATACATCTGAATCAGGTAAAAGCAGAGCTGCTCTGAGTACAATGGAAAGCCAGTGAAGGATTTGGATCAGGAGAATGACATGATCTCATTTACATTTTTAAAAGAGGACTTAATTTTGGTGTAGACAATAGACTACTGTTGTAAAGGACAATGGGATGGGCAAGATTGGAAGCAGAAAGATCAGTAAGGAATTTTTTCGCAGAGATGATGATAGTTTAGACCAGAGTAGTGGGGCCAGTGGAGATGAGAGGTAGTCTGTTGAAGGTTTTTTCCATCTATACATTTAAAACACTTATTGAACTTTTAAAATTTATCCTTTAAATTATTAAAATATTAACAGCTTTATTGGAGTATAATCAACATACAATAGAGGATTGTGTGTGTGTATACATATATATTTAAGACACAGATGATTCAGTGGTACAACTCAGTGGTTTTTAGTATATTCTACAGAACTGTGCAACCCATACCACTATCCAATTCTGGATCATTCTCATCACTACAAAAAGGAACCCCATGCCCATTAGCTGAAACTCCCCAATTCTTCTTCCCTCCTCCTCCAGTCCCTGGCAACCACCAACCTTCTTTCTGTCTCTATAAACCTGCTTATTCTGGTTATTTCATATAAATAGAATCATACAATATGTGGTCTTTTGTGTCTAGCTTCTTTCACTGAGCATATTATTTTCAAGACTCCTCTGTGTTGTAACACATTACCAGTCCTTCACTCCTTTTTATGACAAGCTGCGTGCTGAAGAATTGATGTTTTTGAACTGTGGTGTTGGAGAAGACTCTTGAAAGTCCCTTGGGCTGCAAGGAGATCCAACCAGTCCATCTAAAGGAGATCAGTCCTGGGTGTTCATTGGAAGGACTGATGTTGAAACTGAAACTCCAATACTTTGACCACCTGATGTGAAGAACTGACTCATTTGAAAAGACCCTGATGCTGGGAAAGATTGAGGGCAGGAGGAGAAGGGGATGACAGAGGACGAAATGGTTGGATGGCATCACCGCTCAATGGACATGAGCTTGGGTGGGCTCTGGGAGTTGCTGAGGGACAGAGAGGCCTGGTGTGCTGCAGTCCATGGGGTCACAAGGAGTCGGACACGACTGAGTGACTGAACTGAAGTGAACTGATTATTCTATCGGTGCGTGTTCACACCACTTCTTTCTTATCCATTCAACAGTTGATAGATATTTGAGTTGTTTCCATTTGTTGGCTATAATGCTGCTATGAACATCCATTTACAAGTTTTTGTGTAGATATGTATCTGAATCACTTGAGTGTACATGTAGGAGTGGAACTGCTTGGTTAAGTGGTAACTCTGTATTTAACTTTTCCAGAAATGGTCAAACTGGTTATCAAATATATGATTTTCAATTGCTCTCTCCCATCCTGTGATTGTCTTTTCAGTTTCTTGATAGAGTTCTTTGAAGCACAGATGTTTTAATTTAATTGTAAAGTACAAATTAATTTTGATGAAGGCTAGTTTTGTTTAAAACTTTCTCGTTTAATTGCTTGTTCTTTAGTTGTCATCTCTAAGAAATCATTGCCTAACCCAAGGTCACAAAGATTTACATCTATGTTTCCTTCTGAGAATTTCACAACTTTAGTTCTTTTATTTACATCCTTAACCCAGTTTGAGTTAATTTTTGTAAATGGTGTGAGGTAAGATTTCATTCATTCATTTGCACATGGACATCCAATTATCTCTGCACAATTTGTTGAAAACAGTATTCTTTTTCCGTTGAATTGTCATAGCACCCTCACCAAAAATTAACTGACCTTAAATGCATAGGCTTAGCTTGAAATCTCAATTCTATTCCATTGATATAAATGTCTGTCTTATGTTTGTACCACAGATTGCTGATTATGTGGTAGCTTTACAGTAAGTTTTGAAATCAGGAAATGTGAATCTTCAAACTTGCTTTTCTTTTTTTAAGACTTTACTTTTATTATTATTTGATGTGTGGCTATTCTTGCTCTCTTGCATTTCCATGTGAAGTTTAGGAAAAACTTCTCCATTTCCACACAGAAAGCAGCTGGAATTTTGACAGAGATTGCACTAAATCTGTAGGTCTACTGTGGAATGCAGCCATCTTTATAATACTAAGTCTTCTAATCCATGAATGCAGCATGTTTTTCCATTTATTTAAGTATTCTATATTTTTAAAGAAGATTTGATGGGAATTGCTGACAGCTGGGAAGTATAGTTTAACAAAAGTAAGTAAATCTAGGAAAATTTCTAGGTTTGGGGCTTGAGTCAGTAGGAATGGAGATACCTATTAAAAAGAAGAAAACTAAGAAAGAAGCAGATTTGAGAGCAGAAATCAAGAACTGCTTTTGGAATATCTTTGGTTTGAAATGACTATTCGACTCCAAGTAAAGATGTTTAGTAGGCGGGTGGACAGCTGGTGGCCCAAAGTTGAGGGCAGAGATACACATTTGGGAGTCATTAATGCCTAAGTGTTACTTAAAGCCATAGTGCTGCATGGTGTCTCCTAAAGAGAGATAGAGAAGGGACAGTGTCAAACGACTGACATATGGGCATTCCAACATCTATAGGTCTTTGGGGGGAATACTAACAAAGCGAACTGGGAGAACAGGTATAAAGGCAAATTAAGCATCTCTTATTTTCTATATTCTGATGCTTTCACATCTGGAGTCTTGTCGACTCCAGAAGGCCCGCCTCCTTAGGATTAGCCATTTCCTAGAGACAGTATGAAAAGGCAAAATGATAGGATACTGAAAGAGGAGCTCCCCAGGTGAGTAGGTGCCCAATATGCTACTGGAGATCAGTGGAGAAATAACTCCAGACAGAATGAAGGGATGGAGCCAAAGCAAAAACAATACCCAGTTATGGATGTGACTGGTGATAGAAGCAAGGTCTGATGCTGTAAAGAGCAATATTGCATAGGAACCTGGAATGTCAGGTCCATGAATCAAGGCAAATTGCAAGTGGTCAAATAGGAGATGGCAAGAGGGAACGTCGACATTCTAGGAATTAGGGAACTAACATGGACTGGAATGTGTGAATTTAACTCAGATGACCATTAATCTACTACTGTGGGCAGGAATCCCTCAGAGGAAATGGAGTAGCCATCATGGTCAACAAAAGAGTCCGAAATACAAAACTTGGATGCAATCTCAAAAACGACAGAATGATCTCTGTTCGTCTCCAAGGCAAATGATTCAATATCACAGTAATCCAAGTCTATGCCCCAACCAGTAATGCTGAAGAAGCTGAAGTTGAAGAGTTCTATGAAGACCAACAAGACCTTTTAGAACTAACACCCAAAAAAGATATCCTTTTTAGTATAGGGGACTGGAATGCAAAAGTAGGAAGTCAAGAAACACCTGGGGTAACAGGCAAATTTGGCCTTGGAATACAGAATGAAGCAGGGCAAAGACTAATAGAGTTTTGCCAAGAAAATGCACTGGTCATAGCAAACACCCTTTTCCAATAACACAAGAGAAGACTCTACACATGGACATCACCAGATGGTCAACACTGAAATTGGATTGATTATATTCTTTGCAGCCAAAGATGAAGAAGCTCTATACAGTCAACAAAAACAAGACCAGGAGCTGACTGTGGCTCAGATCATGAACTCCTCACTGCTAAATTCAGACTTAAATTGAAGAAAGTAGGGAAAACCACTAGACCATTCAAGTATGACCTAAATCAAATCCCTTATGATTATACAGTGGAAGTGAGAAATAGATTTAAGGGTCTCGATCTGATAGATAGAGTGCCTGATGAATTATGCACGGAGGTTCGTGACATTGTACAGGAGACAGGGATCAAGACCATCCCCATGGAAAAGAAATGCAAAAAAGCAAAATGGCGGTCTGGGGAGGCCTTACAAATAGCTGTGAAAAGGAGAGAAGCAAAAAGCAAAGGAGAAAAGGAAAGATATAAGCATCTGAATGCAGAGTTCCAAAGAATAGCAAGGAGAGATAAGAAAGCCTTCCTCAGCGATCAATCCAAAGAAATAGAGGAAAACAACAGAATGGGAAAGACTAGAGATCTCTTCAAGAAAACTAGAGACACCAAGGGAACATTTCATGCAAAGATGGGCTGGATAAACGACAGAAATGGTAGGGACCTAACAGAAGCAGAAGATATTAAGAAGAGGTGGCAAGAGTACACAGAAGATCTGTACAAAAAAGATCTTCATGACCAAGATAATCACGATGGTGTGATCACTCACCTAAAGCCAGACATCCTGGAATGTGAAGTCAAGTGGGCCTTAGAAAGCATCACTACGAACAAAGCTAGTGGAGGTGATGGAATTCCAGTTGAGCTCTTTCAAATTCTGAAAGATGATGCTGTGAAAGTGCTGCACTCAATATGCCAGCAAATTTGGAAAACTCAGCAGCGGCCACAGGACTGGAAAAGGTCAGTTTTCATCCCAATTCCAAAGAAAGGCAATGCCAAAGAATGCTCCA
>SJXQ01008272.1:51851-83420 GCA_006408695.1 Aepyceros melampus | reverse complement strand
AAGAGATGGGAATACCAGACCACCTGACTTGCCTCTTGAGAATCCTATATGCAGGTCAGGAAGCAACAGTTAGAACTGGACATGGAACAACAGACTGGTTCCAAATAGGAAAAGGAGTATGTCAAGGCTGTATGTTGTCACCCTGCTTCTTTAACTTCTATGAGAAACGCTGGGCTGGAAGAAGCACAAGCTGGAATCAAGATTGGCAGGAGAAATATCAATAACCTTAGATGCAGATGACACCACCTTTATTGCAGAAAGTGAAGAGGAACTAAAAAGCCTCTTGATGAAAGTGAAGGAGGAGAGTGAAAAAGTTGGCTTAAAGCTCAACATTCAGAAAACAAGATCATGGCATCTGGTCCCATCACTTCATGGCAAATAGATGGGGAAACAGTGGAAACAGTGTCAGACTTTATTTTGGGGCTGTTTGTTTGTGGTCTCCAAAATCACTGCAGATGGTGACTGCAGCCATGAAATTAAAAAATGCTTACTCCTTGGAAGAAAAGTTATGACCAACCCAGATAGCATGTTGAAAAGCAGAAACATTACTTTGCCAACAAAGGTCCATCTAGTCAAGGCTATGGTTTTTCCAGTGGTCATGTATGGATGATGAGAGTTGGACTGTGAAGAAAGCTGAGTGCTGAAGAATTGATGCTTTTGAACTGTGGTGTTGGAGAAGACTCTTTCATGCTAAAGCTAAAATTCCAGTACTTTGGCCACCTCATGCGAAGAGTTGACTCATTGGAAAAAACTCTGATGCTGGGAGGGATTAGGGGCAAGAAGAGAAGGGGACAGCAGAGGATGAGATGGCTGGATGGCATCACTGACTCGATGGACCTGAGTCTGAGTGAACTCCGGGAGTTGGTGATGGACAGGGAGGCCTGGCATGCTGTGATTCATGGGGTTGCAAAGAGTCGGACACGACTGAGTGAACTGAACCGAGAAACAGTAGGCAACTTACCCATTTCATATGCGAATCAATCTATCCAGAGCCCTACGTCCAATCACCTCCTTTTGGGGCTTTCACACTCTGAGCCATTATATATATATATCTGCTCTAATCACCCTAGGGCTAAATAACAGATTATTCAAACTAGCCCAATTCCTTCCTATGGAAACCACAGTGAAGGCTCCTGACCACTTTGCCCCCTCTCCTCCTACCTCATGTGCAACATTGGTATTTTCCTGTATGGCCCTCTGTGGTGTGGCATGCCCCTTTCTCTTGGGATCTGTGACTATAACAAACTATTTTTTCAATTACAGTCACCTCCTGATCTTTTGGCTTCACCACTAGTAAATAATAATAAAATAACAGATAAAATAATGAACAAAAATAAAAGAAAATAATACCTAGAGTTTAAAACTAGAAGGAGGGAGTTATCAGTTGAGCCAAATGCTCTTAGGCACTGGATTTAGCAGTATGAAGGTCACTGATGACCCTGGTACGCACAGTATAAACAGACTTCATACAGATAAAAATAGGAAGTAAGGAAGTGGAGACAACAGAATACGGGCAACTTTTTAGAGAACAGTGCTATAAAAAGGGGAAGAGATATGAGGCAGTAGCTAGAAGGGAATGCAAGGTCCACAGGGGTCTGTATTCTTGTTTTTAATTTAGGGAAGGAGATATTACAGAAGGTAACAACTGGGTATGGTAGTCATACCATACCCATATAGTCATACTATAAAGAAAGCTGAGCGCTGAAGAATTGATGCTTTTGAACTGTGGTGTTGGAGAAGACTCTTGAGAGTCCCTTAGACTGCAAGAGGATCCAACCAGGCTATCCTAAAGAAAATCAGTCCTGAATATTCATTGGAAGGACTAATGCTGAACCTCTAATACTTTGACCACCTGATGTGAAGAACTGACTCATTGGAAAAGATCTTGATACTGGGAAAGATTGAAGGCTGGAGGAGAAGGGGATGACAGAGGATGAGATGATTGGATGATATCACTGACTGGATGGACATGAGTTTGAGTAAACTCTGGGAGTTGGTGATGGACAGGGAGGCCTGGCATGCTGCAGTCCATGGGGTCGCAAAGAGTCAGACATGACTGAGCGACTGAACTGAACAAATGGGAACAAAATCTAGTGCTTTCCAGCAAGAAATGCTCAAGACACACCTTTGCTGGACTTGAAAACTCTCTTCCTTATTGAAAATGCAAATACATACAGAAAATATATCATTTTAAGGTGCATCTGTAGCTTAGCACTTTCTGAGCATTTTTGTTTCTAGAGTACAAAAGGATAGCATATAGCATATAGTTCTGGCAACAGAAAGGACTCCAGATTCACCCAATACTGGTTCTAACTTCCCCTTCTTCCCTCCCCATCCAAGGGGAATTTCCTTGCACACTGCCTCCTTGAGCCAACTAAGAGACAGTACTGTCATAAAGGTACTTTCCAACCAGAAGTCTTCTTTCATCTAAGGATAATGTGCCCCATGCAGTGATTAAGAGTTCAGATTCTAATGTCAGGAACATTCTGAGTTCAAATTCTGAGTCTTCAAATTATTAGCCTTTTTCCTGGTGGCTCAGATGGTAAAGAATCTACCTGCAATGCAGGAGACGCAGGATCAATCCCTGTGTTGGGAAGATCCCCTGGAGAAGGGAATGACTACCCACTTCATTATTCTTGCCTGGAGCATTCCATGGACAGAGGAACCTGGCAGGCTACAGTCCATGGGATCACAAAGAGTCGGACATGACTGAGTGATTAACACTTTCACTTTCAAGACCTTAGATAGTTTATAAAAACTTCTGTATCCCATTTCCATAAAGAGTCAATAATAATAACTCTTACTTCAAGCCAGAATCCTGGGGGATCTTCTTAAACCTACTCATCTCTCATCTTACACATTCAGTCCATCCCTCAGTCCTATTAATTCTACTTCCTGGATAGTTCCTGGATGATGCCTCTTCTTCCCACAGCCCTACTATCACCTTAATTCAGCTTCACATCATTTCTCCTTACACCATAGCAGTCTCCTCATGCAATTTTTACCTTCTAGTCTTGCTTCCTTCTGTTCCATCCTTCTCTAATGGTCACAAATCTTGGAATCATCCTTGACTCCTATGTTCTCTCACCTACGTCTGATTCATGAACAAATCCTATAAGCCGTTATTTAAAATATATCCAGAATTTGACCACATCTCACTGTTTCTATTAATATATCAATCTCAGCCATCACTTTCTCTCATGGTGATTCTAACTTTGGCTTCCTACAGGTGATTCTCAACACAGGAACCAGAGTGAGTCTTTAAAAATATAAGTTGAATCATGTCTGCTCAAAACATTTTGGTGGCTCAATATTTCACTGAGAATAAAATCATAAGTCCCTCCAATAACCCATGTAAGAGAGGCCTCTGTGTTAAGCCCCTCCTGCCATACTTTAGAAAACCCTATTTGGCCATGCCCCTTCTGCAGTGTGGGGTGCTTGCTGGGCTGAGGTATTACCTGGAGCCCTAGACTTTACCCCACAACCCATTACAATCTGTGTGTGGGATGCTAGACTTCCCTGCCCAAATGGCCCTGAGCCCACTTCCAGCCTGTGCAATGCCTTCCTCAGATCCACCCCTTCAAGAGTGGATCTTGCTGCCAGTGTGCCTATCCTCACCCTTGGATGTTTTCTTTGCTCTTTCTAGTGAGACTGCCTTATATAAAATCGCAACAGCACCACCTCCCCCGTCCCCAGCATTTCCAATTTTCCTTGTCTGTCTCTCTTTCCCAAAACTTATGTTACCATCAAGTTTACCATATAATGTATCTGTTTTATTATATTATTAATATTACCTGCTGTCTTCCTTTATAATATAATCACTCAAAGGGCAGGGATCTTTGTCTGTTTGCTTACTACTATGCCTTCAGCCCTAGAGCACAGTCTGGCAATAAGGAGGCACTCAGTTAATATTTATTGGATGAACCATCCCTTTACCTAGCAGGCAGAACAATCTCTTGAAAACTGAATAATCAAAACTAAACCATGTCACTCCTGCTTAAAAGACTTCAACAGCTCCCACTATTTACAAGGTGATGTCTTCCAGGCTAGAACAGGAGCTCTTTGTACAGTCATCCCCTGGTATCTTGCAGGGTATTGGTTCCAGGATTGTCTGCAGATATCAAAATCCAGGGATACTCAAGTCTATTTTGTAAAGTGGCATAGCATAGCTTGCCATATACATAGGGTTGTAGATCCTTTTGGATGCAAAAGGTGGATTGCATTTGATTTTGTCCTTATAACTGTGTGCTGAACAGACAAGCGAATGAGTGTTTGTATGCATGACAATTTAGCATCATACTCAGGAATCTTAGCCTACAGACTCCCAGTTGACACAATTCTATCAGAGAAACAGAAACTATATAGTGGCTGTTTATTTGGGGTGCACACAAGAACTTTTATCAAATAGAGCCACTCACAATAGAATGGGCACTCATGCATGGGGAGGCCTCATTCCTGGAATTCTTTAAGCACAGGTACATGCTGAAACAAAAGTTTCCACAAAAAGGTAGAAAGTGATCCCTTTTTAACAGTAAGATTGACAAGATTATCTCCCAGAAGAATGTTTCCACAGATATCTGAAGTCCCTCAGCAACCTCCCTCAAAACATGGCAATCTGGATAAGACTTCTGCCTCCTGGGCTCCTTATGAGAACCACATATTCTGAAATAAAGTGGATTCTTAAAGCATTTAATGTTAGGGAAGTATGAATTCTTTCATACTCAGTCAGGCAGGGCCTGGAAGAATTTATTTGGAGAACTTATAGGGTGCACTGCCTAAATCAGTTGACTTGATGCATCATTTACAGAGCACCGATGGGTGAGGTACTTCTTCAGCCAAATGAGCATTGTGATGACTCTTTTCTGCAATGCAATGAACATGTTCAAACAACCACAGCCTTCTCCAGCTTTCTCTTTTAAAACTCACCTTTGTTTTGGATATAAATATTTTCCTATGCCTGGCTTATGCCTGGTCAGTTGTTCATTTTCATCTTAATTATATATTCCTTATGGACGTATTTGGTTTTGCTAGTCTTTCCATCAAGCAGAGGAAGATTATAGATATCCTTGTATCAGGCAAGGTAGCCTCTAATAAATACTTAGGAATGTGAGTGGAAAAAATAGTTTTTAATCAAGTAATTAGTTTAGCTGAATTTCTTAATTTCTGAATAATTCTTAGTGAAGTTCTGAGTAGTTCTTGATAATTCTGCCTATGAGCATGTCGTAGTAGTTGAGGGCAAGGCAAGTAGTTGAGGGAAGTATGAACTCTTTCATACTCAGTCAGGCAGGGCCTGAAAGAGTGACCTAAAATGGAACAGAATGGCATAGGATAAGCTTTGAGAAATTTTCTTGTGGCTCCAGGAGGGCCCTCTTGGTCAGGAGATGATCAAGCTTGAGAGTGAGAAGAAGTGAAAGCTACCATTTTTAGATTTGTGAAAGGTCCTGCTCAAATTCTGTCCTCTTTCTGTTGGTAACCAGGCCACTAGAGAAGCTGTTGCTCTTGGTGGCATGGTGGAAGGTTTTAGGAGACAGGAGATCTGGTCTTTGTCTCTGCTGCCTTAGGAACTTATTCTCCACTTTCTACAAAAGAAAATGATTTCCACAGTCCCTTCTATGTGCCATCTATGCAGCTAACAACCAGTCTCAACTATTTTGTTTCACCATGTTAGGTAATCCTCAAGTGTGCAACATACCAAGATTTTTGATGAACCATGAAAATAATATTAGGTATTAATGTGTGATTCCATTTCTAACTACCATAAGTACCATTGGCATTTCAGTAACATTTGATCACTAGTGTCCAAGACAAAGTTACACTAAGACTGGCCTTATTCCAGCTAAAGTCTTTCACTCCTCTACTCTAAAAGGCATTTAAGAAAGAGAGTTAAGATGATATCATAGAGATAATTAATACATTTTAACTTATAAACATGTATTTATATGAATGTGTGTGAGGGTTCAGTCGTGTCTGTGTCTTTCCAATCCCGTAGACTGTAGTTCACCAGGTTTCTTTGTGTATGAGATTACCCCAGCAAGAATATTGGAGTGAGTTGCCATTTCCTTCTCCAGGGGCTCTTCTCAACTAAGGGATCTAACTCACGTCTCCTGTGGCTCCTGCGCTGGCAGGTAGATTCTTTACCACTGTGTCACATGGGAAGCCCCATGAACACATATGAATGTGTTCAGTTCAGTTCAGTCGCTCAGTCGTGTCTGACTCATTGTGACCCCATGAATCGCAGCATGCCAGGCCTCCCTGTCTATCACCATCTCCCAGAGTTCACTCAAACTCACGTCCATCGAGTCGGTGATGCCTTCCAGCCATCTCATCCTCTGTAGTCCCCTGCTCCTCCTGCCCCCAATCCCTCCCAGCATCAGAGTCTTTCCAATGAGTCACCTCTTCACATGAGGTGGCCAAAGCACCGGAGTTTCAGCTTTAGCATCATTCTTTCCAAAGAACACCCAGGACTGATCTCCTCAGAATGGACTGGTTGGATCTCCTTGCAGTCCAAGGGACTCTCAAGAGTCTTCTCCAACACCATAGTTCAAAAGCATCAATTCTTCAGCATTCAGCTTTCTTCACAGTCCAACTCTCACATCCATACATGACTACTAGAAAAACCATAGCCTTGACTAGACGGACCTTAGTCAGCAAAGTAATGTCTCTGCTTTTGAATATACTATCCAGGTTGGTAAAAACTTTCCTTCCAAGGAGTAAGTGTCTTTTAATTTCATGGCTTCAATCACCATCTGCAGTGATTTTGGAGCCCAAAAAAATAAAGTCTGACACTGTTTCTACTGTTTCCCCATCTATTTCCCATGAAGTGATAGGACCAGATGCCATGATCTTTGTTTTCTGAATGTTGAACTTTAAGCCAACTGTTTCACTCTCCTCTTTCACTTTCATCATATGAATGTGTACATAGACATAAAGTTGAACTTTTGATCTAAGACCCAGGTAGGCTTATCTGTAGACTTAAGACACAATTCTAATGAATGTAACTTAGCAGTTCAAATTTAACTTAAATTCAAATTGAATCTCAACTTTTTAATCAATAAATACTAAGCTCCCATTTTTTGCAAGCTTTTGTATTAGAGTGTGAGAATCAATAGAAAGATTCACCTAAGAAAGCATCCCTACCTTTAAAGACATTATAATACAGTCAGAAGGTTAAAACTTGTACACATTAAAAATAACAATAAGTGTCATAAAATATTTTGCATGAAGATGAAAAAACCCTGGAAGCTGACTGGTAGTGATGGGATTTGAAGTGAGTCTTTGAAGCACTGATAGGAATTGGAGAGCTGAACAACTCTTAAGGGCACTGCAGATGGCCAGGAGCAAACATGTAGGGCATGCTAAGGAAGACAATGAAGAGCATAACCTGGGTGGAAATACAATTTGAGAATGTTAAGAGCTTAATACCAGGTAGAGCTGCCAAGAAAGACAGTGACAGTCACCCAAACACTGAGTGGCAATAACAAATAAGTTTGGAAAGATAAATCTGAGTTTTTTTTTTTCCCTTTAGTATATAATGGTGGGAAAGTGGAATTGGAGGCCAGCTACTTGATTAGGGGGTTCACAGTATTCATCCAGAAGTTTGGTAAAGCCCCAGATTTAGGGTCAAAAAAAAAAAAAAGAAGAAGAAAGGGAGAGGAAGGAGGAATTTATTATAAGAAAATTGATGGGGAAATTGACAAAACAATTGACAAATGATCAGCCACATGGGAAAGAAAGAGAAGCAACAAGTTGATTGTGGTTTTTGAGGCCAGACTGTCAAGATAATATCGATGTTATTGGGGATGGGGGACAAATATAAGACCAAGAACTGATTTTTAAAGGGAAGATGATGGGTTGAGTTTGAGTCAAGAAGTAATGCAAGGCAGTCAAGAAAACTGTAGGTCTAAAGTTTGGGATACTATTTGGAACTAGAGATAAAAAAAAGTTAATTCTAATAAAAATGTGAGATGATACTAGGGAATAAATTAACTCTCTGAGAGGGAGAGTATAAAAAAAGAGATTAGAAAGAAAAAGTCTGAACTCTGAGGAATGCTTCAAAATTTGGAGACCAGAGAAGGCAGAGAAGAAATTATCTAAGAGTGAGAAGCTTCATTCCAATTCCAAAGAAAGGCAATGCCAAAGAATGCTCAAACTACCGAACAATTGCACTCATCTCACATGCCAGTAAAGTAATGTTCAAAATTATCCAAGCCAGACTTCAGCAATATGTGAACCGTGAACTCCCTGATGTTCAAGATGGTTTTAGAAAAGGCAGAGGAACCAGAGATCAAATTGCCAACATCCGCTGGATCATGGAAAAAGCAAGAGAGTTCCAGAAAAACATCTATTTCTGCTTTATTGACTATGCCAAAGCCTTTGACTGTGTGGATCACAATCAACTGTGGAAAATTCTGAAAGAGATGGGAATACCAGACCACCTGACCTGCCTCTTGAGAAATCTGTATGCAGGTCAGGAAGCAACAGTTAGAACTGGACATGGAACAACAGACTGGTTCCAAATAGGAAAAGGAGTACGTCAAGGCTGTATATTGTCACCCTGCTTATTTAACTTATATGCAGAGTACATCATGAGAAACGCTGGGCTGGAAGAAGCACAAGCTGGAATCAAGATTGCTGGGAGAAATATCAATAACCTCAGATATGCAGATGACACCACCCTTATGGCAGACAGTGAAGAGGAACTAAAGAAAGAGCCTCTTGATGAAAGTGAAAGAGGAGAGTGAAAAAGTTGGCTTAAAGCTCAACATTCAGAAAATGAAGATCATGGCATCTGGCCCCATGACTTCATGGGAAATAGAAGGGGAAACAGTAGAAACAGTGTCAGACTTTTTTTTTTGGGGGCTCCAAAATCACTGCAGATGGTGACTGCAGCCATGAAATTAAAAGACGCTTACTCCTTGGGAGAAAAGTTATGACCAACCTAGATAGTATATTCAAAAGCAGAGACATTACTTTGCCGACTAAGGTCCGTCTAGTCAAGGCTATGGTTTTTCCTGTGGTCATGTATGGATGTGAGAGTTGGACTGTGAAGAAGGCTGAGCACGGAAGAATTGATGCTTTTGAACTGTGGTGTTGGAGAACTCTTGAGAGTCCCTTGGACTGCAAGGAGATCCAACCAGTCCATTCTGAAGGAGATCAGTCCTGGGTGTTCTTTGGAAGGAATGATGCTAAAGCTGAAGCTCCAGTACTTTGGCCACCTTATGCGAAGAGTTGACTCATTGGAAAAGACCCTGATGCTAGGAGGGATTGGGGGCAGGAGGAGAAGGGGACGACCAAGGGTGAGATGGCTGGATGGCATCACGGACTCAATGGACGTGAGTCTGAGTGAACTCCGGGAGATGGTGATGGACAGGGAAGCCTGGTGTGCTGTGATTCATGGGGTTGCAAAGAGTCGGACACGACTGAGCGACTGAACTGAACTGAACTGAACTGAGAAGCTTCATTATCACAATATCTCAGAGCCATGGGAGGAAAATCCCAAGAAGCAGAAGGGGCTGATAATAGAGAGATCAGGAGAGTAAGAACTGGGAATCAGTCCCAGGGGTATTCGAAAAGGCTGAAGAGCACTGAGGTGACTAGGGCTGGATAAACTTTCAGATTCCTCCATCTATCCTAGAATTCTGTGAGTTGATTGGAAAATTAGGGGAACACAGCCTGAGGAAGGCCCACTGCAAGAAGACCCAGGATGGGATATGAGGAGGCCAGGATGCAGTTGCCTCATTACAGGGTAACCCAAGTATGACACAGTTAATGCTGGTGGCATATTTGGATGTGGAATAAAAATGACAGACAAAACCTAAGGATCACTGTCCAATGCATCTTAAAGCAAGTCAGTCTGAAGTGTGACTCCTGATACTGTTCCTGAGGAATCTGCTTCACTTCCATCAGCTCCATTGCCTGCTATATATTATGCAAACATCCCACATCTGGTGATTTACCTGCCATTTCATCAAATCAACTAATTCAACAACTCAACAAGCACTCAGTGAGAACCTATGCATATACATATGCATATACACTATGATAGGCACTCAGGATTCAGAGGACCTAAAAGGTGTGTCTTAGCCTACAAGGAGCTGAAGTTTAATGGAAAGGTTCACAGGCAGAAGAAATCTGAAAAGACACCCTGAACAGAAGGCAAGGAAGATATGCTGATAGTGAGAGTTCAGGTAATGAAGGCAAATAGACCAGTTCTGAGTGGCAACAGATACAGTTCCTCTATTCATAAACTCTTAGACTTCAAAGGAGCTTAAAGAATATCCAGGTCAACTGGCATTTAACTCCTGCTACAAGTGTCTGAGGGCTTCCCAGGTGGTGTTAGTGGTAAAGAACCTGCCTGCCAATCCGGGAGATGTAAGAGCTGTAGGTCTGATACCTGGTTAAGGAAGTTCCCCGGGAGGAGGGCATAGCAACCTACTCCAGTGTTCTTGCCTGGAGAATCCCATGCATAAGGAAGCCTGGTAGACTACAGTCCCTGGGTCACAAAGAATTGGAAACGACTGAAACGACACACCACACACGCACTGCTTACTGATTACTGCTTACAGTGAATATTCTTACTGTGCATTTTATCAACGTATGTCAGTCATTTCCTTCCACAGAACCACAGAATTTCAGGGTTAGAAGACCTCATCTGTAGGTAATTTCATTCAAGTTTCACCTCCTCACTTCAACCATTTCTCACATGAGTTCCTTATCATCTCTATTCTATTATGTACACATGGGTAGTGACCAATAGTGGTTTTCCTTCATTTTGCTAAACTTTCTTTTATCATTTTATGTAGAACAGAAGCTCCTTAGTAGGCCCAGGTCACATTTTGTTAAATAATGGTTGTCTATAAGTTAATGCGCATGGTTGGGTTTTTTTGCCGTGTCCCTCGGCATGTGGGCTCTTACTTCCCTGACCAGGAATCAAACCTGCAACCCCTGCATTGGAAGCTAGGAGTCTTAACCAGTGGATCACCAGGGAAGTCCTGGTTTGTTTGTTTGTTTTAAACAATTGATTTTTAGAACATATCTTGTAAACACGGGCTACTGTGGAATATTGACTGCCTGCCAAAGGGTTAATCACAAACAGATGTTGGATGTAAAAAACCAAAATTTTAAGTTCCATTAACTTTCCAAAACTCTAAGTGGAATGACAATTTCAGGAAAATTTCAATTTTTTCCGTTCACATTTATTTTGTGCAGAAAAAAAAAAAAAAACACCTCACCTTTTAAAACTGCTCAGCAAGAATGATAAGCATAGGACCAATAAGAGAAATCCTACTGTTTTGAGGGCAGGCAGAAATTAGCTTGCTTATCCTCCCTGAACACAATTTCTGAGGCAGTTTCTCACATCTCCAATGGTGTGGAGAGAAAATGTGCCTGCACTTACCCGACTGTGGCAGCCTCATCATGGTCCACAACACCAACTCACAAAACGAGACAATCACAGCCCACTTGATACTCCCTTCAGGCCTTGGTGAGGCTCCTCAGGCAAAGACTCAAGAGAAAATAAAACAACAAACAGTTGCTCTTTGTCAGTCCTCACAGAAGCCAACAAAACAAACAGCCAAAATGAAAATAAAACCTAGGTTGCTGCCGAGACCACTGGGTTCTTTCTGGTTGGCAGAGGGACATACGATGACGGCTGACAGAAAAATATGGAAATAAGGTACATTAAGCAAGAGGAGAAAAGATACCATCCCCATCCAGCTCAGGCTTTCTCTTAACATGAGGATAATTCAAACCAAAACTGATTCTAAGGAACTGATTATAGCCCAGCCTACTGGGAAGTTCTGGTTTCACTTTTAGCGTTGCACATTCTAGCTATGCACCAAGAAGTTTGCATAGATTTATTTGTTTTCTTAGGCTCCTGTAACAAATCACCACAACCTGAGTGGCTTAAAACCACAGACAGTGTATCTACATTTCTCTCACAATTTCGGAGGCTACAAGTCTGAGGTCAAGGTGTCACATGGCCATATTCCCGCTGAAGGCTCCAGGGAAGAATGCTTCCTTGCCTCTTCCTACATTCTGGGGGCTCCTGTCAAACCTTGGCATTCCTTGGCTGGAGCTGATCATTCCAATCTCTGCCTTCATCTTCACCTTATTTACGACCTTATTCCTTGCTCATATTCTGTGTGTCCTCTCCTCTTCTCATAAGAACACCAGCCATTGTGTTAGTGCCGACCCTATTCCAGTATGACCTCATCTTAACTAATTACATCTGCTAACACCCTAGTTTCAAAAAGGTCATATTCAGAGGCTCCAGTAGGCATGGAATTTTGGGGGAACGCTATTCAACCCTCTATAGAGCTTCATTTCATTCTTGAAGCAACTTGTGGTCTAGATACTGTTAGACCCATGATACATATAAGGAAACAGTTGACATCAAGCAAACTTTCCTCAGTTTCATGGCTGTATTTTAACTCAGGCTTCCAAGGCCTCACTACATCATGAGGCTTTTCAATAGCGAGACTCAAACCTGGTGGCAAGGAAAGGACAACTTGCATGCAGTCCTGGAAGACCAACTCCATTCCTATGACCCCAGTTCCCTTGGTTCATAGGACTGAGGTCAGAAGAGACAGGGTAGGTTTTCTTAGTCATATTTCTCTTATGTGTTCTAATCCTCTTAACATATCTTACCTCTAAATCTCCCCTGCCTAACTGTTTTTCTTCTGAAAAAGCAGCATTTTCCTTTCCTCCTTCTCATTCTTTATATTTTATCTCTTAAAGAAGAAGGGATGAAACTTGTAGTAGCTGCAAATAGGAGTGGCTGTCTAGACCCCAAGAATTTGGCTGTGTGGGGAACTGCTTCTCCACCCAGAGCTCTAGGCATATGCTTTCAATGAGAGCTGCCTGCTGTTACTTGACCCTCTTCGGAGAATGGACGAATGTCCCCTGCAAGACTCTAAAAAGTTTAGCATCTGTGGGGTCCACATACCACCCACCAGAGTTCCTGCCTTCTTCAAGAGGGAGATATACTCTCTACTGTTTCCCTTCCTCTACCTCATCTGAGCCCCATGGCATTGGTGAGGCTGCCAGGAAAGTGGCAAACAGGGAACTTTGGGACACATGGTGAAAGTGCTTCACAAGTAGGATTCAAAAATGTGAAACAAAGAACATGGTGATCTAACTATCTCAAAGTCTTCATGGGGAGTGTTCTTGAGGGTCAAGGCTTTGCATTTAAAGACTAAACATTCAGCAAGATTATAAGATATTGCTATGAAGGGAAAAGAAGTTTCAAACCTCACAGGAATCTCAATTCACAGAGTGATACCCTGATCATCAGAAATATCTCTATTCAGCTAAAGAGGAAAGACTCCAGAAGCAACTTAGAAGAGCTGACTGGGGACCTCCCTAGTGGTCCAGTGGCTAAGAATTTGCCTTGCAATGTAAGGAATGCAGGTTTGATCCCTGGTTAGGGAACTAAGATCCTTCATGCTGCAGGGCAAATAAGCCCTCACTCTGCGATTACTGAGCCCGTGCTTCAGAGCCCGATGAAAGATCTTGAGTGCCACAACTAAGACTCAATGAAGCCAAATAAATTGATTAATTAATTTAAAAAAGAAAGAAAAGCTGACTAGTCTTTGTTAGAACAAGTTGACCTGCCTTAGTCAGAAGAGCAATGTAGCATTGACCAGGTATTGTCTGAAGAATGTTTGAACACTGAGCAATCTCAGCTAGAAACAACTATTACTATGCCAAATAAAAACAAAAAGAAAACTATCAAATCAAAAAACACATGAAGAACATAAACAGGTAAGAGCTAAGCTTGCCGCTGCTGCTGCTGCTGCTGCTGCTAAGTCCCTTCAGTCGTGTCCGACTCTGTGCGACCCCATGGACGGCAGCCCACCAGGCTCCACTGTCCCTGGGATTCTCCAGGCAAAAACACTGAGTGGATTGCCATTTCCTTCTCCAATGAATGCATGTGAAAAGTGAAAGTGAAGTCGCTCAGTCGTGTCTGACTAGTAGCGACCCCATGGACTGCAGCCTACCAGGCTCCTCTGTCCATGGGATTTTCCAGGCAAGAGTACTGGAGTGGGGTGCCATTGCCTTCTCCGAAGCTTGCCGCTAAGAATCAAGAATTTGAGAGGAGAAAAGAGAGAGAAACTCAAAATCTTTACAAAAAGAAGAAAATCAAAGTGTTCAAAATACTGAGCAAAAAATTATAAAGGGAAAACCAAATTTGAATTTACAAATGGAGTTTCTTCTTAAAAAAATAAATGAACATAGGACTTCCTTGGTGGTGCATTAGATAAGAATCTGCCTGCCAATGCAGGGGACACGGTTCAATCCCTGGTCTGAGAAGATTCTACATGCTGCAGAACTACTAAGCCCATGTGCCACAACTTCTGAGCCTGTGCTCTAGAGCCCCTAAGCCACAACTACTGAAGCCCATTGCCCACAGCCTGTGCTGTGTAACAAGAGAAACCACTGTAATGAAAAGCCCGTGCACTGCAATGAAGAATAGACCCCACTCGCTGCGACTAGAGAAAGCCTGTGTGTAGCAACAAGGACCCAGTGCAACCAAAAAAAACCAGAATAAAATTTTAAAATTAATTAAAAAAACAAATTTAAGTCAGACATGTCACCCTTAATCAAGGGTTAAAATATATCTACCATTTACAGAGTTTTTCCTATATATAAACCTCCTAACAATTAACTAAATCAACAGAAACCGGGATGCTAAGCTGTACTAAATTTAAAATGTCCAAATACTTTTGTTTTTATAAGAGAAAAATTTCTATATATGTTCTACATAATATTATTTTTAAAAAATGTATTTGCCTCTGAAAGAAGGTTGGCCTAAAGAACTGAAAGAACCTCCACTTTGAGTGACAGGTTCAAACATATAATACTTTTGTACCATATGAAATTCACATGAAATAAAATGTTAAAAAAATTGAGTCATTTTGTGTATACCACAAATTAACATATAACAGTGTTATAGGTAAATTATCCTTCAAAAGCAAGTAAACAAACTTGTAGGAAAAGATGAGATTTGTGTTTACCAGAGGCAAGGGTGGATGGAGGGGCAATTTGATGAAGGTGGTCAAACTGTACAATCTTTCAGTATTATAAGGTAAATAAGTACTAGGGATGTAATGTACAAAGGATACACATAACGAGCACTGCTGTATGTTATATATGAAAGTTGTTAAGAGAGTAAATCCTAAGAAAGAGAAAATTTCTTTTCTAATTTTTAAAATTTTGTACTTATATGAGATGATATTCACTAACTTGTTGTGGGCATCATTTCATGATGCATGTATGTTAAGTCATGATGCTACACATGTTAAACTTACACAGTGTGGTATGTTAACTATGTCTCAATAAAACCGGAAGTAAATTTTAAAAAAACTCACATAATACATTTAGAACAGTGCTTGTCACTAGCAGGTGCTAAATCAATGTTAGCTACTTCAGGTCCAAAAATAAGTCCAGTATTTCCCACTTTACTAGGCCTTATTGTGAAGAAAAAGTTAAAAAAGAACACAAGTCTAAGTGTGAGAAAGACATGTTCCCTGGGTTTTGGGGACTTGGACAAAGAGAAAGAGCTCAGAAAGAGCTTCTCGGGAACTGCAAGAAGCCAGCAAATTAGCTAGAACCAGCCTTAGCAACCTTCCTAAAGTCAGGGGCCAACGTCTTGATATGAGCTTATCTGGAATGTGACAAAAAGGAATGATGGCTAACCTCCTCTCTCGAAAAATGGGGATAGGGGATTCAGAGGTGAGGAAAAAGTCATAGGCAGAGGGAGTCAGATGGGGGAGAAGTGGGAATCCACATGTGGGCCACCTGAAAACTAGACTTCTTCAGTTGCAGTCAGCCCATGGGCTGGAGGTTGGTCACTTGCCATCATATTAGAAGTCACACACGTAGCTTGGAATCCCATGTGATCTCTACCTGTGAAGGAAAACCCTTGCTCAAAGTGAGGGAAGGAAAGTGTGGATGAATATTCTGGCCAGAGCAACTGAGACGGTTGTATTTAGAAGGAACGAGGCCCAAGTTTCCTTCACTTTCTGAAAGAAACTCATCTAAATGGGAGGTTTATTGTAAGTTTAATAGTTTGATTTAAAATAATGATTAAGTACATTTCCTGCTCTAGCAACCCCCATGTCACCAAATGGGGAAGAAATAACTGGGGAGATGGCTCCTCATAGAGAAAAAAGTTATTGAAGTCACAAAAGTCAGGTTTCATTAAGGTCAAATTCCCTAGAGAAATCTCCCAAGTGCAAAGGTGGGGACAGGAAATGAGGGTGCAGAAGAGAGGACTATGGGGGAACTTGAAATGCTTCACTGGCCTTTAACAAGAAAAACTAAATGAGAGGGATTCAAGAGACAACGAGGAGGTTTGTGGAGGGCCTGGAGGGAATGTTTACTGTCTTCTTCTTCTCTGGTTCTTGGGAGAAAAGGGGGTGCTAGACATACATCCTTGATGCTTGAGAGTGCCTTTATGTAGACATTAATACCTGCTTCTTGCCTGAAATTCCTGAAGTGGGGGTGGGGGTTCACTGGAGTATCCCATACCTTGTGTGTGTGCTAAGTCGTTCAGTTGTGTCTGACTCTCTGTGACCCCATGGACTATAGCCTGCCCGGCTCCTCTGTCCATGGGATTCTCCAGGCATGAATACTGGAGTGGGTTGCCATTTCTTTTGCCAGGGGATCTTCTGGACTCAGGGATTGAACTCACATCTCTTACGTCTCCTGCACTGGCAGGTGGGTTCTTTACCTCTAGGGTCTGAAAAACTGTAGAGTTGTTTTCAAGGATGAAGAAAATGGGGTCACCTCTAATTCTAGGCCCCAGAGCCTTCAGTGGCCTCTGAACACCCCCAGAGTTACTGCGGCTTCAGGTGACACAGAGGGAGGGAAATCAGGGGCACAGGAGTTCTGGGCCCTTATCAGGCCAGACTGAAGCCTGGAAATATTTCCCTCTCTGACTCCAAGATAACAGAGCCATAGTTAGCCTGTTCTGGAAGGAGGGGGGATATGTGAAAAGGATATATGATTGGAATTTCAAGTGGGACTGGATTCTAGCAGTTCCCTTCAAAGTTAAACTTAGATTTACGGCACGACTCAGCATTCTACTCCTAGGTATATATACCCAAGAGAAATGAAAATAAATGTGACGAAGGGTCATGCTTTACCCAACAGGCTAGGAGGTTTGACGGGATACTATTGGCAACAATTTCTAAAAAACCGTTTACTAGCATCTTCAAATATGTAGCCCAGATAAACTCTTCAGAGAGAAACTCTTAAGTTAGTAGATGAGAAACAGAGGGGCCCTGACCAGAATTTTGGTACTTGTTCCAGACCTTTCTATAGTCTAGGTTGTAGTCCCAGCCTCTGGTTTGACCAGATACCTGTGTGGAATTATGATTTTTGCTCAAGTGGGTCTCTATTATATCAGACAGTTCTAATCATACAAAAGAGCAAAAATGCCTGAGATTTACCTACTGCTGCAAGCTAACTATGCCGGACCTCATTTTTAGGGTGGTTGGGAGGAGAAGAACAAGATAAACCTACAGAACCAAATAATCTACATGTGTTCTAAAGTCTCCCTTTCCCTTGTCCTGGCTCATCACTGGGAGGTTGGAGGGAGGCAAGAGTGTTGAACCCATACATCTAGGCTTGTTCTAAGATGAACCTGGTGTGGTCCCAGCCAACACAGGACTGAAGGATCCCCAGAGTTCCAAACTTTTTAGGAACTCTGTGCCAGAGATGGAGACAAAAGACTAAATAGATATGTCTTCTTATAAATCAAATATCACACAGCCATTTCACCCAAGGACTTCCTAACCAGAGCTGATCAAGACTACACCACCTTCCCAGGACTAAACAGCACAGGGAGTCTATCAGCTGAAGCCTCACTTGGGGAGGCAGATGCAGTCCTTGGACCTAGTGAAGGGGACATTTGAACTTACAGTCAGGTAAAGGAAATCTGAGGTTTGGCTCTTTGGTTTCAATTCACTTTGGGGGGAAAAAAGTGAAATGATGATTCATTGCCTCAAATGCAGTCAAGGGCAGGACAAGACAGCTGACTCATGTTTTGGGGTCAGACCAGTGATTCCCAGATCTGGCTGCACAGCAGAATCCCCTGGGGAACTTCAAAAAACATACAGATGCCGGGGCATTACTCCCGACCTCTTGATTCAAAATCTCCAGAGGTGTGATCCAAAAATATGTATTTTTCAAAGCTTCTTTCAGGTGATTCTGAATTAACCAGTCTGCCCTAATTGGTGACTCAACATTAGGGAATTCCTAGGTGATGATGGTCACAGCAGTCCTTGTGAAGAAAAGTAAGTGAAAGGGAGAAAAAGTAGGTGAGTACCCAGAGATTAACAGTGGCTGTTTAAATATATGCGTCCATGCCTCTTCGATTTTTTTTTTTTTTTGGCTAAAAAGAGGTGATATCATGAGCCTTAGTTTACCAGTGGGGAGAAAAGTGTAAGCACTCAGACATGAGTTGATCTCTCCTAAGATGCCAGAGTTAGTGGCAGGTTTGCTTTTAGAAACCACAGTAACTGGTTAGAGGTGTGGTGCTATGTAGAAAGTGGAGAACAGCTGACACAGGGGCTGAAAACTGGATCAGGTTCCACTCCTCACCAGCTGTGTGAGTTAACTGAGCACTACAGGTAAAATGCCTGAAACAAGAGAAGGAGTTCTGTTCATGATATTTTATAATTTACATAGAATGACTAGAATCTTCCATTAGATGATCAATGTAAAATAGAGCCTTCTGGTCCCTTTTGCTTAAGTGGCATGTTAAAAATTAGTGACTTCTCTATGGAAGCAACGTAGATGTCCATCGACAGATGAATGGATAAAGAAGCTGTGGGATATATACCTGAATACCACTCAACCATAAAAATGAATGCATTTGAATCAGTTCTAATGATGTGGATGAACCTAGAGCATACAATACAAAGTAAGTCAGAAAGAGAAAAACAAATAATGTATATTAACACATATATATGAAATCTAGAAAGATGGTACTGATGAACCTTTTGCAGGGCAGCAATGGAGATGCAGACATAGAGAACAGACTTATCGACAAGGCCAGGGAGAGGAAAGAGAGGGTGAGATGAATGGAGAGAGTAGCATGGAAGCATATACACGACCATATGTGAAACAGAGTGCCAATGGAAATTTGCTCTATGACTCAGGGAACTCAAACCAGGCTCTATAACAACCTAGAGGGGTGGGAAAGGGTGGGAGGTGGGAGGGAGGTTCACGAGGGAGGGACATATGTACACCTATGGCTAATTCAAATTGATGTATGGCAGAAATCAAACCAATATTGTAAAGCAATCATCAACCAATTAAAAATAAATAAATATTTAAAAACAGTGACTTTATTTAATGACCATTCTTACTCTGAACTTGGTGTCAGACGAGGTAGAAAGCAGAAAACAAAAAATACATTAATATGGAAGTATTGCTTTCCCTATTACTCTGAAATCTTAAGGCCACATGGCTGTGATTTTCAGATATTGAGTCCACAAAGAATGTTTAATAATTGAACAATGTTACGTTCCAGGCATGAAGGATGAAGAAGTATCTAAGACATTGTTTCTGCCTCAAAGGGTTCATGTCCAGCAGGGAGAAAGACAAATGAACAGGATTCTCATAGAGGGTGGTAAATGTAGGCACAGAGAGTGTGCAGCTGGCTTCCAGCCTCGGTGACAACCTGTCCACTGGGGAACACGGGGGCCTGCCTCTCAGCCTGAGATGGGATGTTGGTGGTGACAGTAGGGGAGCAATATAAGTGCCACAACAGAAGGAGCTACCAGGTCGGCACACAGTATAGAGAAGGAACTGATTAATTCTAGGTTGGATAGCTTAAGAAGGCTTCCTTGTTTTACAAAAGAGGAAGCTGAAGCTTAGAGGGTTTAAGCAAACAAATGGACAGTGGGAGGCTGAGGAGCCTTAGGGAACAGCAGGGAAAAGAGGACAGAGTCATGCTCCTGTCACCCGCCCGCTCCTCAGACCCGGCACCTCCATTCCTCCTTGCCAAGAAGGAGCAGAGAACCATCCTCTGAGGAGCACAGGGCTCATGACCAGAGATCTCTGTCCAAATCTTTGTTTCACCATGTCCTGGCCCTGAGACCTTGAACAAGTGACTTTCTCTCTTGGATTCTGTTTTATTATTTATTAAATACCAGTAATAAAAGGCTTGCCTCATTACATTGTCATATAGATTAAGTGGTTTGAGACATGGAAAGTGCTTAGAACAGGGTCTCTGGTGCACAGTAAGTGCTCAATATTATTATTATGTTATTACCTGATTGGTGTGGCCAACCCAAGATCTCACTCCGAAAACCTAAAACCTAGCTTGTTTTCCCCGCTCAGAACTAAAATGTAGCTTTTTTTAGATTGTAAAATGATATACTGTATCATTGTAAAATATTTTTAATGAAAAAAAGTAAAGATTACCCATTACCTAATTCCAGAGATAACTGCTTTTATGTTTTGGTGAACATAATTCTCTATAGCTCTCTGGACACATCTATATGAATACAACTTTAATAAGTAGCATTATCTGAGGATACTATTCAGTGAATGGCTATTGTTACTCATCAAAGATATTGTGGGTATCTTTCCATGTCAATAATTACAGATCCCATATTTATTTGTAAAGACTGATAAGTATTTCATTGTATGACTGCGACATAATTAATTTGATGCCATCCCCTAGTTCTGGTCAGTTAGGTTATTTCCAATGTTGATATTACAAAACAGCTGGCACCACTGACTGAACCCACACAGTTAGCCACGGGCACTTTTCTGATGATTTCTTGGGACAACTTGCTGTAAGTGGAATCTCTGGATCAAAAGGGTATTAGCCTAAAGACACATGTCCCAGTAAAGTAACTCATATTGCAAGGAAACAGACTGGCCGGTCAGCTGGCTTGACAGAAGTTTACGTGAATGTGGCTTCTGCAGCGACTAGCTGTGGGAGGACAACTAGGCCAGTGGTCAGTTTGTGGGAGGGTAAAACTGGGGAGGCAGTCCCTGCTGTCAGGTTCCCAACATGTTCCTATGTGAGCAGTAATTTTTCAAACCTGTGAAGGAACTCTGTAGAGAATTTACTGACTTCTTTGTTAGAGCACCAGTACCCTATAATTTCTCTGAATAACTGGCTTTTCTAGGAAACCCATTAGGGAAGTTTATCTAGCTGAAAAATGTCACTTAACTTTTAAGGAACCTTCTAACGGTATAATGTCCAAGGGTATTTTGTACCAATCAGGCTTGGGAAAGATTCTTCTTAGCCCCAAATTCTCCTCATCACTTGCCCAGTGATCCTGAGCATTTTCCTTAGCAAATGAAGCTGGAATGTGGAATGGGAGCAGTAGCCTTGAGACTCAGCCCCTTCTACTGACCAGGGAGTAATGAAAGATGAAGAGAAGATGGAAAGGAAATGAATACAGACTGAAATGCATCAAGGGATTTGGCTGGATCAGACTTTCACAGGTGGAGGAAGGTGAGGAAAATGCTTGGCCCACCACTGTAACCAGAGGTCTGCCATTGCACACATTTCATTCCAGCCTCCCTGACCACTCAGACACTGTCTTTGGGGGACATTCTGACACATAGGCTTGGTGTGGGTGAGGACTGATCAGAAGGAGTTAGGGGAATGTGCAGTCTGCTACCACTTTTAGTAATTCTTACCAAAGTGGAATGCAGTAACAGGCTAATATTCATAGAGGTCTAAACATTGCTAGGGCAGTTCCAATAACTTTATGTATATTAACCCATTTAACTCTCACAGCAAACCTAGGAGGTAGGTACTCTCATGGATCTCATTTTATAAATAGGGAAACTGAGGCCCAGAGAAGGCAGACAATTTGCTGAAGGTCACATAGCAGGTAAATGGGAGAATTGAGGTTTAACCCTCATGTCTAATTCTGGGGTTCCTTTATTTACTATCATTTTTATTTACTGTGGTAAGAATGTGTGTCTCTGATCCATCTTCAACCAGACACTCCAGAAATAATCAGAAATATATACATACATACCAAGGGTAACCTTACTGAAGCTAATGGAAGTTCTTGAGCCTGTTGGTCAAAGTAAACCTCTTAAGATTTATCAAAAGTAAATAAATAAAAGAAGATTGAATGGAGCCCCTCCAGGTCAGGGATTGGGAAAGAAAATGCCATTTTTAAGGGCAGAACCCTGGGGATTCTAGCTGGAGGATGTGTGATATTATCTGACAACTACATGTTTTGCATTAAAAGCCAGAGATAAGTGGACATCTTTGCTTTTTCTCTTTGTCAGCTTTAGTTTCTTTACTTTTCCTTCCTTGTTCCTTTTGTCCCTTCCTCATAGGCTACAGCTGCTTTGTACCTAACAGACATACACACTATTCATTTCTCATTCAGGCACACAAATTTACAGATGTATATATTTATACATCTTTGTATCCATTTCCATCTATACATATATATATTTCATATATACACACTTGTCTCCACGAATTGTTCATTTTCTAAAAATGTTATTAAGACATCAGGTTTAGGAAATGTTTTACTCCATGTACTGTATTTACAAGTTCATGAAATTATGACTTCACTGCTCAAGAAAACAGGACAAGAGTTGGGTCAAATGAGGTACCTAAGATGGTTAGACACCCAGTCAGAGGCCAGAGCCATGATATGATGCTGAGAATGAAGAGACAGAGATGCTGGGAGAAGTGACCAAAGAGCAGACAGAGTCAGCAAGCCACTGAGCAGTGGGTGGGAAGGAAGGACAGTGAGTTGGCTGAGAGGTATGGTCTAAGAGGGGGAGTACTGTACTTCCATTATGGGTATAGCAGCCCAGATTTTCACTCCCTGTCGACAGCCACACTGGGCAGTCAGCAGCTCTCTCCCCTAGTAGGTGGTTTTAAGTATAATCATGCTGGTTTAACTTGCCACAGGCTCACCTGTTATGTCTTTTCGACAGATGTGCATGTGTGAGTGCACGTGCATGTGTACGCAGCTATCCATTTCCAGTAACCTCTTAAAGTTCAGAGCATTCTCATAACCCTGCTGACTCTGAGGAACTGGTCTCCTGTCTTACTTCACCTTTTCTACCTTCACCACTATTTCCCCATTGTAACTCCTCTCTTCAAAGCTGTCAAACTTGAGGTTCCCCTGGCTGTCCGCAGAATTTCCAAGTGTTGTCCTTTCACAAAAGCCTAGAAAAATATCAGAAAAGCTTTATTCCAAGGTTTATGACCGACCTTCATAAATTGTTCTTAGTAGCAGTTTAGGCTTTTTGGATCCCCTTTCTCTAAAAGTCCCAACTATCTTCACAGCTGGGACTAAATCAATCTACCCAGAAATGTCAACCCTCTTGAGAAACAATAAGAAGCAGTATTTCTTCTTCTTGAGAAATATAATGAAATAATTTTGGATCAGAGAGAAATCTATATCATAGGATTCGAGGAGTATTTGGGATATTCAGGAAGGATTTAAGGCTGTTTACAAGGGTCTATAACATACAACAAAACAGCAAAAATAAAAAGTGGGTAAGGAAGGGGAGGGAAATAAGAATAGACCCCAAGCCACAGAGTCTGCTCTTCTCCCTAAGCACATGACAGGAACACATGCTCCCTGTCATGCTGAGCAGGCTTGCCATGGCTGAGCTGCCATCAGCTTATGACACCTGTCACCTAACTGTTCTCTTTGTCTCAAGGCCTCTTTAATACTTCATCCATACTACAACAAAAGTGATCTCATAACACAAGCTGGATCAATCATTCCCCGGCTTAAAACTTTCAACAACTTCCCACTACACTGAGAATGGAATCTAAATTCTTCACTATGGCCCTTAGGGTTCCATCTCATCTTATACCATGTCTCCCTTGGTTTCTCTAGTCTCTAGTCATTTATTTCACAACATTATTTCATGCCTTAATCTCCATCACCTATTTCTCTCCTCTGCTGCTTCTCTGCCAGCCACCTGTTTGTCTTCTGTATCTATGACTCTTTTGTCAATAAAATTTTATTGGAACATAGTCACATGCACTTATTTACCTATTAAGTATGGCTGCTTTTGACTATAACAGGAGAGCTGAGTAGCTGCAACCACTTGGCCCACAAAACCTGAAATAATTATTTTATGTTTTATAAAAAATTTGTCCACCCGTTATAAGGAACTAGAGAAAAGGAATAATAAAGACAGAGGATTTTAGAACACACTATCACACCATACGCAAAAATAAAGTGGCTTGAAGATTTAAATATGAGACACGACACCATAAAATGCCTAGAAGAGAACATAGGCAAAACATTCTCTGATAATTACACCAGTATTTTCTTAGATTGGTCTTCCAAGGCAATAGAAATAAAAGGAAAAATAAACATATAGGACCTAATCAAGCTTATAAGCTTTTTCAAAACAAAGGAAACCATAAACAAAAGACAACTTACAGACTGGGAGAAAATATTTGCAATGATATGACCTACAAGGCTTAATTTCTAAAAATATTCAAAAGCTCATATAATTCAATAATGAAAAAATAAACAACACAATCAGAAAACAGGTAGAAGATCTACACAGACATTTTTCCAAAGACATACGGATGGCCAAAAGGGACATGAAAAGATGCTCTACATTTCTAATTAGAGAAATCCAAATCAAATCAAAATGACAATGAGGCACCACCTAAAAACCAGTCAGAATGGCTATCATCAAAAAGTCTATAAATAATAATGTTGGAAAGTGTGTAGCGAAAAGGGAACCCTCTTATACTGTTGGTAGGGATATAAATTGGGGCAGCTGCTATGGAGAATAGTATGGAGGTTTCTCAAAAAACTAAAGATGTTGTTGCCATATGATCCAGCAATCCCACTCCTGGGCATATATCTGGACAAAACTATAATTCAAAAAGATATATGCACCCCAATGTTCACAGCAGCACTGTTTATGGCCAAGACATGGAGACAACCTAAAAGTTCATTGACAGATGAATGGATAAGGCAAATGTGGTGTGTGTGTGTTTGTGTGTGTATACATACATACATACATACATACAATGGACTATTACTCAGCCACAAAAAGAATGAAATATTGCCATTTGCAGCAAAATGGATGGACCTAGACATTATCATACTAAGTGAAGTAAGTCAGAGAAAGGCAAATACCATATCACCATACATGGAATCTAAAATACAGCCCAAATGAACATATTTACAAAATGGAAACAGACTCACAGACACAAAAAATAGGCTGGTGGTGACTAAAGGAAAGGGGGTGGGAGAGAGACATATTGGGAGTTTTGGATTAACAGATGCAAAGCATTATATATAGGATGGATAAATTATAAGTCCTATTGTATAACACTGGGAAATATATTCAACATCCTCAGATAAATACCATAATGGGAAAAATATATATGTGTATACGTCTATATAACAGAATCACTTTGCTGTATAGCAGAAAGTAACACACCATTGTAAATCAACTATACATCAGTTAAATTTTGGGGGGAAAAAAAAGAAGACAAAAACAGGCATAGGGTGTCTGCCTATGGTGACAAAATTGTGTTTTAAGAGGACTGCACTGGCTTCTCAACATTATAAATGTTGAGAGAATGAGGGCTAAAAACAAAAGGCAAGGAGCACAGTTAGGAGGCGGCTGCAATTATTTAGAGTGAGATGGGGCTGGTGCACGGGGATGATCCAGAGAGATGATATGGGGTGAGGGGTGGGAGGTGGGAGGGGGGTTCAGGATTGGGAACTCATGTACACCCATGGCGGATTCATGTCAATGTATGGCAAAACCAATACAGTATTATAAAGCAAAATAAAGTAAAAATAAAAATTAAAAAATATATAAATAAATAAAGCGAGACAGACACTGTTGGTGATATCTATCAGCATTCAAATGCTATCTTCCATGGTACAGGACCCTGATTTTATTCAGGTATCTTATCTCATGTGACCCAGAAGAAGATGATCTCATCCCTGGCTACTGGGTAAATCCTTGCCAACAATTGGTTTGAGAGTAGACATGTGGTCTGGAAGGCTGATGAGACATGAGGTATGATTGGCTGGGTGTGGAACCTAGAACTGCCTCAAGCTTGGGTACAGAGTCAGGTCACCAGTTTGGTGGGGCCAAGAAAATTGCAGAGAAACAGAGACAGTGTCATTCTCCCTGTGTATTTCTTGTTACTGGGATAATAAACTTCCTTTTTATTTAAGCCAATATGAACATCCTGATATAAAGGCTAAGAGAAGACAGTAACAGTGAATTCACAAGAGAAGTAACTGGAACAAGAGATTCCGTGCGAGGGAATTAGGTCAATACTGAAGCTGAGACATGAGGAAGAGGGAGGAGTAAACTGATGGTCCTGAGGTTTACTTCTGGAAACTTGATAAACCATAAGCAGAAATGAGGAACTGCTTGCATGGCCCACAATTTCTGTTTTAGTCAAGTCTTCACCTTGCGAGTGAGCCAGTGAGGCCAAGAGACATCAACAAGGGAACTGCTTCGCATATTACTAACATGAATCTACTCTAAATCAAGGAATATGATATAAAGTTTATTTGATCCTACAATATTGTAGCTGTGAGCAAACATTCTAGGAAGCCACAGTTATCACAATATTCATTTTTCATTAAAGATTTTAAACATAATAGGACATATTTTGTAATGGTTGTTAGATTAGAACAAAATCATTTCTTTGTAGAATTCAGACAACCATGTTGTTTTAGGGTGAGTGGAAAATATTTTTCTAAAACAAAAAAAACATTAAATTTATAGTAGAGAACACTTTATTGAAGCCTATAGATAAGTGTAATTTGATATCTATTTCATTTAAAAAAATATATTAAAATCCCTTATTTGTCTACTTTTGAAATAATGCACAAGGAAGAAAAGACATTCAATAAGTAAAATAAATGAGAGTATGATATTATACTTATGGAGAGACAAGCACATTCAGAGAGAAAGATAAGAGAGTGAATACAGACCTAGGGTGAATATGGGACAGATAACAGTGGGAAAAATGATTGGGATGTCTTTTGCACAGCATTATCCCCAGGATGGAAGTCTCAGGTGAGACTTTTCACTGCAGGTGAAAAATCACAAGTTCAAGTACTGTCTTAGCCACAAGAGGAAAAATTAAAATTCATTAATATAACTTTAATAAAATCATCTAGATATAAAAACAAATGAGGGGATCAATATAGTAGAAAGAATTCAGAGACAGGGAGAGAGAGAGAGATATATACTAGTGAGACAGAGATATAGATACAGTCACCTGGATTATGATAAAGGTGAGACTGCAGTATAGGGAGGGAAAGTATGGTCTTTTCAATAAATAATGTAGGGACAATTAGATATTCATATGAAAAAAATGTACTTTGATCCTGCTGCTGCTGCTGCTGCTAAGTCGCTTCAGTATCTCACATGATATGCAAAAAAAATTAATTCCAGAAGGATTGCAGATCTAACGTGAAAGACAAAACAAAGACATTTGGAAGAAAACATGGAGGGAGTCTTCATGACCTGGGAGTAAGCAAAGTTTGCTTAAATGGGACACAGAGCGACTTCCTTGGTGGCGCAGTGAATAAAGAATCTGCCTGCCAATGCAGGAGAAAGGTTCCTTCCCTGGTCCAGGAAGATTTCACATGCAGTGGAGCAACTAAGCCCGTGTGCCACAAGTACTGAAGCCCACACATTCTAGGGCAGTGAGCCACAACTACTGAGCCTGCGTGCCGCAACTACTGAAGCCCATGTACCCTAGAGTCCACACGCTGCAACGACTGAGCCTGCATGCTATAATTACTGACGTGTGCCTGCCTACAGCCCATGCACCACAAGAGAAACCACTGCAAGCAGAAGCCCAGACACAGCTACGAAGAGAAGTTCTCCCCCACCTCAACCCCACCTAGCTGCTTGCTGCAACTACGGAAAGCCCATGCAAAGCAGCCATGACTCAGCACAGGCATAAATAAATAAAATTTAACAAATGTGATAGAGAAGTAGAAAAATAGAGAAAAGAATAAAGAATACAGACTTTAGCTTATCATTCACTGTTAAAACACACATAGATACAAAAGATTAAAAAGAATGCTAACAGATGGATAATAAATATATACAAAGATTCTGTAATTCAATAACATTCCAGGAGCATGGTGAGATGAGAAAAGAGACACAGCTAAAGACTGCTTAGAACAAAAAGAAATTTGGCTGTTCTAGAGAATGATATAAAAATACAATCAACCCAGAGGCTCTAAAACCGAGATGTTGAAATATCAGTCCATTTCTTGTCATGGCATCAAAACTTAAGAGGAATTTGAATCAAAGCATAGTGCTGATATGTTATATCAGAAGAATAGAGCAAAGATGTTAGCCATGCCAGAATAGGAAGAGTCTATACCCTATTCCACTGCAAAAATTTAGTTTGAAGATAGGAATGAATAGCAAAATCTCCTAGGAATTGTCTGGTAGGGTAATAGAGATATATACCCGTGGTTAATTCCCAAAGGACAAAACAGAAGTTTTTAACATGTGAGGACAATAAAAGCCCTAGCCCTAGGCAGTAAAAAGAGTATTTTGTGACACAGGAAGGCACACGATCTTACAAAAAGTTACACGACACTTTTCAAAAGTGGCTGTTTTCCATGCTGCTATAGTTCCTTGAAAAGTCAAATGTACACCTAACCAAAATTTGGTTCACATTGAGACACATGAAAATGGTATGAAAAAGTTTATTACTTACATAATTGAGGCCTCTGGGGAGTACAGGACAGTACTCCCAGGTACTAAAACAGCTTGAAAAGGCAAAGAAGGGAGATGAGTTGTTTTTTTTTAATCATCTTTATAGGGTAGACCTGGAGTGGGAGTTCAGATGCAAGAAGAGGTTTGCATGGTTTGGATCTCTCACCTGTGCCAAAGAGAGCAGCCCAGGTCTTCTTATCAGCTTGACCAAATATGGGGCTCCAGAGGAAAAGGGAGAGGCGTAGCTTAAATCTGTCAACAGTCAGACATTAAAAAAAAAAAAAAATGGTGTCAGACTTCTCATCACACATACAAGCACACCTCGTACCATTATCACCATTTAAACTATGCATTGATTAAAACTGAAAACATATATAAAGAATGCATGCATACTGAGTCACTTCAGTCATGTCCAACTCTTTGCGACACTATGGGCTGTAGCCTGCCAGGCTCCTCTGTCGCTGAGATTCTTCAAGCAAGAATACTGGAGTGGATTGCTGTGCCTTCCTCCAGGAATCTTTCCGACCCAGGGATCAAACCCTCATCGCTTAAATTTCCTGCATTGTTAAGCGGGTTCTTTACCACCAGTGTCACCTGGGAAGCGAGAAACTATGCAATAATCCTATCCCACAAAGACATTCATAGCTAACAACTTAGCAGATGATTCTGCATCCATAATTCTCAAACTTGGGTTCATATTGGAATCACCTTAGAAGCATAAAAATATTATCGATACTTTTCTCTCACCTCCAGAAAGTCTGACTGAGTTGGTCTGAATTAAGTATTGGTAATTGAATTTTTATTATCTAAAAAATAGTACTAGATATAAAGCAAAAAAATTGATGATTTGCCCTAAGCAAAATTAAGAATGTTCATCCAAAGGACCCACTAAGAGAGGGAATAGAAAACCCACAGAATGGAAGAAAGTATATTTAATTCATATGTCTGACATATCTAGAATGTGTTAAGAATTCCTACAATATCAGCAAGATAGACAACCTAGCAGAAAAGTAGACAAAAACACTGGAAAAGACACTTCATAGAAGATTACTGCCAGGTGGCCAACAGACATAGGAAAAGGAGGTCAACTCTATCAGTCAACAAAGCAACGTGAATTAAAACCATAAAGTAATACCTCTACGAATCCATTTCTTTTAAGAATGTTTAAAAGAAACAGAAAATATCAAATGTTGCTGAGAATGTGGAGCAACTGGAATTTCCATACACTGAGTGCCGAAGAATTGATGCTTTTGAACTGTGGTGTTGGAGAAGACTCTTGAGAGTCCCTTGGACTGCAAGGAGATCCAACCAGTCCATTCTAAAGGAGATCAGCCCTGGGATTTCTTTGGAAGGAATGATGCTGAAGCTGAAGCTCCAGTACTTTGGCCACCTCATGTGAAGGGCTGACTCATTGGAAAAGACTGCTGCTGGGAGTGACTGAGGGCAGGAGGAGAAGGGGATGACCAAGGATGAGATGGCTGGATGGCGTCACTGACTCCATGGGTGTGGATCTGGGTGAACTCTGGGAGTTGGTGTGGACAGGGAGGCCTGGCATGCTGTGATTCATGGGGTCGCAAAGAGTTGGACACAACTGAGCGACTGAACTGAACTGATGTTTAGGAATGCAAATTGGTACACTTTCCAGTAATTTCTACACTCTGCCCAAGCAATCCTACTCTTAGGTATATATCAATGATTCAGCAATTGTACGATCGGGTATATGCTGAACAGATATGAGTTTAAAGACTCACTGAAAGACCCATACTAGAATATCTATAGTAGTGCTAGTCAGATTAGCCCCCATTGCCTGGAAAAACAAAAATACATGGGCTAACAAACCTCAGGCTGCTTCTGAAATTGTTCAACCCAGCAGGTATCACTATACGGTACTGCTCCAACAGTATTAAACTCTGAAACCTCAATTAACATGACTCAGTCACTTATTTGGGTGTAACATAGTGCAGAGTTTAAGAGCACAGGCTCTGAAGGCAAACTTTTTACATTCTAGCAGCATGACTTTGGCTAAATTACCTAAACTTGCTGTTCCTCAGTCTCTTCATCTGTAGAGAAGATAACAGTACTTTCCTCACAGGGTTTTTATGAAGATTAAATGAATTGACACACGTAAAGCACTCACATTTCCCTGCTGCTGCTACTGCTAAGTCGCTTCAGTTGTGTCTGACTCTGTGCGACCCCATAGACGGCAGCCCACCAGGCTCCTCCGTCCATGGGATTTTCCAGGCAAGAGTACTGGAGTGGGGTGCCATTAACTTCTCTGCAACATTGCCCAGTGTGTAGTAAACACTAAAAAACAAAACAACAAAACATCTCCCAAACCAAGAAACTTAATACCAGTTATTAAGTCTCCTCCATGTGTTTTCCAGTACTGTGATAATGTACTAGAACACATGGAACTATCAGTATAAAAATACCGTACCTGGATTAGAGTCACTGAAGTACCAAAATACATGAATTAACTAATAGTTCAGTTCAGTTCAGTCGCGCAGTCGTGTCCGACTCTTTGCGACCCCATGAATCGCAGCACGCCAGGCCTCCCTGTCCATCATCAACTCCCGGAGTTCACTCAGACTCACGTTCATTGAGTCCATGATGCCATCCAGCCATCTCATCCTCGGTCGTCCCCTTCTCCTCCTGCCCCCAATCCCTCCCAGCATCAGGGTCTTTTCCAATGAGTCAACTCTTCGCATAAGGTGGCCAAAGTACTGGAGCTTCAGTTTTAGTATCATTCCTTCCAAAGAAATCCCAGGGTTGATCTCCCTCAGAATGGACTGGTTGGATCTCCTTGCAGTCCAAGGGACTCTCAAGAGTCTTCTCCAACACCACAGTTCAAAA
>SJXQ01008272.1:0-50736 GCA_006408695.1 Aepyceros melampus | reverse complement strand
CATGACTGCTGGAAAAACCATAGCCTTGACTAGATGGACCTTAGTCGGCAAAGTAATGTCTCTGCTTTTGAATATACTATCTAGGTTGGTCATAACTTTTCTTCCAAGGAGTAAGCTCCTTTTAATTTCATGGCTGCAGTCACCATCTGCAGGGATTTTGGAGCCCAAAAAAACAAAGTCTGACACTGTTTCTACTGTTTCCCCATCTATTTCCCATGAAGTGATGGGGCCAGATGCCATGATCTTCGTTTTCTGAATGTTGAGCTTTAAGCCAACTTTTAAAATATAACTCAAGTGGTAGAGGGTATAAAGGTTGAGTTCAAAGCACTTTAATTATTTTCTGGTGATTCAGTGGTTTGTGTTATTGCTAACAAACTCTTACTTGTGTCTTTTGGTTTGTTTTGTTTTTGGAAGAAGTGGAGCTATGCCCATAACTAATGACAGTATGTTTCAATCTTCATGTTCTTAAGGCAGCTTGGATATCTGGGTCATAGCTGTATTCTTGACAATGTCTAGAGGATACAGTAGGTGCACAGCCAATGTTCAATGAAGAGGAAACATTGTTTATGGTGTATTCATTTCTGTGTAGTTAGAAACAAGCTGGGTCATTGTTTTGTTTTCAGTTTGACTGAAAAATAGACAAATATTTAACCTGAGGTGTAGAAAGAGGAATTGCTTTCCACTATAAAGCTGTTTGTTCTGAAACTAGCAAAGAATGAAGCAACCTTCTTTAAAAACAAACAAAACATGGTTTATTAAAATAAACATTTACTAAATTTCCCCTAAATAAGTTTTAAGTTATCCTATGTAACTAACTTCTGCTTTATAGTAGCTCATCATTTATCAACATGAAGTGCCTAGATGAACCAAAAAGGAATGCCAGAATTTTAAATGTGCAAACTAAAAAAGAAAAAGGATTCTAGTTAATTTTGACATTATGAAACATTCAAAAATAATAGTCTAATGATAGTCCTTTAACTTGACACAATTTAAATTCAGTTGTTTTGACTTTTAAGATAGAAAAACTAAACACTTCAGTTTTCAATTTTTTATTTTTAAAAATAAAATAGTAAATTCTTTCAATTAAAAAAAAAGTTTAAGTCATCCATAACAATAACAGTTTGACTAGATTCTTAGCTCTTGAACCTGAAAATAATAAACCATTTCTTGGCTTCAATAATATCAACACACAAACTGTAGACTTTCTTTTTTTTTTAATTAATTTTTATTTTTTAGTTTGTTTTGCTTTACAATACTGTATTCGTTTTGCTATACATTGACATGAACCAGCCATGAGTGTGCATGAACTCCCAATCCTGACTGCCCCCCCTCCTCCTGCCCTACACCATCTCTCTGGATTATCCCCGTGCATCAGTCCCAAGCATCCTGCATCCTGCATCGAACCTAGACCACCAATTCGTTTCACTTATGATATCATACATGTTACACTGCCACTCTCCCAAATCATCCCACCCTCTCCCTCTCCCACAGAGTCCAAAAGGCTGTTCTATACATCTGTGTCTCTTTTGCTGTCTTGCGTACAGGTTTATCATTACCATCTTTCTAAATTCCATATATATGTGTAAGTATACTGTATTGGTGTTTTTCTTTCTGGCTTACTTCACTCTGTATAATCGGCTCCAGCGTCATCCACCTCATTAGAACTGATTCAAATGTATTCTTTTTAATAGCTGAGTAATACTCCATTGTGTATATGTACCACAGCTTTCTTATCCATTCATCTGCTGATGGACATCTAGGTTGCTTCCATGTCCTGGCTATTATAAACAGTGCCGCAATGAACATTGGGGTACACGTGTCTCTTTCAATTCTGGTTTCCTTGGTGTGTATGCCCAGCAGTGGGATCGCTGGATCATAAGGCAGTTCTATTTGCAATTTTTTAAGGAATCTCCACACTGTTCTCCATAGTGGCTGTACTAATTTGCATTCCCACCAACAGTGTAAGAGGGTTCCCTTTTCTCCACACCCTCTCCAGCATTTATTGCTTGTTGACTTTTGGATCGCAGCCATTCTGACTGGTGTGAAATGGTACCTCATTGTGGTTTTGATTTGCATTTCTCTGATAATGAGTGATGTTGAGCATCTTTTCATGTGTTTGTTAGCCATTCGTATGTCTTCTTTGGAGAAATGTCTATTTAGTTCTTTGGCCCATTTTTTGATTGGGTCATTTATTTTTCTGGAGTTGAGCTGCATAAGCTGCTTGTATATTTTTGAGATTAGTTGTTTGTCAGTTGCTTCATTTGCTATTATTTTCTCCCATTCAGAAGGCTGTCTTTTCACCTTGCTTATAGTTTCCTTTGTTGTGCAGAAGCTTTTAATTTTAATTAGATCCCATTTGTTTATTTTTGCTTTTATTTCCAGTATTCTGGGAGGTGGATCATAGAGGATCCTGCTGTGATTTATGTCAGAGAGTGTTTTGCCTATGTTCTCCTCTAGGAGTTTTATAGTTTCTTGTCTTACGTTTAGATCTTTAATCCATTTTGAGTTTATTTTTGTGTATGGTGTTAGAAAGTGATCTAATTTCATTCTTTTACAAGTGGTTGACCAGTTTTCCCAGCACCACTTGTTAAAAAGATTGTCTTTAATCCACTGTATATTCTTGCCTCCTTTGTCGAAGATAAGCTGTCCATAGTACCACAGCTTTCTTATCCATTCATCAGCTGAAGGACATCTCGGTTGCTTCCATGTCCTGGCTATTATAAACAGTGCTGCAATGAATACTGGGGTACATGTGTCTCTTTCAATTCTAGTTTCCTCAGTGTGTATGCCCAGCAGTGGGATTGCTGGGTCAGCACCAGGTCATAGTACTAAGTACTCTAGGTATGCTGCCTCATTTAGTCCTTAGCCCATTTTAGTCAAAGGGAAATAGGTTCAATGAAGTTAAAAAACACTGCCATGGTCATAGAGCCAGAAAGACTGGAACTTGGGTCTGGATGACTCCAGGTGTTTAAAAGCATTCTCTCACTCTTCCCAAATACACTTTCATCTCTCAATACAGCTTTTTTTTTTTTTTTTTTCTTTCATAGTCACTTGGAGTGAAGCAACTTCAATAGAGCTTGTGGTAAGTATAAATATGTGTTTGTTGCTTTTGTCTTTTGCAGGTTTTTGTATTTTTTTCTCCTAGATACTCAAATAATTTTCATAAAGTTTTTAAGTCTCCAAACACCTTCATGTCCTAGGAAGGGACCATTCTATTCTTGCCAAATCATCTGTGTTCAGAAAGGGAGAGAGATGGTTGACAGATGAAGGCTGCTCTCAGTCACTTGCTGAGAAGTATTAGCTTTTCTATTACTTGGTCCTGACACAGCATTTTCTTTAGTTCTCACGACAAAAAAGTTCTTCTAATCAGTTTCAGTTATGTAAATTTTGTTGTCTCTTGAGTAACTTCTCCATGATCTCTCTTTTGATTTTTCACCACTGCAGAGCACTTAGGCAAAAACAGCTTTTTGTGCCTTGTCAAAGGCTGGATGCTTGATGTCAGGGCAAACAGCCAAAGTTTCTCATGCAGAAGCCAAGATGCTGAAAGGGGAAGCCTAGGTCTGGGAATTTTGATAGTCACCAATAGCCCACAAAATGTGATCAAAGCTACACTTAGCAGTTTGCAAAAACTTCATTAGTGCTAACCTCAGTTTTCCAACTGGATAAACATAAGTTGGGATCATTCTTGCAAGCTTTCCCAAAGTACAGATATTTTAGTTAGTTCATACCTAGGGAAGCATAATCCATGTCTGCTGCTTCTGCTGCTGCTGCTGCTTCTGCTAAGCTGCTTCAGTCGTGTCCGACTCTGTGCGACCCCATAGACGGCAGCCTACAAGGCTCCTCCGTCCATGGGATTTTCCAGGCAAGAGTACTGGAGTGGGTTGCCATTGCCTTCTCCATTACATGTCTATGGCTCTATAAACAATGGGTTGGTTTGGCCTACTCATTATTTATAAATTGTCCTTTATTACCATAACGATCCAGACCCACAGCTACTTCAAAGAGAGCCCATAAATAAACTGATCAGTCTTCTACATACTAGAGGCTGTGCTGGCAGTGAGGCCAGGGAAAAACAGGGAAAATTACATGAAAGAAAGTAATTCAGTACAATTGGATGTGAGAGTTGGGCTATAAAGAAAGCTGAGTGCTGAAGAATTGATGTTTTTGAACTGTGGTGTTGGAGAAGATTCTTGAGAGTCCCTTGGACTGCAAGGAGATCCAACCAGTCCATCCTAAAGGAGATCAGTCCTGGGTGTTCATTGGAAGGACTGATGCTGAAGCTGAAATTCCAATACTTTGGCCATCTGATGCGAAGTGCTGACTCATTTGAAAAGACCCTGATGCTGGGAAAGATTGAGGACAAGAGGAGAAGGAGACAACAGAGGATGAGATGGTTGGATGGCATCACCAACTCAATGGACATGGGTTTGGGTAGACTCCGGGAGTTGGTGATGGACAGGGAGGCCTGGCATGCTGCGGTTCATGGGGTCACAAAGAGTCGGACACGACTGAGCAACTGAACTGAACTGAACTGATGGATTGAAATCCTGTGGTTGTTGAATTCAGTTGTTCAAACTGCCTTATCTCTGATGCTTCTATTTGGCCTTATACATTAATGAAGTTATCATTTCTTAAAACTACATGAAAGTCCCTGAAAGGCAAATAATCAAGCTCAGACTTTAAAATTATAATTATTTGGAATAAGTAATCATTTAATTCAAAAGGTTATGCCATAAAATTCTCTCCACTATAAACCCAACATGCCCCTTCAAAGGCAACCAATTTTGGATGCATCCTTTCAGATATGCATTTTTGCATATATGAGGAAATATGTATCTATATTTTTCCTTTCAAAAATGCAAAAATTTTAATCTGAAAAGATGCATAGTGTACATAATATACAAATTAAGTATACACAGTGTACATAGAGTACTAAGTACTTACTGTGAAAAGTGCTCATAGTATACATGCTGTATACATAATTAATATAATGTACAAAGTGGAGCATATCATACTCTTTTATACCTTTTTTACTTGATAAATGTATCTTGGAGATCTGTTTCATGCCAGTGCAGAAAGAACTTCCTTATTTGTTGATGTGGCTGTCTAATATAGTATTCTGTTGTTTGGATGTGCAACCACACTTATTTAACAAGTTCCCTATTGGTGGACATTTGGGTTGTTTCCAGTGTTTTGCTATTAGAAAGAAAGCTGCAATAAATAGCCTTATGCATATGTCATTTTGCACATATAAGCATATAACTGTAGGGTAAATTTCTGCAAGCAGAATTTCTGGGTCACTTATAATTTGATAGATATTGCCAAATTATGCTTTTCAGGGGTTGTATCATGTAAGGGATTGCAGATTTTCTTTGTTAGATTTCTCCTGTATGAAAAGAAACTGCTTTCCACACTGCTACTCTCTGAAAGTTTGTGCCCCCCACCATTGATACATGTTAAAATTCTAACCCCAAAAGATGATGATATTAGGATGATGGGGCCATTGGGAGGTGCTTAGGTTACGAGGGTAGAGCTCTTATGAGTGGGATCTGGTGTTTTTACAAAAGAGATCTCACAGAGATCCCTTGCCCCTTCCATCATGTGAAGACACAGAGAGAAAGTGCCATCTATGAACTAGGAAAGGGTCTTGGCCAGAACACACCCAGGCTGGTACCTTAATCTTGGACTTCCCAGTCTCCAAATGATGAGAAATAAACTCTGTTTATAAGCCACCAGATCTGTGGTATTTTGTTATAGCAGCTCAAGTGGACTAAGACACACATCATCAGAACTAGGCATCTGGGAGGTTCAAGAGGGAGGGGGGATATGTATACTTATGACCGATTCACATTGTTGTATGGCAGAAACCAACACATTACAAAGTAATTATCCTCCAATTAAAAAAAATAAATAAGTAGGCATCTTCTCCATTCTCCAGGGTCCAAGTTCAATCTGGTTCACTTGGTGAAGGTTTTCTAGCCCTTACTATTTCTTCCCTCCTTTACTTCACAGCATTTGCTGTCCTCTCTTCTGTCTTGAGATATTTTTTAAAGTCTCATCTTCTCTCTTATTGTTCAATTCTTCCTAAATTTATATTCTGTCTCAGACTGTAAGCTTCATGAGAACATGAGTCACATTAAATATCTTTGACTCCCCCACAATACCATGTAAGTTCTTGGCATGTAGAAGAAGTCTGAAGAGTTGCTTATAGTAGAACTGTGGGAAACGGGAGTGGAATTTATGTATCAAAGTGGTACTTTCTAGGTCTCAGCTTTGGCATGGGCTTGGGAAGGAAAACTGACCTTCAGATGCCCAAGAGGGAGGCAGGAAATACACAGAGAAACCCAACACAGTATTGTAAAGTAAAATTTTTTTTAAAATGTGAAAGATATAAAAAAATAAATAAATAAGATTAATATGTTGAGATATAACACATTCCTGCCAGAAGAAGTTATTCTGGTAAACCATTTATTTCTTACGTTGAGAATTTTCCTGTCCCAAAATGTAAGCATTGGAACGCTGTCCTAATTCAGTTCTGTCACCACTGTAGTCATCCTCAGGGTTCTCAAAGTGTGAATGTGAGAGTGTGTGATTCTTTGACAAGCCTCCAGCCAAGATATGCTGCAAGTGTAGAAACTGGATGCATCTTCACCTCCTTTTACCCCCTGTCAACCAGGATGATGATGATGCTCATGCTCCTCGCAGTGGGTGTCTCTTCCTACCATTTTTGACTTCCTTTCCCTCTCTGGGCCATCCCTTGTTTTCCCACCTGGACCAAAAAGCTCTGATGAGGAACTGAATCCTGGGGTTGTGGTGAGATTTCACTCCACACTCTAGGCTGCTGCCGATCTCCACAGCCTGTCTCCCTTCTTGGTGAGACAGTATAAGCCATGCTCATTTTCTATAAAAAGAGATATCCTAGACAGGGCACATCAACTGGAAAGCGGAGATCAGTGATCTGTTTACTGATCATATTTACTTGACTGCAAACAGATATTCAGAACTTCCTGTCCATCTAACTGCATTGTTATACTATAGAATCAGCACTCAGATCACAAACTGGTGGAAAATAGTCAAAATACAATAGTTTCACAACAGCAAGAAACTGAGAAGTATATATCTTAGTCAATGTTCCACAACTTCAGTTCAGTTCAGTTCAGTTCAGTCACTCAGTTGCGTCTGACTCTTTCCGACCCCATGAATCGTAGCACACCATGCCTCCCTGTCCATCACCAGCACCCAGAGTTCACTCAGACTCACGTCCATCGAGTCAATGATGCCATCCAGCCATCTCATCCTCGGTCGTCCCCTTCTCCTCCTGTCCCCAATCCCTCCCAGCATCAGAGTCTTTTCCAATGAGTCAACTCTCCACATGAGGTGGCCAAAGTACTGGAGTTTCAGCTTTAGCATCATTCCTTCCAAAGAAATCCCAGGGCAGATCTCCTTCGGAATGGACTGGTGGGATCTCCTTGCAGTCCAAGGGACTCTCAAGAGTCTTCTCCAACACCACACTTCAAAAGCATCAATTCTTTGGCGCTCAGCCTTCTTCACAGTCCAACCCTCACATCCATACATGACTACTGGAAAAACCATAGCCTTGACTAGATGGACCTTAGTCGGCAAAGTAATGTCTCTGCTTTTGAGTATGCTATCTAGGTTGGTCATAACTTTTCTTCCAAGGAGTAAGCGTCTTTTAATTTCATGGCTGCAGTCACCATCTGCAGTGATTTTGGAAGCTCAGCCTTCTTCACAGTCCAACTCTCACATCCATACATGACCACAGGAAAAACCATAGCCTTGACTAGATGGACCTTAGTCGGCAAAGTAATGTCTCTGCTTTTGAATATGCTATCTAGGTTGGTCATAACTTTTCTTCCAAGGAGTAAGCGTCTTTTAATTTCATGGCTGCAGTCACCATCTGCAGTGATTTTGGAGCCCAAAAAAATAAAGTCTGACACTGTTTCTACTGTTACTCCATCTATTTCCCATGAAGTGATGGGACCAGATGCCATGATCTTTGTTTTCTGAATGTTGAGCTTTAAGACAACTTTTTCACTCTCCACTTTCACTTTCATCAAGAGGCTTTTTAGTTCCTCTTCACTTTCTGCCATAAGGGTGGTGTCATCTGCATATCTGAGGTTATTGATATTTCTCCCGGCAATCTTGATTCCAGCTTGTGTTTCTTCCAGTCCAGCGTTTCTCATGATGTACTCTGCATAGAAGTTAAATAAGCAGGATGACAATATACAGCCTTGATGTACTCCTTTTCTTATTTGGAATCAGTCTGTTGTTCCATGTCCAGTTCTTACTGTTGCGACAAATGAGAGATAGCAGTGACAAATAGAAGAACATTCAATTAAGCAAGATTCTTTTTGTGATAAAGAAAACAGAAATTGAGGATTGAAGGCCAAAAATCAAAACAAAACTGTTCATCCTGATAACAAGCACTAATACTGGAAAAGACTTGGAAGGTAGACAGAGCTAGATTCAAATTTGTACTTCACCACTTTGAGACTCTGGGGAGAATTACTAAACTTCAACCTATCTGCTCATCTTCAATGGGGAATAATAAGACCTAGTTCACTGGGTAATTCTAACATCCAAATGAGACAAAATATAAATGTTGAAATTTGTTTTGCAATATTAATTCATGTGGGTTTTTTCCCCCCTATTTTTTTTGTCTTCTTCATTTTCCAAGAAGGTCATTTGTGCATACCTTCCTTGGGAGTTATTATAAGGAAGAAAGCTGTTGTTTGAAAACAAAGTTGCTTTTCTTATGTTTTGTGAAAGCTGAAACTCATCAAGGAGATTGTTTTAGGTATGAGTGGTTTGTGGGGGTAGGGCAGGTATTCTTATAGGGAATGAAATAGGAGCAGAATGAAATAGGAGAGGAAGTGGACATTTCTGCTCAAATTAAGGAAAGGACGGAGGATATTCTATTAGGATAGTGGAACTACTGTTCTTCTGGAGGTTGGATCTCCACAGGTGTGTAGTGAACAGGTGAGGCTACATGCTAGTACCTAATTCCCGGATCTGTGACCAAAAGGGGCATGCTTCCATATTGCAAACTTCCAAAGGACTATTTGAGCTCAAGTAATGAACATCTCAGTTGGTGGCGGAAAGTGGGGACCAAAGCCTGGAGTGGTTTCTCCATTTACTTCGTTGTTTATAAGACCCATTGAACCTTCTGTATAACTCAGTTGGATGGGAGTGGGTCTTTCCCTGTATTTCCTTGAGATGACAGCTTGAGAGAAAAGCTGGAGCATAGGTAATCTGAGACGTGATCCCATGGAACAGGAGTTCAGCACAGAGAGTGAGGAGAAATCAATATCAGGTTGTATTATTGAGTTGGTTACTGGCATGGGTTCAAATCAGAATTGTTCCCCCAGTGAGGACTAGGAGAAAGAAGAAGAAGCATTTATTCTTGTACTCCTGCCTGTAATCAGTTGGGACATAAAACGCTCTTGTTTTCATGTATATGTGAGAGCTGAGCAGGCACCTATGGGCACTTACAACAAGGAATTAGAGAAGCCCTGAGGCAGGAAGTGAGGAAAAGCAGGCACAGCTTGAAGGGAGGTGCTTTCATACTAAGCGAAAGGAAGCCTGCAGAAACCTGTTTGTCACAGCCATTGGAGTTGAAAGTTTGAGAATGTGAAGTGGGGCTCCAGATGTCTGATACAGAGAGAGGCTCAATAATGACTGAGCAATATGAGCATAGAGATTTTTAAAATTTATTTTCCTCCTGATTAAAAAGTAATGTGTATTTTTGGAATAGACTCTAACTTAATTTGATTAAATACAATTATCGTCTTTCTAATATATCCTTAGTCGGGGTCTAAAATCTAAACCTGCCATAGTAGCACAATGCCTAACAAAACAGGCACTAAAAATACACTCAATGACACAAACAAAAAAAGATTAGTTACCATCACCTAATCACACATGAATATACATAGGCACACACACAACATATATATACACAGTTCAGTTCAGTTCAGTCCCTCAGTCGTGCCCGACTCTTTGTGACCCCACGAATCGCAGCACACCAGGCCTCCCTGTCCATCACCAACTCCCGGAGTTCACTCAGACTCACGGCCATCGAGTCCGTGATGCCATCCACCCATCTCATCCTCTGTCGTCCCCTTCTCCTCCACTCCCTCAGAATGGACTGGTTGGATCTCCTTGCAGTCCAAGGGACTCTCAAGAGTCTTCTCCAACACCACAGTTCAAAAGCATCAATTCTTCTGCGCTCAGCCTTCTTCACAGTCCAACTCTCACATCCATATATGACCACAGGAAAACCATAGCCTTGACTAGACGGACCTCTGTTGGCAAAGTAATGTCTCTGCTTTTGAATATACTCTCTAGGTTGGTCATAACTTTTCTTCCAAGGAGTAAGTGCCTTTTAATTTCAGTAGAAAAACTGCTCAGAGGTTAGCCAGGGGAACCAAGACCAGACAGTGGTTTGTGACATTCATGTTTCTCTAGGTACAAGAAGATACAAGAATCTGGGCTCATAGAATCTTTACCTGAAAACATCTGATTATCTGAAGGCCGGTTCTTCTGAGTTTTTCCCAGAGCACAGAGTGCCTTATTTCTGATCTCCACCCTGAACTCCTTTCAGGGGGTATTGAAGGTCAGTAGTTTGCAGTGGTCATGATGTAATCTTTGTAGAGGCAGCTGGCCAGTGCCAACTTCCAGTCAGCAGGGTCCCTTCATAGCCACATATTTGACCATGCTTTGGGGGCATTTCATGGCCACTGTATCCTGCAGTGCTGGGAAGGCTCAGCCTCAGCTCCTCCCAGGTCTACTGAAGATTCCATTAACAGGCCACTCAATGTGCTGTTACTAGACCAGGCCTTGAAAGTAGCAAAAGTCTTTGGACCATACCTGTCTTACTAGCCTCTTGGTCCAGGAAAATATTCCCTCTTATTGCTTCTTCCCATATCTAGAGTTGCTGCTGCTGCTGCTACTGCTGCTAAGTCGCTTCAGTCGTGCCAACTCTGTGCGATCCCAGAGATGGCAGCCCATTGGGCTCCGTCATCCCTGGGATTCTTCAGGCAAGAACACTGGAGTGGGTTGCCATTTCCTTCTCCATGCATGAAAGTGAAAAGTGAAAGTGAAGTAGCTCAGTTGTGTCCGACCCTTAGCGACCCCATGGACTGCAGCCTACCAGGCTCCTCCGTCCATGGGATTTTCCAGGCAAGAGTGCTGGAGTGGGATGCCATTGCCTTCTCCATATCTAGAGTTACATTATTACAATCATTGATCTTATATGGAACAGCATATCAACATTTTATCACAGGCTCAGTCACACATTTAGTAATGTAAGAAACAATCTTCTGAAACAAGCAACATAGAAAATATTATCGCTAGCAGTTATTAGTAAGGTCATAAGCAAGAATTTAGTCAATAACTTTCATTAGGTATAGCCCAGTATACCCCAGGTCATCTGACTTCACTTGTTAAATGACTATCAGTTCAGTTCAGTCGCTCTGTCAAGTCCGACCCCATGGACTGCAGCACGCCAGGCCTCCCTGTCCCTCATCAAATCCCAGAATTTACCCAAACTCATGTCCATTGAGTCAGTGATGCCATCCAACCATCTCATCCTCTGTCATCCCCTTCTCCCACCTTCAATCTTTGCCAGCATCAGGGTCTTTCCAATGAGTAAGTTCTTCATATCAGGTGGCCAAAGTATCAGAGTTTCAGCTTCAACATCAGTCCTGCCAATGAACACTCAGGACTGATCTTGTTTAGGATGGACTGGTTGGATCTCCTTGCAGTCCAAAGGACTCTCAAGACTCTTCTAAAACACCACAGTTCAAAAGCATCAATTCTTTTGTGCTCAGCTTTCTTCACAGTCCAACTCTCACATCCATACATGACCACTGGAAAAACCATAGCCTTGACTAGATGGACCTTTGTCGGCAAAATAATGTCTCTGCTTTTGAATATGCTATCTAGGTTGGTCATAACTTTCCTTCCAAGGAGTAAGCGTCTTTTAATTTCATGGCTGCAATCACCATCTGCAGTGATTTTGGAGCCCCCCAAAATAAAGTCTGATACTGTTTCCACTGTTTCCCCATCTATTTCCCATGAAGTGATGGGACCAACCGATGCCATGATCTTCGTTTTCTGAATGTTGAGCTTTAAGCCAACTTTTTCACTCTCCTCTTTCACTTTCATCAAGAGTCTCTTTAGTTCCTCTTCACTTTCTGCCATAAGGGTGGTGTCATCTGCATATTTGAGGTTATTGATATTTCTCTTGGCAATCTTGATTTCAGCTTGTCCTTCTTCCAGCCCAGCATTTCTCATGATGTACTCTGCATACAAGTTAAACAAGCAGGGTGACAATATACAGCCTTCAGTTCAGTTCAGTTCAGTCGCTCAGTCATGTCCGACTCTTTGCGACCCCATGAATCGCACCAACCAGTCCTGCCTGTCCATCACCAACTCCGGGAGTTCACCCAGACCCATGCCCATGGAGTCAGTGATGCCATTCAGCCATCTCATTCTCAGTCGTCCTCTTCTCCTCCTGCGCCCAATCCCTCCCAGCATCAGAGTCTTTTCCAATGAGTCAACTCTTTACATGAGGTGGCCAAAGTACTGGAGCTTCAGCATCATTCCTTCCAAAGAAATCCCAGGGCCGATCTCCTTCAGAATGGACTGGGTGGATCTCCCTGCAGTCCAAGGGACTCTCAAGACTCTTCTCCAACACCACAGTTCAAAAGCATCAATTCTTTGGTGCTCAGTATTCTTTACAGTCCAACTCTCATATCCATACATGAAAAAGCAAGAGAGTTCCAATTTCTCATGATGTACTCTGCATAGAAGTTAAATAAGCAGGGTGACAATATACAGCCTTGATGTACTCATTTTCCTATTTGGAATCAGTCTGTTTTTCCATGTCCAGTTCTGTTGCTTCCTGACCTGCATATAGGTTTCTCAAGAGGCAGGTCAGGTGGTCTAGTATTCCCATCTCTTGAAGAATTTTCCACAGTTTATTGTGATCCACACAGTCAAAGGCTTTGGCATAGTCAATAAAGCAGAAATAGATGTTTTTCTGGAACTCTCTTGCTTTTTCGATGGTCCAGTGGATGGTGGCAATTTGATCTCTGGTTCCTCTGCCTTTTCTAACACCAGCTTGAACATCTGGAAGTTCACACTTCACACACACACAAATAAATAAAATTTAAAAATAAATTGACAAACACACATACACAAAGAACAGTTGTAAAAAGTTGTGTGTACTTCTCTGAGGAGGGCCTGCAAGACTCAGTGAAGCTATGAGTCATGCCATGCATGGTGACTCAAGACAGTCAGGTCATAGTAAAGAGTTCTGACAAAACGTAGTCTACTGGTGAAGGAAATGGCAACCTACTACAGTATTCTTGCCTAGAGAACCCCATGGACAGCATGAAAGGCAAAAAAGATATGACATCAGAAGATGGGCTCTCCAGGTTGGAAGGTGTTCAATATGTTACTGGGGAAGAGCAGAGAGCAATTACTAATAGCTCTAGTAAAGATGAAGCAGTTGGGTTAAAGTGGGATCAACTGCTCAGTGGATATGTCTGGTGGTGAAAGTAAAGTCCAATGCTGTAAAGAACAATACTGCATAGCAACCTGGTATGTTAGGTCCATGAATCAAGATGAATTGGATGTGGTCAAGCAGGAGATGCCAAGAGTGAACATGGACATCTTCAGTCAGTTCAGTCGTGTCCAACTCTTTGCAACCCCATAAATCGCAGCACACCAGGCCTCCCTGTCCATCACCAACTCTCGGAGTTCACTCAGACTCACGTCCATTGAGTCAGTGATGCCATTCAGCCATCTCATCCTCTGTTGTCTCTTAGGAATCAGTGAACTAAAATGGACGAGAATGGGAGAATTTAATTCAGATGACCATTATATCTACTACCATGAATAAGTATTCCTTAGAAGAAATGGTCAGCAAAAGAGTCGAAGATGCAGTACTTGGTGCAATCTCAAAAATGACAGAATATTCTTATTGTTTAGAATAATAGAATAATCTGCTTATTTAACTTACATGCAGAGTACATCACTCGAAATGCCAAGCTGGATGAATCACAAGCTGGAATCTAGACTGCCAGAAGTTTCAACAACCTCAGATATGCAGACAAAACCACTCTAATGGCAGAAAGTGAAGAGGAACTAAGGAGCTCCTTGATGAAGGTGAAAGATGAAAGTGAAAAAGCTGGCTTTAAACTCAACATTCAAAAAACGAAGATCATGGCATCTGGTCCCATCACTTCATGGCAAATGGAAGGGGAAAAAGTGGAAGAGTGATAGATTTTATTTTCTTGGGCTCCAAAATCACTGCGGACAGTGACTGCAACCATGAAATTAAAAGATACTTGCTCCTTGGGAGGAAAATTATGACAAACATAGACAGCATTTTACAAAGCAGATACATCACTCTGCCAACAAAGATCCATCTAATCAAAACTGCAGTTTTTCCAGTAGCCATGTATGGATGTGAGAGTTGGACCATAAAGAAGGTTGAGCCCAGAAGAATTGATGCTTTTGAATTGTGCTGGAGAAGACTCTTGAGAGTTCCTTGGGTGGCAAGATCAAACCACTCAACCCTAAAGGAAATCAATCCTGAATATTCACTGGAAGGACTAATGCTGAAGCTGAAATTCCAATACACTGACCACCTTATGCGAAGTCGCCTCATTGGAAAAGATCCCCATGCTTGGAAAGATTGAAAGCAAAAGGAGAAGGGGGCAGCAGAGGTTGAGATGGTTAGATAGCATTACTGTCTCAGTTGACATGAATTTGAGCAAACACCAGGAGATAGTGAAGGACAGAGGAACCTGGAATGCTGCAGTTTATGGGGGTCGCAGAGTTAAACAGGACCTAGTAACTGAACATTTTAATCTTACCACAGGGTGGTGCTATTGCTTTAAGAACAGGGAGACTAAGGCACCCTCCTTGAACAGGCATACAACTTACTTTAGAGAAACTTGATAAACAAAGGTGTGACGCAGTCACAGAAAGTCACAATAGTCTTAGTCTTTCAGGAAAGTTTCAAATTCTTAGCAGATAAAATGCAAGTCCATTAACTAAGACATCATGATCTAATATCTTTATGTGATTTTAATATATAAAATCTGATTGGATTTTGCTGTTTTAAAATAGTGTGTAACACAAAACCACAAGGTTTTAAGGATCTATTGGCTAACAAGTTCCCTAAACATTTATTGTACACAATATTATAGATTCTTTTCAACACACAGAATGTCTCTGGGTTTTATTTTTCTCATTAGCTCCGTTCTGGATTTTTCTATGTAGTATGTGTGTTGCTAGTCGCTTAGTTGTGTCTGACTCTTTGCAACCCCATGGACTGTAGCCCGCCAGGCTTCTCTGTCAATGGAATTCTCCAGGCAAGAATACTGGAGTGGATTGCCGTTGCCCTACTCCAGAGGATCTTCCTGACCCAGGGATTGAACACTGGTCTCCTGCATTGGAGGAGAGTCCATGATCTTTGTTTGTTTTGAATGTTGAGTTTGAAGCCAGCTTTTTCACTCTCCTCTTTCACCCTCATCAATGCTCTTAACCATATGAACCACAGACATCATATTTAACATGCACTGAATTCCAGCTAGATCTAAACATTTATTAGATGCAGATAGAAAGTTCAAATAGAAGATACAACTTCTGCACAGGAATTAAAAACCGCATAGTGGTTTCTTTTATGGTTTGTGCCTTTTGTGACCCATCTGAAAAACCTTTATCTATCCCAAAGATTGAAAAGATTTTCTCCTATGTTTTCTTTTAGGAATTTTATAGCTACTTGCATTTCAGGTTCATGGGAATAACTTGTCACCTAGTTTTATATAAGTGTTGTCTAAGAGGTTTTTGTTCACTATTTACCTGTCCTGTACTATGTGGGGATTAAGAGAGATTCAAAAATTATGCTATTACTGCTATATTTTCAGAATGTCCCTATAGCATTTTGTGACTCATAAATCTGTTATGTTTCCTGTAGTAATACATGTGTTTGTTTTTAATCTGCCTAGTGTTCCTTTCACTGTCAATATGGACAATTCCTATTTTTCTCCTTTATAGACTGCATAGTTCCTGGGTACTATGTTTTCTACTTTTTTTCATTTACTTTTTATGAAGAGAGTGATGGTTGCTTGTCTCCTTAATATTAATTATCCCCTGTTTCCAAGCAGAATCCTGCTTTATTTGAGGGTGGCAATCTGTCCAGCAAAAATCCATATTTCTTAGCTAACCTTGTAGATAAATAGGTCATGCAACATTGTTCCGGTTGGTGCAATAGAAGCAGAAGCTGTTGGATGAGGCTTCCTTAAAACTTCCTTAAGAAAGTTAGAGTAGGACTTCCCTGGTGGTGCAGAGGTTAAAGCACCTGCCTGCAATGTGGGAGACCAGGATTTGATCCCTGGGTCAGGAAGATCCTCTGGAGAAGGAAATGGCAACCCACTCCAGTATTCTTGCCTGGAGAATCCCATGGACGGAGGAGCTTGGTGGGCTACAGTCCACGGGTTGCAAAGAGTCGGACACGACTGAGCGACTTCACTTCACTTCACTTCCCTGGTGGTCCAGTAGTTAAGAATCCTCCTGCCAGTGGAGGGGACATGGGTTCAATCCCTGGTCCGAGAATATTGCACATGCCACAGAGCAACTAAGCCTGTGTGCCACAACCAACGAGACAGCACTCTAGAGCCTGTGAACCGCAGCTGCTGAGCCTGTGGGCCAGGACTGCTGGAGCCTGGGTGCTCTAGAGCCTGTGCTCTGCAACAAGAGAAGCCACTGCAGTGAGAAACCCATGCCCCACAACTAGAGAAAGCCCTTGCACAAGCAGTGAAGGCTCAGCCGAGCCATTAATAAATAAATAATTTAAAAAGAAAGCAATGAAAGAAAAAAGCTTAAAAAAAAAAAAAAAGAATGTAGGGGTACAGGCGTGCACATTGTGCCCTTTGTCTTTCCCTTTCTTCCTGTATGGAATGAAGCTATGAGTCTTCCCACCAGGAGAAAATATATGTTGCATAGACTTAGTAATTTAAGTCCCCACAATTTAAAATTTCTCCTTGTAAGTTGATAAATTAGTATTCAGGTTTGTACATCAGACTCAGTGGGCCTATTTAATTGGATTTTACCTTGAGAGATAAACCCAAGACTGCAAGACTGAGAAAGAGACTGAGAAATTCATCAGTTTCTGTGAAGCTTCTTAGGCTTTAAGACACCACCAGCCTTCCCAGGCAACATCCTAAACACATTAAACATTTCTTCTGAACATCAATAGATTATGTATCCTCTAAATTTGTACTGATAATATGTAACATTCCACTGAACAAGGAATGGAATCTGCTCAGAGGCCTCCATGAGGAGGCATAAAAGATTTCTTCAAAAGGTGATGCTATATTGGCTAATAATTCATTTAACCAATCAGATTCTCTCTAGAGAATTTGAATGTAAGACATATACAGAGGGACGCAAGTGGTTGAGAAACGCAGAAACAGTAACATGGAGAAAAGTGTAAAAAGCCAAAACCAGGAGGTAGGGAAATCACAAGTGAATAGAAACTATGAGTCAATTGAAATAGTATCAAATTGCATGAGTTGTATCATGTCCTGATAATGGTTTATTTCTCTACAAAACCTGCTGAGAATACTTAGCTTCATATTTCTTATTTCCTCATCCATCTTTCCAGTCTATTATCTGAGATCATCTGAGTGAGTCGATGTGCCTTGCAACTTGGAAGAGAAATTAGTATAACTATTTCCCAAATCTGTTTCCTCACTTCTTCCCTTTCACTTTTCACTTTCATGCATTGGAGAAGGAAATGCCAACCCATGCCAGTTTTCTTGACTGGAGAATCCCAGGGACGGGGAAGCCTGGTGGGCTGCCATCTATGAGGTCTCACAGAGTTGGACACGACTGAAGTGACTTAGCAGCAGCAGCAGCAGCAGCAGCACCGTTTCTAAGTCTACTGCCATGCTTAGATCAAGCTTTCATTCTTACTCACATAGATGACTAGAATAATAATTTATACCTTCCAAAGTTTCAGTCATCCTTCATGTAACCTTTCTAAAACACAAATCTTGTCACTCTGCTCATAAATAATGCACATGTGAGCACTGACACATCATACAACAGTAAATCCTAGTGTTGGTTCCAGAATGGTTCTACTCTCTCCGTGTACATGTGCTGGAGGCTGAGAGAGGAGCATTATCACACCCTTTAAGAAGGGAACTGTATCTCAGAGAGGCTGGGTGATTTAATTCACTCTTTTGGCTTGCATCACCAAGTATGTGCTGAAGACCTCTGCTTCACTCCACCTTCTCCTGACCTTAGGACACATATAGGCAGCTGTGAAGACTTACAGACAGCTGAATCGGACATGTCTAAAGCAAAGCTCATTAGCTTTTCCTTCCTGTAAGAGTGATTTAATTTCTTTCTTTAAAGACTGTTATTACCACTTGTCCAGGTCAAAAAGCTTGAGGTCCTCCCTGACCTCTCCTACTTCCTCATTCATATTCAAGAAATCACCAAGTTCTCTTAATTCTGCTTCTTAAATATTTTTTAATCTAAACTCTTCTTTCTATCCCACCGAATTTACCTTATTCTAATCCATTTCTCTCAGGTAAGTCACTTACAGGTCCTCCCCACCTACTCTAGTGCTCCAACCCTCATCTCCACCAAGCCAATCCATTCTGTAGTCTGTATTTGTCCATGGAGTGTGTGCATGTGTGCTAAGTCACTTCAGTTGTGTCTGACTCCTTGAAACCCTATGGACTGTAGCCTGCTAGATTCCTCTGTCCATGGGATTCTCCAATCAAGAATACTGGAGTGAGTTGCCATGCCATCCTCCAGGGGCCCTTCCCAACCAAGGGATCAAACCCATGTCTCTTGTGTCCCCTGCATTGGCAGATGAGTTCTTTCATTGGCAGATGAGTTGCACCACCTGGGAAGCCCATTTGTCCATGGATGACTACTTAAACAAATTGTAATAGATTATGATATACCTATACAGTATACTCTTGAATAGCCTTTAGAAAGAATAAAGCAGATTTGTATGTGCTAAATAGAAAGTTTTCTCGAGTATTTTGCTTAATAAAAATGCAAACTACTGAACAGTATCTATGATATCATCCTTTTAGGTAAACTAATTATAAAGTATAAAAAATGTTGTCATATGTGTGTATTGATTATTTTTTATTATTTTTCTAACTACTCCAAATAAAATGGCTACTTATGAGAAGTACTAAGGGCTGGAGTGGTAAAGGCAGAAGTATGGAGACTTTATTAATTTTCTACTATGGAAATTTTCAAACATACATATATGTAGGGAGAATAGATCGTTTCTTCCTTCCCCATGATCCAGCTTCAATAATGATCAGTTTGATTTGTTTATATTCCTACCACTCTACTTTTATCTACACTGGATTATTTTAAAGCAAGTTCCAGACATTATATTATTTAATTAGTAAATAATTCAGTATTTATGGCTAAGACAGAGTTGTCCAATAGAACTGTCTGCAATGATAGAAATATTCTACACATGTACTGTCCAATACATAGCTAATCATACATGGTTACCAAGCATGGAAATGTGGCTGATGTGCCTGAGAAACTAAACATTTTAACTTTAAAATTTTAATTGACCTAAATCTAAATTTAAATAGCTACATGTAGCTGGTGGTTACCATCTTGAATAGCACTGTTCTTAGATATAAAGGCTCTTTTTAAAAAAACATAATTGATATACATCACATTAAAAATTACTACTACTTTAACATCATCAGATTTGAAATGCCAGGGCTCAAATTTCCCCAGATACATTATAATTGTTCTTTTACAGTTAATTTGTTTGAATCTAAAGCCAAACACTTTATAGCTGGGTTGATGTATCTCAAGTTCTCTTAATCTAAATTGAAGAAAGTAGGGAAAACCACTATACCATTCAGGTATGACCTAAATAAAATCTCTTATGATTATACAGTGGAAATGACAAATAGATTCAAGGGATTAGATCTGATAGACAGACTGCCTGAAGAACTATAGACAGAGGTTCGTGACATTGTACAAGAGGCAGGGATCAAGACCATTCCCAAGAAAAAGAAATGCAAAAAGGCAAAATGGTTGTCTGAGGATGCCTTATGAATAACTGAGAAAAGAAGAGAAGCTAAAGGCAAAGGAGAAAAGGAAACATATATCCATCTGAATGCAGAGTTCCAAAGAATAGCAAGGAAAGATAAGAAAGCCTTTCTCAGTGATCAGTGCAAAGAAATAGAGGAAAACAACAAAATGGGAAAGACTAGAGATCTCTTCAAGAAAATTAGAGATGCCAAGGAAACATTTCATGCAAAGATGAGTAAAATAGAGGACAGAAATGATATGAACCTAACAGAAGCAGAAGATATTAAGAAGAGGTGGCAAGAATCATAGAAGAACTATGCAAAAAAGATTTTCATGACCCAGATAACCATGATGGTGTGAGCACTAACCTAGAACCAGACATCCTGGAATGCAAAGTCAAGTGGGCCTTAGGAAGCATCACTACGATCAAAGCTAGTGGAGGTGATGGAATTCCAGTTGAGCTATTTCAAATCCAAAAAGATGATTCTGTAAAGTGCTGCTCTCAATATGCCAGCAAATTTGGGAAACTCAGCAGTGGCCACAGGACTGGAAAAGGTCAGTTTTCAATCCAATCCCAAAGAAAGGCAATGCCAAAGAATGTTCAAACTACCACACAATTGCACTCATCTCACAAGCTAACAAAGTAATGTTCAAAATTCTCCAAGCCAGGCTTCAACAGTACATGAATTGTCAACTTCCAGATGTTCAAGCTGGATTTAGAAAAGGCAGAGGAACCAGAGATCAAATTGCCAACATCCACTGGGTTATCAAAAAAGCAAGAGAGTTTCAGAAAAACATCTACTTCTGCTTTATTGACGACACTAAAGTCTTTGTGTGGATCACAACAAACTGTTGAAGATTCTTAAATAGATGGGAATACCAGACCACCTGACCTGCCTCCTGAGAAATCTGTATGCACCCCAAGAAACAACAATTAGAACTAGACATGGAAAAACAGACTGCTTCCAAATTGGGAAAGGAGTATGTCAAGGCTGTATATTGTCACCTTGCTTATGTAACTTATATGCAGAGTACATCACGTGAAATACTGGGTTGGATGAAGCACAGGCTAGAAACAAGATTGCTGGGAGAAATATCAATAACCTCAGATATGCAGATGACACCACCCTTATGGCAGAAAGTGAAGAAGAACTAAGAGCCTCTTGATGAAAGTAAAAGAGGAGAGTGAAAAAGTTGGCTTAAAACTCAACATTCAGAAAATTAAGATCATGGTATCTGGTCCCATCACTTGGTGGCAAATACATGGGGAAACAATGGAAACATTGACAGACTTTATTTTCTTGGTCTCTAAAATCACTGCAGATGAGCCATGAAATTAAAAGATGCTTGCTCCTTGGAAGAAAAGCTATGACCAACCTAGACAGCATACTAAAAAGCAGAGACATTACTTTGCCAACAAAGGTCTGTCTAGTCAAAGCTATGGTTTTTCCAGTAGTCATGTATGGTTGTGAGAGTTGAACTATAAAGAAAGCTGAGTGCTGGAGAATCGATGCTTTTGAACTGTGGTATTGGAGAAGATTCTTGAGAGTCCCTTGAACTGCAAGAATATTGAACCAGTCAATCCTAAAGGAAATCAGTCCTGAATATTCATTGAAAGGACTAATGCTGAAGCTGAAACTCAAATCCTTTGGCCACCTGACGCGAAGAACTGACTCACTGGAAAAGACTCTGATGCTGGGAAAGACTGAAGGCGATGACAGAGGATGAGATGATTGGATGCCATCACCGACTTCACGGACATGAAGTTGAGTAAGTTTCAGGAGTTGGTAATGGACAGAGAAGACTGGCGTGCTGCAGTCCATGGGGTCACAAAGAATCAGACACAACTGAGCGACTGGACTGAACTGAACTCTGTTGATGATCTATGATTTTTCACTTTATATCAACCTATATAGTTTGAGTGTTTAAAAAGGCTTTAAACCATGGCTGTATCACTTTTAACCATTAGTATCAGTATATCATTAGGGCTTGTCTGAGGTGGTGAGACTGTATGCCAATACTGTGTGTATTAAAAAAAAAGCTTACTTTTAAAAAAAGTATAAATCTTTTTATATCTTTCCTCTACTTAAAATGCTTCAGATTTTCTCTCAGCTTCCAGGAAAACACTGAACCTATTCTACAGGTCTTCCAAGATTCTTGGAAGGTTTTCAAGAAGGTTTTGGTGCCTCTCTTACCTCTTTCTTTCTGCCTTCCTCTATTCCAACCCTCTTGCTGCAATCATACTGATTCCCTTTCAGTTTCCATAACAAGCCACGATCTTCTTCTCTAGTGAGTCTCTGCATACACTGTTCCACTCCTTGATGTTTCTTCCTTCTGTTTTGCCCATACTTCTACTCACTGTAGCTCTAGATTAAGAGTTATTTCCTCTATGAAGTCTTCTCTCACCTAAGACTTGGTTACAGGTCTTAAAGAACCCTGTGCTTACAGCTATCACAGTCTTTACTACACTGAGGTTCAAAACTGCCTTCCCATATTTAATTCTGTGGAGACTCTTTTTGAGTAAAGATTATGTCAGACGTATTTTTGTAACTGTGGTTGCTATTAGAAATGCCTAACACATGATAGATCTTTTATTAAATATTTATTGAGTCAATGAATTAGGTATTTTACTCAAGGTCAAAAATCAACAATTTTCTTTGGAGCTAGTATTGTCAAATGCTACTTTGAACCATTTAGTCTTATAATGTTCTTATTTTTCCCTATTTGTTGTTTATTTTTCTTTCCACTTGCTAGAACATAAGCTCCATGGGGGCAGGGATCTTTACCTGTTTTGTTCACTGATGATATAAAACTTACAGAAGAGAGCTGGAACACAGTAGGCACTCAATAAATATTTTTTGGATGAAAAAAATCCCTTCTCTGGAAATAATGTGCAATAATGTTTTCTTATCAAATTTACTGAGGTATAATTTGCATACAATAAATTATATCTATTTTAAGTATATAATTCCATGAGTTTTGACAAATGATTGTACTCATGTAACCACCGTGATCATTAAGATATAGAACAATTCCATCACCTCAAAATATTCCCTTGTATCCCTTCTCAATCAATAATTCCAGGCCTGGGCAATCACTGATGTGCTGTCTGTATAGATTAGATCAGCCTTTCCTAATGTTTCCTATAGGGATCACACAACAGGTACTGTCTTGAATTTTATTTATTTTACTCTGCACATTGTTTTAGAAATAGTGATCTGTAGTTTCTTTTTTTGTGCAAGTTTTGTTATCTCTATGTAATGCTGTGACTTGTGAGTATCTCTGCCCACACTTCAGGCTTGCGCTGGATGTGTCTGTGCTTGGTGTTACTATAGGAACCAGAAGGTGGCACCAGACTACTGTGCAGAACCACCACAGAATTCTGAGTCCAAGCCCATGTCTCTGTGTCCATTAATTAGGTGCTGTATGACTGAAAGAGAGGTTGAATATGTTTCTTTCACTAAATTATTTAATTTAGTATTGCTCCTTCATAGGAGGAGTGATGGAATAGAAGTTAAACATATGATTCCTAGAACCAGATTGCAGGGTTTACATCTTGGCTGTGCCAGTAACTAGCTGTGTGATACTGGGCAAGTCAATTAGTCTGTAAAATAGGGATGTTTTCTAAGTCATTGTAAGAATTAATACGTTAAGCTGTGCTAAGTATTTAGAATAATACTTGGCAAGTGGTAACCTCTCAGTAAGTTTCTATTGATGTTGTTATTTACATTGTTGAAGCAGTGTTTTGCCTGCTCTCACATAAATATACCCAGAAGATCATTAAGGATGTATACAGGAGCCCTCAAAAGTCTTTGGCACAGTCATTTTTTTGGAAATTTCACTTTGATATATTCTAGTGCTTTGATTTGTCTAATTTTGAGAAATCTCCATATTCTTATTATGTAATTCAAATCCTTGATCATGTTCCTATGGGAAAAAAGGTCTCTTTCAAACCTTACGATGAAGTTGCAACTCCCTGGACATGATATTTACTTTGCTTAAGAGGGAATAACATCTAATAACTGGATATATTTTTCAATAAATGAAGGTTTAATTTTCATATGGAAAGATAATGACTGATAAACTAAATGTTATATCAGCCAGAAGCAACTTCTTAAAATATAATTTCTAAAAAACTAAAGCTTTGTGAAAAACACTAAAATTAAGATATGTGTTTGTTATTAAGCTACTGTCCCTCAGCTTCAAATCCATCCTCTGTTTGCCTCTATAAAGGTGGGGACAGGATTCTGCAAATCCCATTATGTCCTTCTTTGCCATTTGGACCCTGTTATGCTCCCTTAATACAGATGCTGGAGGGAGACTGGAAGGCTGGAGTGAATGGAAGAATCGACTCCTTCCTGTCTGCTTCTCATCCCTCTCCCATCACCCCAGAAAGACTCTTCACCTTAAGTGTCATGCCTTCTGTTAGCCAGAGCTGATTCTAGTTTGCAATTTTCCCAGCACTTCTAGAACCAGCTCCATTGCTCCTCTCCAGAGACACCAGCCCCAACTAGCTCATGTTCCTTCCTCAGAGATCTCAGTCCAGCTCTGGAGTGCCTCATTCAAACACCTGGAGCCCCAATCACTGTACAGCAGTATCCCTCCTCAGAAGTCTGAGTCGTAGCCCCAAAAGTCTCCTCCTTCAAGCTTCTAAGATTTACTTTCCTAACTTTTTTCTTAATTTCCCCAGTCCCAGCTGTGATAGCCGCTTTCTTTAATATCCATTTCCATCATATCTTCAGTGTTCCCTGTTTACCTTGCCAGTTCTCTAATATCTATTTAACAATATAATTCTCTATATCAATGTGTGACAAGATGTCATCTAAGTTATTTTCAGCAAACTATCCAGACTATCTGTGCATTTATTTATTATCTATCTCTCTCTGTTTATCTTATTATCTTTCTATTTAGCTAGCCAGTACATTTTTATCAAAAATTTTACATATTTTGTGGAGATCACTTGACAGTCTGACTTTGTGTACAAAATTCTCTTCCTGGTGTGGTTTGAAATATACTTGATGGCCTCAGCATATCTCCCATAGGAGCCTGTTGCCTACTAAAATTTCCAGTATTATGAAAATCATCCTTTTTAGGATGAGTTTTAAGAGGCTCTCTGGAAATCCTCTTAAAATGCTGATTCTCCTCGGAGGGTACAATATGGTGTCATTTATAGGTTAGTAAGTTATATTGGAACATGGAACATTGTAAGTATCCATAAGTGGCATATGAGAGCCCCGTTCCTGAATGTTCTCCTGTATCCCCAGGAATTTCTTACTGACTTGTTCACATTATGGTTTCAATGAGTATGTGTCAAGCGCGCATGACAGTTGAGGTAGGGAAGACTTAGTGTGGAACAACAGGCAATGTTTGAGTGTGGTGGTCTCATAGTCAGAAGGAAACCTGAGGACAATGGCACCTGAAAAGAGAAGGGCAGAGAAATAACAAGAAAGAGTGTTGCTTATTTCAGAAGTCTCATCTTAGGCTGGCCTTCTGAGGTAAAGATCATGCTTGAGATAAAATTAAATTGGCAACAGATGATCTTTCCTGGGAACCTGGTAAGAAATTATTTCTTGCATCAGGGTGTAGATTCCTCTCTACATCTACTTCAGTTCAGTTCAGTTCAGTTCAGTCCCTCAGTTGTGTCCGACTCTTTGTGACCCCATAAATCACAGCACGCCAGACCTCCCTGTCCATCACCAACTCCCGGAGTTCACTCAAACTCACATGTCCATCGAGTCAGTGATGCCATCCAGCCATCTCATCCTCTGTTGTCCCCTTCTCCTCCTGCCCCCAATCCCTCCCAGCATCAGAGTCTTTTTCAATGAGTTAACTCTTCGTATGAAGCGGCCAAAGTACTGGAGTTTCAGCCTTAGCATCATTCCTTCCAAAGAACACCAGGACTGATCTCCTTTAGAATGGACTGGTGGGATCTTCTTGCTGTCAAAGGGACTCTCAAGAGTCTTCTCCAACACCACAGTTCAAAAGCATCAATTCTTCGGCACTCAGCTTTCACAGTCCAACTCTAACATCCATACATGACTACTGGAAAAACCATAGCCTTGACTAGACAGACCTTTGTTGGCAAAGTAATGTCTCTGCTTTTGATATGCTATTACATTTACTTCATCCCCTCTGTATTAGCGCAAAATCAGTCATCAGATCAGGTTTACTGAAAATCACTGACCTAGCCAATCTCAACATGTGAAATAAATTACAGATTAAGAAATCACATTTCTTCTGCAATCCCTTTTCTTCTTTAGATAAGACCAGTTTTCCTTAAGCAGTTCTAGGAATGAGGAACTGACAAATGCTTATTCACGTAGCCCTGGTGTCTCCGTATCTTCTTCATCCTCATTAACAAGGTTTCCAGCATGGACACTTTTCATTAACCTTTCTCTTTTCTCCTGTTCTCCAAATGTTGTCAGAGAAAAGGTGTTTTAGAAATTTTTCTTATATCAGTATCTGTGTCCAAATTTTTATTTTTTTCTCAGCAGAGCTGTCTTTAGAGAGGGCTTTGCAGTATGCTAAGCAGCATCAAAGAAGTATAAGAAAACTGAAAGAAATGATGGTGCAAGGAGAGCAATGTCAGCATCACAGTGGAATAAGACATCCCTTATTTTAGTCCCCTCCTTCTACTGCCAACAGTAATCTGGCATTTACCCACAGACACAAGTTCTTTGTGAGAGCTATGGATCCAGTACTATACACCAGGAGACCCAGGAGGAGTCATACCTTCCAGGTAATAGGCATAAAAACCTAGGTCCTGGCTTTGGACCCTGCAGTGTTCACGAACTAGCTGCAGTCCTTCTCTGCCTCAGTCCGGGAACCCCCGGAAGACTGTCTTAGACAATTACCCACAGATGCAAAAGACTTTGTGGAAGCCCAGGTTTCCAGAGAAGTCCTAGGAAATTGTTGGAGCCAAAAAAAAAAAAAGTGAGTTTGAAACATTGGACTGGGTAAAAGGAGCAACTTGACTTTACCCACATCATCCCTCCCCCAAGGTTGCACAGCTCAGGGCCAGGAATGATCTTCCTTAGCCTATGATTTATCCTGTAGGTGAAAGGAAGAGTCTGTGAGTGAGCACCCAGCTTCCGCAATTGTGTGGGACATTGCCAAAGGGGCTCATTTCTCTCTCACCTCATCCAGAGTACTTAATCATGAGCTGCAAGCCTGGGAGATGAGAAGAGTCTGGAAGGACAGCATATAGGACTACTGGAGAGCTTAAGGGGCAAAGATCCTACTAATTGCCATGTGAACTCCATCAAAAAGCACACGCATGAGCCACTGGGAATGTCACACCCATGGATACCTTTAACTGGCCCACAGGCATTCCCAAAATTCCATGAACTTCAACCATACCCACGTCTACCTCAACCCTCTGTATACTCCTAAGAGCAGTAGTGAGAGTGACCTTTGGCAGACAGCTAATGAGCATGCACATTTGTACATTAGCTTCCTCAGATCTGAGGTTCAGCGGGAGATAACAAATTTAAGACTTAGTTTCACCTTTGGAAAAACAAAAAGGAGGATGTCAGCACTTGGCCTAGTGTGTTATAGGATTGAGAGAAAGCATATAAGCTTAAGAATTCTGCTATAAGAGGAAGCAAGAAGCATGGAGCAGGTGTATCCACAGAAGTCCTGAGAAAGCCTCAGAATCCTTACCAGGGTTAAAAAAAGTAACTTGCTGAAGGCAGAGGGTAAAGACTGGAGGAAGCAGCTGCTACTTCATATGCAAAGATAGCTATGCACAACTTTAAGGAACATGAAAAATCAAGGAAACATGATTCTATCAAGAATCACAATAATCTTCTAGTCACTGACCCAAAAGACATGGAGATCTATAATTTAAATAATTTAAAATAGTTGTTTTGAGGAAACTCAATGGGTTACAAGAAAACACTGAAAGAAAATTCAGTGAAATTAGGAAAACAATGTATAAACAAAATGAGTTCAACAGAGATAAAAATGATTAACAACAATCAAGCAGAAATTCTGGAGCTGAAGAATACAGTGAATGAAATACAATAGAAAACATCAGTATCAGCAGAGATCAAGCAAAAAAAAACAAAAAACAAAAAAAGAATATGTGAGACAGAAGACAGAAGAGAATAAAGAAAAAAGAATAAAAAAGAGTGAAGACTTATGAGATACCATTTAAAGAACTAATTTGTGGATTATTGGAGTTCCAGAAGAAACAGAGAGGGAGAAGATGGCAGAAAGATTTTGTAAGGAAATAATGGCTGAGAACGTCCCAAATTGGGCAGAGATTTGGATATCTAAGTTCATGAAGCTCACAGGTCATCAAACAAAATTAACTTAAAGAGATCCCTTCCAAGATACAGCATAATAAAACTTTCAAATATCAAAAACAAAGAGAGAAACTTAAAAGCAGCAAAAGAAAAAGAGCTTGAGACTTACAAGGGAACTCCCTAAGGCTATCAGCAGATTTTTCAGCACAGATCTTGCAACCAGAGGAAGTGAATCATATATTCAAAGTGCTGAAAGAAAAAAGGCTGCCAACCAAAAATGCTTTACCTATAAAGCTGCCCATCAGAAATGAAGGAGCAATAAAGACTTTCTCAGACAAACAAAAGGGAATTCATTACTACTAGATCTATCTTACAAGAAATGCTGAAAGGAGATCCTCAAGCAGAAGTGACAGGTCACCACTTAGTCACCATAACATAAATGCTATGAAAATATAAAGCACAATAGTAAAGGTAAGTAGAGACAAATTTAGAATACCCTAACTGAGTGCCGAAGAATTGATGCTTTTGAGCTGTGGTTTTGGAGAAGACTCTTGAGAGTCCCTTGGACTGCAAGGAGATCCAACCAGTCCATCCTAAAGGAGATCAGTCCTGGGTATTCACTGGAAGCACTGATGCTGAAGCTGAAGCTCCATTACTTTGGCCACCTGATATGAAGAGCTGACTCATTTGAAAAGACCCTGATGCTGGGAGGGATTGGGGGCAGGAGGAGAAAGGGATGACAGAGGATGAGATGGCTGGATGGCATTACCGATTCGATGGACATGAGTTTGGGTAGACTCTGGGAGTTGGTGATGTACAGGGAGGCCTGGCGTGCTGCGATTCATGGGGTCACAAAGAGTTGGACACGACTGAGCGACTGAACTGAATTCTATAATAGGGTGGAGCGCTAACCACTTAACTTTAATATAAAGCTTAAAAGATTATTAAAAATAACTAAAATCACAATAATCTGATAATGAACACACAATATAAAAAAAGGTAAGCTGTGACATCAAAAACGTATGTGATCTAAGTTAAGTTGTTAACATCTTAAAATAGAGCATTATGAGTGTTATGTTTTATGTAAGTTTCATGGTAACCATAAACAATAAAACAAACCTATAGTGAATTCACAAACAGATAAGAAGGTATTCAAGGCATAGGCAACCACTATGAGAAATTAGTAATTTACAAAGGAAGGTAGCAATATATGAAGAAAAGAACAAGGAAATTATAACACATCCAGAAAAAAATAATAAGATGACATTAGCAAGTTCTAACCTATCAACAATGACTCTAAAAGTAAATGGATTGAGTTCTCCAATCAAAGTGTGTAAAGTGGGTGATGGACTTAGAGTTGGTCATATACTGCCTACAGCAGACTCATTCCAGCTTTAAGGACACATCAAAGCTTAAAATGAAGGCAAGGCAAGAGATATTCCTAGAAAGCAAAACCAAGAGTGAGCAGGAATAGCTTTGTTTATATCAGACAAAATAGATTTTAGACCAAAAACAGTAACAAGAGACAAAGGAGGTCATATATAATGATAAAAGGGTTAATTCAGTAAGAAGATGTACCAGGACTTCCATGGCGGTCCAGTGGTTAAGAGTCTACCTGCGAATGCAGAAGACATGAGTTCAATCCCTGGTCTGCGAAGATCCCACGTGCTGCAGGGCACCTAAACCTGTGTACCACAACTGTTGAGCTCTTGCTCTAGAGCTGTCAGCATGAAGTTGCAGAATGCAACTACTGAGCCTGTGTGCTGCATCTGCTGAAGCTAGTATGCCCTAGAGCCCGTGCTCTGCAGTAAGAGATGCCACTGCAATGAGAAGCTTGAGCACTGCAATTAGAGAGTACCCCCCACTTGCCATAACTAGAGAAAGCCAGCATACAGTAACAAAGATTCAGCACAGTGAAAAATATATAAATAAATTTAAAAATTATAAAAAGATGTGACAATAATAAATATATGTATTATGCATCCATTATTAGAGTATCTAAATATATAGCACAAATAATACCAGATCTGAAGGGCAATATAGACAAAAACACAATAATGGTGGGAAATTTCAGTACATCACTTTCAAGAATGGATAAATATTCCACACCAAAAATCAAAAATGAAACTTGGGATTTAAATTATACTTTAGCTCAAATGTCTAACAGACATATAGAAAACATTACATTCAACAGAACAGAACATACATTCTTCTAAGGTACACACAGAATACTTTCTAGGATAGATCAAATGTTAGGTCATAAAACATGTCTAAGAAATTTAAGGAGACTGGAAAATTCAAAAAATGTGGAAATTAAATAAATTATACACTCCTGAACAGCCAAGAGTTAAGGAAATATCAAAAGGGAAATGAAAAATACCTTGAATCAAATGAAATGCAAATACAACATAGCAGTCCATGGGGTCGCTGAGTCGGACACGACTGACTTCCCTTTCACTTCTCCCTTTCATGCATTGCAGAAGGAAATGGCAGCCCACTCCAGTGTTCTTGCCTGGAGAATCCCAGGGACGGGGGAGCCTGCTGGGCTGCCGTCTATGGGGTCGCGCAGAGTCGGACACGACTGCAGTGACTTAGTAGTAGTAGTAGTAGTAGATATGGTGTACAGTAAAAGCAGCACTAAGAGGTAAGTTACAGAAACCAATGCTTATATCAAGAAAAAAGAAAGATCTTAATTTGGACCACTATCTTCTACCACTCACAAAAATTAACTTGAGATGGATTAAATACATTGGCAAATAATAGGTCTGATAAGGGGTTAATGTCTAAAACATATAAAGAATTCATATAATCCAATAGCAAAAATCCAAACAATCCAATTAATAATGGACAGACATTTTTCCAAAGAAGACTTACAAATAGCCAACAGGTGCCTGGCATTCTTGTAGAAAATCAGTTGACTATAGACACATGGGTTTATTTCTGGGCTCTCTAATCTATTTCATTTATCTACATGTATATCCTTATGTAAGTACCATACTGTCCTGATTACTGAAACTTTGTAGTAAGCTTTAAGATTGGAATCTGTGGTCCTCCAGCTATGATTTTCATTTTCAAGATGGTTTCAGTGTTAAACCTTATTTTACTTTTTATTGGTGTATAATTAATTTACAATATTACATTAGCTTCAGATGTACACCATAGTGACTCAATATTTTTATACACTGTAAAATGATAATTACAATAAGTCCAGTTACTGTCACCATACAAAGATATTATGATATCACTGTATTTCTCATGCTGTGCATTTCATCCCTGTGACCCATTTCTTTTGTAACTAAAGCTTGTATTTCCTAAACTCTCTTACCTATTTCAGTCATTGCTCCCACCCTCTCCTTTTCTGCTTATTGACTATGCCCAAACCTTTGACTGTGTGGATCACCAGAAACTGTGGAAAATTCCAAAAGAGATAGGAATACCAGACCACCTGATCTACCTCTTAAGAAATATGTATGCAGGTCAGGAAGCAACAGTAGAACTGGACATGGAACAAGAGACTGGTTCCAAATAAGAAAAGGAGTATGTCAAGGCTGTATATTGTCACCCTGCTTATTTAACTTATATGCAGAGTACATCATGAGAAATGCTGGGCTGGATGAAGCACAAGCTGGAATCAAGATCGCTGGGAGAAATATCAATAACCTCAGATACACAGATGACACCACCCTTATGGCAGAAAGTGAAGAGGAGCAAGAAGCCTCTTGATGAAAATGAAAGAGGAGAGTGAAAAAGTTGGCTTAAATCTCAACATTCAGAAAACTAAGATCATGGCATCTGGTCCCATCACTTCATGACAAATAGATGGGGAAACAGTGTCAGACTTTATTTTTTTGGGCTCCAAAATCACTGCAGTTGGTGACTGAAGCCATGAAATTAAAAGATGCTTACTCCTTGGAAAGAAAGTTATGACCAAGCTAGACAGCAAAGTAAGGTCTTTGCCAACAATGCCCCATCTAGTCAAGGCTACGGTTTTTCCAGTAGTCATGTATGGATGTGAGAGTTGGACTGTAAAGAAAGCTGAGCACAGAAAAATTGATGCTTTTGAAGTGTGGTATTGGAGAAGACTCTTAGGTGTCCCTTGGACTGCAAGGAGATCCAACCAGTCCATCCTAAAGATCAGTCCTGGGTGTTCATTGGAAGAACTGATGCTGAAGGTGAAACTCCAATACTTTGGCCACCTGATGCGAAGAGCTGACTCATTTGAGAAGATCCTGATGCTGGGAAAGATTGAGGGAGGAGGAGAAGGGGATGATAGAGAATGAGATGGTTGGATGGCATCACCAACTCAATGGACATGAGTTGGGTATACTCTGGGAGTTGGTGATGGACAGGGAGGCCTGGGGTGCTGCAGTCCATGGGGTTGCAAAGAGTCGGACACAACTGAGCGACTGAACTGAACTGAACTCCTTTCTTGCAATCACAAGTTTACTCTCCATGAGTATGTTTCTGCTTTGTTATGTTTATTCATTTGGGATCTTGGGGATTCCAAATGTAAGTGAAGTCATATAATATTTGTCTTCCTCTGTTTGACTTATTTCACTAAGCATAATCCTGTAGGTCCATTCATGTTGTTGCAAATGGCAAGATTTTATTCTTTGTTAATGGCAGCCTAAGATTCCATTGTGTATATATACCACATCTCCTTTAACCAGTCATCTGTTGACAGACACATAGGTTGCTTTCAAATCTTGACTTGTGTAAATAGTGCAATGAACATAGTAGGGGTTCACATAGTTTTTGAATTAGTGTTTTCATTTTCTTTGATATTTACCCAGAAGTGGAATTGATGTATCATATGGTACTTCTATTTTTAATTTTTTTGAGAAACCTCTATATTGTTTTCCATAAAGTATGCACCAATTTACACGCCTACCAACAGTGCACAAGGGTTCCTTTTTCTCCAAGTCCTTGCCAGCGCCTATGATTTGTTGTACTTTTGATAATAGCCATTCTGGCAGTAGTGAAGTGATACCTCATTGTGGTTTTGATTTGCAGTTTCCTCAACATCCAGAAAACGAAGATCATGGCATCCGGTCCCATCACTTCATGGGAAATAGATGGAGAAACAGTGGAAACAGTGTCAGACTTTATTTTTTGGGGCTCCAAAATCACTGCCTGAGCAACTGAACTGAACTGAAAATCACTGCAGATGGTGATTGCAGCCATGAAATTAAAAGACGCTTACTCCTTGGAAGAAAAGTTATGACCAACCTAGATAGCATATTCAAAAGCAGAGACATTACTTTGCTAAGGTCCGTCTAGTCAAGGCTATTGCTTTTCCTGTGGTCATGTATGGATGTGAGAGTTGGACTGTGAAGAAGGCTGAGAGCTGAAGAATTGATGCTTTTGAACTGTGGTGTTGGAGAAGACTCTTGAGAGTCCCTTGGACTGCAAGGAGATCCAACCAGTCCATTCTGAAGGAGATCAGCCCTGGGTGTTCTTTGGAAGGAATGATGCTGAAGCTGAAACTCCCATACTTTGGCCACCTCATGCGAAAATTTGGGATCTTGGGGATTCCAAATGTAAGTGAAGTCATATAATATTTGTCTTCCTCTGTTTGACTTATTTCCTAAGCATAATCCTGTAGGTCCATTCATGTTGTTGCAAATGGCAAGATTTTATTCTTTGTTAATGGCAGCCTAAGATTCCATTGTGTATATATACCACATCTCCTTTAACCAGTCATCTGTTGACAGACACATAGGTTGCTTTCAAATCTTGACTTGTGTAAATAGTGCAATGAACATAGTAGGGGTTCACATAGTTTTTGAATTAGTGTTTTCATTTTCTTTGATATTTACCCAGAAGTGGAATTGATGTATCATATGGTACTTCTATTTTTAATTTTTTTGAGAAACCTCTATATTGTTTTCCATAAAGTATGCACCAATTTACACGCCTACCAACAGTGCACAAGGGTTCCTTTTTCTCCAAGTCCTTGCCAGCGCCTATGATTTGTTGTACTTTTGATAATAGCCATTCTGGCAGTAGTGAAGTGATACCTCATTGTGGTTTTGATTTGCAGTTTCCTCAACATCCAGAAAACGAAGATCATGGCATCCGGTCCCATCACTTCATGGGAAATAGATGGAGAAACAGTGGAAACAGTGTCAGACTTTATTTTTGGGGGCTCCAAAATCACTGCCTGAGCAACTGAACTGAACTGAAAATCACTGCAGATGGTGATTGCAGCCATGAAATTAAAAGACGCTTACTCCTTGGAAGAAAAGTTATGACCAACCTAGATAGCATATTCAAAAGCAGAGACATTACTTTGCTAAGGTCCGTCTAGTCAAGGCTATTGCTTTTCCTGTGGTCATGTATGGATGTGAGAGTTGGACTGTGAAGAAGGCTGAGAGCTGAAGAATTGATGCTTTTGAACTGTGGTGTTGGAGAAGACTCTTGAGAGTCCCTTGGACTGCAAGGAGATCCAACCAGTCCATTCTGAAGGAGATCAGCCCTGGGTGTTCTTTGGAAGGAATGATGCTGAAGCTGAAACTCCCATACTTTGGCCACCTCATGCGAAGAGTTGACTCATTGGAAAAGACTCTGATGCTGGGAGGGATTGGGGGCAGGAGGAGAAGGGGATGAAGAGGATGAGATGGGTGGATGGCATCACGGACTCGATGGCCGTGAGTCTGAGTGAACTTCGGGAGATGGTGATGGACAAGGGAGGCCAGGCGCACTGCGATTCATGGGGTCGCAGAGTTGGACACGACTGAGTGACTGGACTGAACTGAATAATTAGTGACACTGATCATTATTTTCATGTGTCTGTTGGTCATCTCTTTGTCTCTGCTGTTGATGCTTCTCACAAATTTTGAAAAGTTGTGTTTTCATTTTCACTTAGTTCAAAGTATTTTTTATTTTCTCTTGAGACCTGTTATTTGACCAATAGATTATTTAGAAATGCATAGTTTAATTTCCAGATATTTGTGAAGTTTACAGCTATCTTTCTATTACTTATTTCTAGTTCTATTTCATTGTGGTACAAGGACATCCTTCATATGGTTTTTATCTTTCCACATCTCTTAAAGTTTTTTTTTATAGGCCAGAATGTGGTCTATCATGATGAGTATACACGTGAGGTTGAGAAGAATGTGTATTCTGCTGTCATTGGGAGGAGTGTACTATAAATATCAATTAGATGTAATTGATAGCTTTGCTCTATATCCTTATTGTTTTTCTGCTTTTATTACTAACAGAAGGTTATTGAAGGCCATGTTTAAATAAAGTGAATTTGTCTATCAGGTTCTGTCACATATTTTGACACCTTCTTGTTAGTTGCATACACATTTAATATTGTTATGTTTTCTCTGAAAATATATCATTGTGTACTGCCTTTATTATTATGTGATGCTCTTCTTTAACCCGGATAACATTTCTTGTTTCAAAGTCTGTTTTGTCAGATATTAGTACAGATACTTTAGCTTTATTTTGAGCTGCTCTGTTCCTTTACTATTAACTTAATAAAGCCTTTATCTTTAAAGTGGGATTGTTTTTTTTCAGGGAATGATATTTTCAGACAATTTTTTTTTTTTTTTTTGCCATGATTCACTACTGATTCCTCCAAGATGGTGCAATCTTCTTCAACAGTGACCAGGACATTCATGTCGCCAGACTAAATATGTCTTAAGGGAGATAGCCTTTGGGCTCATCTGTCTTCATAGTGAGCATGTCTAGTGTTAGAATGATGCTTTCTGGAATTTTCCAAGTTGGTTTCTTGTAAACAACTACAGTTAGGTCTTTTTTCACTCTGATAGTCTTTCTTTTAATTGGCATATTTAGAAGATTCACATTTAAAGTGATTATTGATATAGTTACATTAATATCTACCATGTTTTTAACTGTTTTCTATTCATTGCATTTATTTTTTGTTTCTTCTTTGCTCCCATCTTTTTTGCCGCCTTTTAATTGAAAGAACATTTTACATGGATCCATTTAACATCTCCTCTGTTAACAAACTGTAATGAAATTTACAGCATTCATTTTTAACTAGTCTAAGCCCCTTTCAGATGACACTATGCCACTTCACATGGGCAGATGCTGTAAAACAGAGTACTTCTAATTATTCCTTCTCATCCTTTGTGACACTGCTGTCTTTCATTTATCCACATGCTATAATGACCTGCTGCTGATGCTGCTGCTAAGTCGCTTTAGTCGTGTCCGACTCTTCACAGCCCCATGGACTGCAGCCTAAGAGGCTCCCCGTCCATGGGATTCTTCAGGCAAGAGTACTGGAGTAGTTTGCCATTGCCTCCTTGGAATGATCTATTACCTTGTTACTATTATTGCCTTAAAAAGTTATACTTTAAATCAACTAATAAATTTTTTATTTTACTTTTATTTATTCCCTGATTCTATTCCTTTTTTTTTTTTTTAACAAAGCAGGTTTCTGAGCTGCGCTAGTTTTCTTCTGCCTACAGAACATTCTTTTTGGTTAAAATAATTTTATTATAATTTTGCTTAGCAATATAAAATTAATACTATATAAAAATTTCTTAATCTCATGACATTGTTACCATTATAAAATCCAAACCAATTTTGAAATCAAAACACAGTATAAAATATAATTTAAAAATTAGTAATATTAATTCAATATGCTAGATTTTATTTCACTAAAATCACCATTAGTAGAATATATAGTACTGATTGCTTGTGGTATGGGCTCCTTTGAGTTTGGCATGCCTACAGTCTATTTTATTTTTTTAAACTTTTTTATTATTGAAAATTTCAAACACACACAAAAGTGGAAGGATTAGTGTAATAAATCCTCAGGAATCTATCAGCTTAAGAATTATCGACACATGACCAACCTCATCACATCTACAGCATGCTCTTGTCCCTTCTCCATTTTTTCAGAATGCAGTAGGTCTTTATTGGTTATTTATTTTAAATATAGCAGTGTGCACATGAAAATCCCAAATTTCCTAACTATCCACCAACAGAAGAATGGAAAAAGAAGTTGTGGTACATGTATACAATGGAATATGACTCAGCCATTCAAAAGAATGAAACAATACCATTTGGTACTGTTCATTGGATGAACCTAGAAATTGTCATACTGAGTGAAGTCAGATAGAGAAAGAGAAATATTGCATGATAGTGCTTATATGCAGAAATGTAGAAAAATTATAGAAATTAACTTATTTATAAAACAGAAACAGACTTATTTACAAAACAGAAACAGACTCAGAGACTTAAAGAACAAATTTCTCGTTACCAGGAGGGAAGGGTGGAGGAAAGGGATAGTTACAGAATTTTTAAAACGTTTCTTCTGGTGATGAATTCTCTTGTTGTTTTGTGTTTTGTGTTTTGTTTTGATTTTGTCTGAGAAAGTCTTTATTTATCCCTTAGTTTTGGAGAGTGAGTTCAGTGGATATAGAATTCTGGGTTGGTGTTTTTAATTTTTTTCCCCCAACACTTTAAATATTTCACTCCACTTTCTTCTTCTTTGCATGGTTTCTGACAAAAAGTCTATTATAATTCTTATCCCTGTTGTCCTATTAGATAATGTATTATTTTTTCCCAAAGATTATTTTAAGATTATCTTTTTTGGTTTTGGTTTCTGAAGTTTTAATATGATTCACAGTTATATATGTGGGAGTTTGGGGTTGTTGCTTAGTTTTATTATTTCTCCTTCTTGATGTTCTCTGACTTCCTAGATTTGTAGTTTGGCATTAATTTTGCAAAGTCTTAATCATTACTACTGTACATATTCTTCTGTTTGTTCTCACTTTCTTCTCCTTCTGACATTCTAATTATATGCCTATTACCCCTTTGGGGATTGTTCTACAGCTCTTAAATATTATATTCCAATTTTCTTGTCTTCCTTTGCATTTCAGGTTGCGAATTTTCTACTGACATATATTCAAGCTCACTGATTCTTTTTTTTTTTCAGTCATGCTGGGTCTATTGAGGAGTCCATCAAAGGTATTCTTTATTTTTGTTACTGTTTTTTTTTTACAACTTCCTTTTGATTCTTTATTAGAATTTCTATCACTTTGCTGCATCCTCCACCTGTTTTTGCACGTAGTCTACCTTTTCCACTATAGCACTTAATAATAATCATAGTTATTTAAATTCCCTGTCTGATAATTCCAATATGTATTTCACAGCTGAGTCTGATTCTGCTGATTTGTCTCTTTAGACTGTGTCTTTTCTTGCCTTTAGAGGATTAATTTTATTATTTTTTTTTTAATTTTTATTTTTACTTTATTTTACTTTACATTACTGTATTGGTTTTGCAATACATTGACATGAATCTATCTCGGGTGTACATGAGTTCCCAATCCTGAACTCCCCTCCCACCTCCCACCCCATATCAACTCTCTGGATCATCCCTGTGCACCAGTCCCAAGCATCCTGTATCCTGTGTCGAACATAGACTGGTGATTCGTTTCTTACATGATAGTATACATGTTTCAGTGCCATTCTCCCAAATCCTCCCACCCTCTCCCTCTCCCTCAGAGTCCAAAAGTCCGTTCTATACATCTGTGTCTCTTTTGCTGTCTCACAAACCCTGTCTCCCAGGGTTATCATTACCATGTTTCTAAACTGGTTAGAAATTCAGATGTTTTAAATATTGCCTATAGACACTGGTGCCAGAGACTTTGCCTGCAGTGTCTTTATTTTGTCTCACCTCTTGACTTTGGGCTTCCCTCAGTACTTCTCTTCAGAAATTCGTATCTTTCGTCTCTTTCAGCTGTGGTCCATGGCTGTTACACTGCAGTTCAGTCCCATCAGTGTGGCATAGGGGAGGGGGAGCATTTTACTATCATCTGATTGCATCTCAGTCTTTTAGTAGGTCTGTGTCTTCAGGCTGTGATCTTTACAAGTGTTTCTTCAGTGATACGGCTTTCCCATCCTACTTTCCACTTCTTTACTTGGTTTCTGCTTTCCGAGTCTATTTTATTGAAGACCTCATGCCTGTTGATTATGCTTTTTTCCTCAAATTAGGTGAGACAGGAAAGTTAAAGGAGACTGAAGTATTATAGAAGGAATGCCTTACCCAGCTTTTATAAGGCTCTGACAATGTACTTTCACCTGGAGAGTGGGTCGTTGTCATGGAGAAGATAGCGGGCGTATTTCACAACGGTCACTCTTTACCTTACCTTGTCAGAGCCACAAGAATCTTTTTGAGAACCTGATGTTGTTCCTGAAAGCAAAAGCCACAAAAGTGTACTGGCCTTCAATAGTTTCTCATTACAAGTGTGTGTGTGCTCAGTTACTCAGTCACGTCCAACTATTTGTGACCCCATGGACTGTAGCCTGTCAAGCTCCTCCGTCGTTGGGATTCTCCAGGCAAGAATACTGGAGTGGGTAGTCATTCTCTTCTCCAGTTTCTTGTTACACACCAGTCCATTAGTCCACATAGCCTCCAGAAATTCATCAAAATTACCAGTTACTTGTTTTTACCATTTTATGGTTCCAGCAGTTTCTGCCTCAGATAAGCATTGCTGTTGTTGTTCAGTCACTAAGTCATGTCTGACTATTTGTGACCCATGGACCGTAGCACACCAGGCTCCTCTGTCCTCCATCTATCTCCTGGAGTTTGCTCAAATTCATATCCATTGAGTCGGTGATGCTATCTAATCAATTTATCCTCTGCTTCCCCCTTTTATTTTTGCCTTCAATTTTTCCTAGCATCAGGGACTTCCAATGAGTTGACTCTTCCCATCAAGTGGCCAAAGTATTGCAGTTCAGTTTCAGAATCAGTCCTTCCAATGAATATTCAAGAATGATTTCCTTTAGGACTGACTGGTTTGATTTCTTTTTTGTCCAAGGAACTCTCAGGAGTCTTCTCCAGCACCACAGTTCAAAAGCATCAACTCTTCAGTACTCAGCCTTCTTTATGGTCCAACTCTCATATCCATACATGACTACAAGAAAAATCATAGCTTTGACTATAAGGACCTACCTTTCTTGGCAAAATGTCTGCATTTTAATACTCTGTCTAGGTTTGTCGTAGCTCTTCTTCCAAGGAGCGAGCATCTTTTAATTTCATGGCTGCAGTCACCACCTGCAGTGATTTTGGAGACCAAGAAAATAAAGTCTATCACTGTTTCCATTATTTCCACTCTATGACATGATGGGACTGGATGCCATGATCTTGGTTTTTTGAATGTTGAGTTTCAAGCCAACTTTTTCACTCTCCTCTTTCACCTTTATCAAGAAGCTCTTTAGTTCCTCTTTGCTTTCTGCCATTAGAGTAGTATCACCTGCACATCTGAGTTTGTTGATAATTCTCCTGGAAATCTTGATTCCAGTGTGATTCCTCCAGCCTGGCATGTCTCATGATGTACTCTGCATATGAGTTAAATAAGCAGAGTGACAATGTACAGCCTTGATGTACTCCTTTCCCAATTTTGAACCAGTCCATTGTTTCATGGCTGGTTCTAACTGTTGCTTTTTGATCTGTACACAGGTTTCTCAGGATACACGTAAGATGGTCTTGTATTTCCATCTCGTTTTCACAGTTTATTGTGATCTACACAGTCAAAGGCTTTAGCATAGTCAATGAAGCAGAAGTATATGTTTTTCTGGAATTCCCTTGTTTTTTCCTATGATCCAGAGGATGTTGGCAATTTGATCTCTGGTTCTTCTGCCTTTTCTAATTCCAGCTTCTACATCTGGAATTTCTCATTTCACATACTGCTGAAGCATAGCTTGAAGGATTTTGAGCGTTACCTTGCTAGCATGTGAAACAAGAACAATTGTATGTAGTTTAAACATTCTTTGGCATTACCTTTCTTTAGGATTGAAATGAAAACTGACCTTTTCTAGTCCTGTGACTACTGCTGAGTTTCCCAAATTTGCTGGCATATTGCGTGTAGCACTTTCACAGCATTATCTTTTAGGATTTCAAATAGCTCAGCTGGAATTCCATCACTTCCATTAGCTTTGTTTGCAGTAATGCCTCCTAAGGCCCACTGTTTTGGTCCTTTATCATGCCCATCCTTGCATGAAATGTTCCTATGGTATCTCCAGTTTTCTTGAAGAGATCTCTAGTCTTTCCCATTCTATTGTTTTCTTCTATTTCTTTGCATTGTTCACTTAAGCCTCCTTAAGGTAAGTATATCTCATCTTTTTCTCTCTGGTTATACTGTCTCTCTGGGCTTCCCAGGTGACACTAGTGCTAAAGAATCTACCTGCCAATGCAGGGTACATAAGAGAGGCAGGTTTGATCCCTAAGTAGGGAAGATCCTCTGGAGGAGGGCATGGCAATGCACTCCAGTACTCTTGCCTGTAGAATTCCAGGGGCTAAGGAGCCAAGAGGTGGACACGACTGAAGCGACTGAGCGCACATGCATAAGAAGTCAATCACTGTGACCACTGGGAGCATGAGTCAGAACTGCTAAAAATGACGGAAACTTTATTCAAACAATGGCTTAAAATTAAGCACCCAAAACTATTATCTCCTAAGAAATATTCACTAGCTTCCTTACAGTGTAGTCACCAGCCTTCCTTTTAAGTAGAGGAAGGCAGTGAGTAAGGCTGGAGAAGGCAATGGCACCCCACTCCAGTACTCTTGCCTGGAGAATCCCAGGGATGGTGGAGCCTGGTGGGCTGCTGTCTGTGGGGTCACACAGAGTCAGACCCAACTGAAGCGACTTAGCAGCAGCAGCTGCAGTGAGTAAGGAAACTTTCCTGGAGATAAGGAAACATCAGTGGTCATAGTTGACTGTGACTATCAAAATAATCTGAAAATTAATCTAGTAACACTAAAACCTGCATGTATCATTAAAGACAGAAGTGCATCCAAAATGTATCCAAATAGGCTGTGCCTTCTCCAACAAAAATATGACTAAATGGCAATTCCATGTGACCATAAAACTCCAAAGAGCTGCTGAAACACATTATCAAGCATCAGTTCAGTTCAGTTTAGTCGCTCAGTCGTGTCCGACTCTGCGATCCCATGAATCGCAGCAAGCCAGGCCTCCCTGTCCATCACCAACTCCCGGAGTTCACTCAGACTCACATCCATCGACTCGGTGATACCATCCAGCCATTTCATCCTCTGTCATCCCCTTCTCCTCCTGCCCCCAATCCCTCCCAGCATCAGAGTCTTTTCCAATGAGTCAACTCTTCGCATGAGGTGGCCAAAGCACTGGAGCTTCAGCTTTAGCATCATTCCTTCCAAAGAAATCCCAGGGTTGATCTCCTTCAGAATGGACTGGTTGGATCTCCTTGCAGTCCAAGGGACTCTCAAGAGTCTTCTCCAACACCACAGTTCAAAAGCATCAACTCTTTGGCGCTCAGCTTTCTTCACAGTTCAACTCTCACATCCATATATGACCACTGGAAAAACCATAGCCTTGACTAGATGGACCTTTGTTGGCAAAGTAATGTCTCTGCTTTTGAATATGCTATCTAGGTTGGTCATAACTTTCCTTCCAAGGAGTAAGCATCTTTTAATTTCATGGCTGCAATCACCATCTGCAGTGATTTTGGAGCCCCCCAAAATAAAGTCTGCCACTGTTTCCGCTGTTTCCCCATCTATTTCCCATGAAGTGATGGGACCAGATGCCATGATCTTCGTTTTCTGAATGTTGAGTTTTAAGCCAACTTTTCCACTTTATCCAGCTACTTTAACTTACCCCATGTATAACACTATTACTTTCAAAGCTTCATAACAGATTGTTCTATATTTTACACATACTTTACTTACAAATTTTTCAATTTGGGGCTAATATAGTTGTTTCAAATTTTTCAAAAGTATGATATGAGTAATGGCCATGTTGAAACTACCTAGTAGAAGAAATGAGCAGACTTTGACCGTGGTCAGGCCCTGTACACTGGGTTTAAGATTCTCCATCAAAAAAGGGGAACTAAGACTACCCTGGGTTTGGGACCTAGATGTAGTAGGGCAGGAGATACAGGGGAAGGTCGGGACATCTATCTAATGTTACAATTGAAATATTTGAGTCCCTTATCAGATCCTGGGGCTGCATCAGAGGTAAGCGCTAGATAAGATCATCTCTCTTCTGCTACCCACTTTCTTCCTGGTGATTCCTTCCAAGGAGTAGCCTTTAACTGAGAGTGACTGGGTGGCTGCTTGAGGATTAAACCATGTAGAGGTCATTATTTCTAAGGGTTGGTAGAATAACTGGTCCATCTGCAAATTCTTTCTTTAGGGAAGAAGCACCTAAATGGTTCTCAGAAAACTTAGATTTTATAGCACTGGTAGAAATGGGGCAGGAACAACCAGTGACAGTTATCTTCTTGTTATCTTCTGCAGCCAACGTATCATCTCTTTTCGAAGTCTGCTTGACTTCAACCCTTCCTCCTGGATTCCCCAATTTCAGGCAGGCCCCACCATCCACCTTGCTACCCAAATTGCACACCTGGATGTCCACTTGACACTGCCCTGTTCTGATCAAATATTTTCTTATGCACATATGAACACTGCAACAAATAGAGAATCTAATCCATGTCTAAATATTGTCAAGTGGTTGAAGGAATTACTGAATAAGTGGACTCAGAGTTATTGAAGATTCTTCTATACGCAGATGGCCAATAGGCACATGAAAAGATGCTCATCATTGCTAATTATTAGAGAAATACAAATAGAAACAACAATGAAGTACCATTTCACATCAGTCAGAATGGCCGTCATTTAAAAAGTCTAATAAATGCTTGAGGGGAATGTGGAGAAAAGGGAACCCTCTTATGTTGTTGGTAGGAATGTAAGTTGGTGTATCCACGATGGGAAACACTATGGAGGTTCCTCAAAAAAACTAAAAACAGAGTTGCCATATGATTCAGCAATCCCACTTTTGGGCATATTCCAGACAAAACTATAATTTGAAAAGATATATGCACTCCTATGTTCATAGCTGCGTTATTTACAACAGCGAAGATATGGAAACAGCCTAAATATTCATTAACAGATGAACGGATAAAAAAGATACGGTATGTGTGTATGTATATATATGACTATCACTCAGCCATAAAAAGAATGAAATAATGCTATTTGCAGCAACATGAGATTATCATACTAAGTGAAGAAAGTCAGAAAGGGAAAGAGAAATACCATATGATATCAGTTATATCTGGAATATAAAATACAACACAAATGAACATATCTCTGAAACAGAAACAGACTCACACAAAGAACAGACTTGTGGATATCAAGAGGGAAGGAGGTTGGGGGTGGGAAGGATTAAGAGATTGAGATTAGCAGACACAAATTATTATATCTAGGGTGGATAAACATGATCCTACCATACAGGGCAGGGAACGATACTTAATATCCCATGATAAACTAATTGAAAATACTGTGAAAAAGAATATATACATATATGTGTGTAACTATCAGTTTCTTGTACAGCAGAAACTAATGCAAATCTGTAAATCAACTATACTTCAATAACATTAAAAAACATTTTTAAAAGATTCTGTGTGCAGAATGTGGAAAACTGGAGCTATTTCTGAACATATTTATTACAACACTTCTGTGTATATTGTTTCAATTAAAATAATTCTGATCAAACATGATTTACTTCAGATTGCTTGTGTCTGGCATACAAGAAGAGTTTAATTGAACTGATATAGTTTTCACATGAGGTCTACAACCACTAGCAAATTTTTAGTTATTTCTTACAGAAGACAATGATTCAAACAGGCAGAATGCTCTTTTGCTGTGTTCAAAACTTTAAAATTAAAAAAATATTCTTTTTTTTTTAACAAATAGCAAGGGAAAAAAGTAGGAGAAGGGTGAACTGCAGAAAACCAGAGAGACTTAAGAGACATATGAGAAATGTTTGGATCCTCATGTAAATAAACAAAAGGTTAAAAATGTCTGAGACGACAAGGGCATCTGCACTGTAAACTATAACATCAATATTATAAATTAATAATATTAAAGAATTAATGTTTTTTAGATGTGCATTGTGTTTTCATGTTTTAAAAAAGAGTCAGAGAAAGACAAGTACAGAATGAGATCACTTATATGTGGACCCTAAGAAATTTGAACTTGTAGAAACAGAGTAGAATGGTGGTTGCCAGGTGCTGAGGAGTGGGAGTGAGGGGAAGGTGGAGATATTGGACAAAGGGTATAAACTTCCAGTTACAAGATGAGTAAGTTCTGGGGATCCAAGATATAGCATAATGACTATAGTTAACAATGCTTTATTATATACTTAAAATTGCCAGGAGAGTAGACCTTAATGGCTCTCACCACCACCACCTCCATAAAAAAAAAAAAAAAAAGGTAATTATGTGAGGTGATGGATGTGTTAACTAACCTTATTTTGGTAATCTTTTCACAATATATATGTGTCAGATAATCACATTGTACATTTTAAACTTACACACTATTATATTATATAGGGCTCATCCTAAAAATGTTGCTGGACTGAGCATAGTGAGAAATGAGAGGAGAGAAGATAAAATTGAGACTCCAGAGTCAGGCTTTGGATATAGCTTCTGTGATAGCCAGCAGTCCTTTTATTTCAGATCTCCTATTGTTGGTGACATTACTGTGTACAACTTCATCACCTCTGTGGAATCCATTCTACTCTTGCCCATTATGATTGTTTGCTCATTCTATGCATCTACGCAGAGCATTCCTCACTGAGGCTGTCCTCATTCATGACCACATTCCAGTTTTCCTAGTACAGAAAGTTTATTCACTGGTGATTAAAACCTGATTCACTAGTGAGTCTCATACCAAAGTAGGTCATAGTTTACAAAAGGTAAAATTGCAAATTTCCTTATTTCCAAGAACTGGATAGTTGGTTTTTTCTTGACCAGGTTTAGAACAGCTTATCATGTATGCGAGAGTCCGTTTTTGGAGAATTTCTATTTTAGTAGGTGCTAAGCTACCTGGAGAATTCATGGTTTCTTTCTTTTAGATGTATCCCTGGAATGTGCCACTCAGGGCTCAAGATTCTTTGCTAAAAAATGGCTGGAGAGGAATTCTATAGATATGAATCTCAAAGGCTTAACTATCTCAATATTGATTAGTGCTTTATGTCAATACATACCTGTAAATTTTCTCGATTTTAATTTTAATGTATATTCATCAGCTGCAAACTTGGCTGTAGTAAGCACCTGATGAGGTCAACAAAGTGAGACTCATTACTGTCAGTTGTGGTTGTTGCTGCTGGTTTTTTTTTTTTAACTTTATTTTTAAAAATTTTAGATTTACAGAAAAATGTTATTGCTATTTTACATAGGTTAGCTACATAGAATCCTTGTGTACAGGAGACCCTGGTTATCCTCTTAGAATCAACCACTCAGTCCTGCCCCTTTCACCATTTCCTAAACCTATAATGCTGGCTAAATCACTTTGGATTTTTTGACTAGAAAATTGCACTAAGCAGGGGTTCAGTAACCCCAAAACCAGACTTAGGGAGGAGGGAGTGGAGGGAAGCCAAGATACTAGACGTGGCTCATTGGATATAACCTGACCATCATTAACAGAAAGTTCTTGAGGCCAGCCAAAGGGGCCAGTTACTGTGTAACAAAAAGATGCATAAAACTAGAAATCACAAAATTCCTAGAAGAAAAACATAGGCAGAATACTGTATAACATAAATTGTAGCAATACTCTTTTGGATCTGTCTAGTAAAGCAAAGGACATAAAAGCAAAAATAACACATGGGACCTAATTAAGTTTAAAAGTTTTTGTACAGCAAAGGAAACCACTGACAAAATAAAAAGACAATGTACTGAATGGAAGAAAATATACACAAGTGAGGTGGCCAATAAAGGTTAAATCCAAAATACATAAACAGCTCATACAACTCATCATCAAAAACAAAAAACAATCTGATTTAAAATGGGCAGAAGACCTGAATAGACATTTTTCCAAAGAAGACATATAGATGGTCAACAGGCAAGTGAAAAATGCTAACCACTATTAATCATCAGAGGAATGCAAATTAAGACTACAAAGAGGTAATCACATCATACCTGTCAGAATAATTATCATCAGAAAAAACTCAAGTAATAAATGTTGGTGAGAAGGTGAAGAAAAGGGAATCCTCATATACTGTTGGTGGAAATATAAATTAGTGCAACCACTGTGAAAAATGCTATAGAGGTTTCTCAAAAAGCTAAAAATAGAACTACCACATGAGCCAGCAATTGTACTCCTGGGTATATATCTAAAAAAAAAAAAAAAAAGAGAGAGAAGAAAAAGAAAACATTAATCTGAAAAGACACATACACCCCAATGTTCATAGCACATTATCTACAGTTGCCAAGATATGGAAGCAACCTAAACTTCCATCGATGGAAGAATGGATAAAGATGCAGTATACACACACACAACAGAATATTACTTAACCAGAAAAAAGAACAACATTTTGCCATTTGCAGCAACATGAGTGGAGTGGACTTGGAGGATATTATGTTAAGTGAACTAAGACAGAGAAAGACAAACACTGTTTGATATCACTTACATGTGGAATCTAAGAAATAAACTAATGAACACAACAAAAAAGAAACAAGGAGGAATCAAGATGTAATAGAAGGATGTGGAACTCACCTCCCCCCACAAATATATCAAAAATTCATCTACATGTGGAAAAATTTCCACAGAATACCTTACTGAATGCTGGCAAAAGATACCAGATGCCCAGAAGTGCAAGAAAGATCTTCATTTAATGGTAGGGTGAAAGAAAAAAAGAAGGGAATTTGGACCAGACTTGTACCCTGGGAAGGGAGCTGTGAAAGAGGAAAGATTCCCACACTCTGGGAAGACCTTACACCAGTGCGAAGATCAGCCAGGACAGAAAGGGAGCTTCAGAAACTTAGAGGAGAGTGCAACAGCCAGCTGTCAGCAGGCAGTACAGAGAGACTGGCAGAGAGAATCCATGCTACCTTGCTGCAATCCTCAGCCCAAGATGTGTGCCTGCTAGTATGTAGTGGGCAGGGTGCTGAAACGGCAGTTTCAGAAGACAGACCCAGGGAGATGACTGGGGTTGGTGGCTGGAAGACAGCCAGAAGTGGGTGTGCTGCTGCTGCTAAGTCACTTCAGTCGTGTCCGACTCTGTGCGACCCCATAGACGGCAGCCCACCAGGCTCCCCCATCCCTGGGATTCTCCAGGCAAGAACACTGGAGTGGGTTGCCATTTCCTTCTCCAATGCATGAAAGTGAAAAGCGAAAGTGAAGTTATTCAGTCCTCTTCACGACTCCATGGACTGCAGCCTACCAGGCTCCTCTGTCCATGGGCTTTTCCAGGCCCATACTAGTATGGGCCAAAAATGAGGGAAGGGGAGGTATACACAGAAGAAACTCAGGATGCCTTTGAAACAAAGTATCATTGCTAAACAATGTGCAAAGGGATGGGTAGGGCCTGCTGCAGCAGCCTCTTTCTTAGCTCTGCCTCTGTGAGCTCTGAAGTGGAACTTTGGGGGCTTCTGTGGCTAGGATGGGTCCAGCCTTAGCAGCTGTGGACTTTGTGGGTGTGTGCATGCCCCCTTTTCAATGGAATAACAATAGGCACAATAAAGAACAGAAATCGTATGGACCTAACAGAAGCAAAAGATATTAAGAAGTGGCAAAATACACAGAACTGTACAAAACAGCTCTTAATGACCTGGATAACCAGATGGTGTGATCACTCACCTAGAGCCAGAAATCTTGAAGTGTGAAGTCAAGAGGGCCTTAGGAAGCATTACTACGAGCAAAGCGAGTGAAAGTGAAGGCATTCCAGATGAGCTATTTCAAATCCTAAAAGATGATGCTGCTAGGAACAGCAGATAGAAAGTCAAATACAAAAAAAATAAAAGCAATACACAAGACCAATGGAATAATATAAAGTTTGCCAATCTATGCATAATAAGTATCTCAGAAGGAGAAGAAAGAGTTCAGTTCAGTTCAGTCACTCAGTCATGTCCGACTCTTTGCGACCCCATGAATCACAGCACGCAAGGCCTCCCTGTCAAACCACCAGACACATCCACAACTGGGCTTCATTTCCATTTTGAGTCAGCCTCTTCATTCGTTATAGAGTTCCTTCTCCACTTCTCTCCAGTAGCATATTGGACACCTACTGACCTGAAGGGTTCATTTTTCAGTGTTGTATCTTTTTGCCTTTTCATGAATGGATAAAGATGATGTTGCTGTCATACATATATACAATGTAATATCACTCAGCCATAAAAAAGAACAAAATGCCATTTGCAGCAGCATGGATGGACCTGGATATTTTCAGGAAAAGGAAGGAGAGAAGTCAGAAAAAAAAAAAAAGGAAAAATATCATTCGACATTACTTATATGTGGAATCTTAAGAAAATGGTAAAAATGAAGTTATTTAAAAAAGAGATACACATGTAGAAAACAAATTTATGATTAGCAATTTATAAGAAGGGGCAGAAAAATTAAGAAATTGACTTATATACATTATAATATATAGAATAGATAATAAATAAGGGCCTACTGTATCACACAGGGAACTCTACTCTGTATTGATATATATGGGAAAATTTTTTTTTGAAAAACAGTGGCTATAGGTATATGTGTAAATGATTCACTTTGCTGTATACCTCAAACGAAAACAACATTGTAAATCAATGGTATTTCAATAAAAATTTTAAAGTAAATAAATTTTCATGTCTACTCTCCTTCCTTGAGTGAAGCACTATGACCCATCTTGGGTTAAAGTAGAAAATGTTTTTGAAGGCTAGAGTGAAAACACAGTAAAAAATAAAGAAAATCTTAAGAGATAGCTGCCCATACTTAACAGTCAATATCATATTTCTTTCTCAAGTTGGCTAGGACTTTTTTAGTCCATCATATAGTATACAACTATGATGTAATCACTAATTTTACAACATAGTATCAATGTTTCTTTCTTGAATGAGTGGGAATGAAATCATATGCAGGGAGGGAAGAAAAGGGACAGTTTTAGAAAGCAGTCATTAACAGCTATTGTGTGTGCAGTTATGGACCAAAAAAAAAAAAGGCATAGTGTGTAATCAAACAGACACATACAAAACAAACAAAAAAACCCAAATCTTAGAGGAAAGAATTTCATGGAGGACTGAATGAAAAGAATAAAATTTGAGAGAATTTTACTTCAGATGAAGTTAAGAATAGTCATCGTCACCAAAGAATAGAAGGTTATAAGGACCAGAGCAGTGGTGTTTTTGAGGAGCTTAGGGGTTGAAAAATGGAATGCGAAGGATTCCACTTTCTGAAGAATTGTCGCTGAAGGAATGCAGGCAAACGTAGACAGATGAATAAATCTAGTGGGTGATGAGTCAATGCAATTAGGACTATAATATAGTTCATTAAATGGAGAGACAAAATTCATATTTGGGGAGTTCATTTATTTTCCAAACTACAACCTCATGGATTACAAATGTAAAGTAACATCAT